>CM041778.1:1181094-1502573 GCA_023374045.1 Limonium bicolor
GTAAAGAAAATGTAAGAAAAACCATGTTTCCATCATTCCTTTCACATGGCCGAAAATTACTACTCATGGGGCCTTGTTTTTATGCCTTGTTCTAGCTTGATTTATTCACCAAGGACTAGTGGAGGTCCTATTTCATTCAATGCCAAAGTCTATCTTGAGACTTCAAAGGTAATCATCCATTTTATGCCTTAGAACACATTTTAACCTAGGTTTTCATTCCTTGAGGTTAGTGTATTGTTTAGTACTCATGAGAGTCATTGAATATTGATTAGAACATTGGCAAAGGAAGTTTAAGTGGTGGCCGATATTCATTCAAGAAGAAGGTCTAAGGAGGAAGATAAGATAAGCTTGAGAAAACAAGGTAAATTACTTACCTAATGGTGGTTAAGGTTTAAGGAATGAGTTTTAGATGGGTACCAATGTAGCCTAGGGCTTACATTAGGTAATGGGTTATGTAACCTAAGAAAAAGAACTTAAATAAGCTTGTGAACTTGTGACTAAGGAGCCAATGGGAATGAGTTAGTAATATAAGTTTAAGATGGATTTTAAGAGCATTATAATTACTATGAGATTGATGGGTGTATTTGCAGGTTGAAAGCTTTTATATGTGGGAAATTCAGTGTTTAAGTTTAAGTTATTTAAGGGCCTAAGAGCCATGTCATTTAAGAGCCTTAGTGCTATGCAATTTAAGATTACTGCAATATGATGAGTTTGATGTGATTGAGTTGGTTTGGGTGAGAAGATATGATGGGAAAGAACTTGATGTGTGTGTGAGATGGTTGAATGAGGAAAAATAATGTGTTTGGGCATGATAAGATGCTAGAGGAGCTATGGCGAAATTTGAGTAGAAAATAAGTGTTTAGGTGATGGTGGTGAATTAATATGACCTAGGATTTACTGGAGTCATTATGAGGAATTTGAGTGGAAATTAGTGAACTAAGGAGTTTTTGAGGTTTAGAATGACCTAGGATGGTCTCTGAGGAAATTAGAGTTTAGATGGGTGCATTGAACACACCAAAGTCATGATATGAGGAATGGTAAGGCTTGTGCATAAGTTTTAAGGAGAAGGTGTATAATGCTTAAGGTGATTAGGTATGAACTTGGGAATATATCAATGAAAGTCTTGGGAAGCTTGTCTAAGTAGTGATGATGCTAGTAGTGGAACAACAAGGTTTTAGTTTAGATTGTAATAAGTGGACTTAGGTGATGGAAGAGAAAGGTGTGGGAGAATGTTGTCAAACGTCAAGGAAAATGACTAGGAATGTAAAAGAGCGTGTGTGATCATGAGGAAGGTGAGTAAGTGAATAAAAGAATGTATAAGTAAGCTCAGAGTTTAGGAGTGATGAGTAACAAATGAAAAGAAGAGAAATTATGCATGGACATGCAAGATGACCTTGGAAGGTTTAACTAGCAGATGGAGTGCAATGATGTTAAGGAGGAGTTATATGGGTTGAAAAGAAACACTTGGGATAGTTAAGTTTTAGACAAAATGTACATGTTGGAAATGTAAGGAATTATATGACAAATGTTAGGAGTGTTGTAAGAATTTAGTAAATGTTTGAGAAGATCCTTGGAAGTTGTTTTGGAGAGTTTGGTGGAAGTTCTAAGGCGAGTTTAAGTGCCTAAATGGTATTAGGACACATGGGGGAACATGTGGAGAAGTTTGGAGTCAAATGGGAATTTAGAAACAAGGTTCTGGAGCCGACTGACCTTGGGACCGGACCTGCAAGGTCGGTCGAGCTCAGTTTACACTACCGGAGAAAGTTTCTGGAACCGACCGAACTTGGGGACCGGACTTACAAGTTCAGTCGGGCTTGTATTTTGTGTAAGAATTGAGTCTCTGGAAACGACCGAACATGGGACCGAACTTGGCAAGTTCGGTCAGGCTTACAAATCCCACGGGGAAACTCTCGGGAATGGACCAACCTTGGGACCGGACTTGCAAGGTCGGTCGGGGTGAAATTTTCAAACGGTAATGGGTTCTGGAATGGACCGACCTTAGGTAAGGTCGGTCGGAAGTTCGGTCGAGCCTAAAAAAAAAAAAAGAAATTTTGAATTCTAGGATGGTAATAGGTAATAAGGTATACCTTTGGTAGGGTGGTAATGATTAGGACCCTAAGAACTTAAGGGATTAAGTTAAGTTAAGTATAAACTTAAAAGTTTAAGGTTAAGTTGTAAGATTAAGTTGTAAGACTTAAGAGGTGATAGTGGGGATCGTTGAGTAAGTTAAGTAGGTTAAGTAAGTTGAATTAAGTTAAGTGATTAACAACCTAAAACTAAATGAATGTTTTAGGACTTGGGAATTTGGACTCCGGAAGAGAGTAAGCAACCGAACGACCAACGGTGAACGGTATAGTTCTTCTTGTGACCTGCTTGCTAACGAGGTGTCCCTCGGCTTGTGTGCTATTTGTTTGTGTGCTCACTAAACAAGATAAACCATGCAACCGGAATATTATGATTATTGTATTGTTGTGTGATGTTTGAAAACTAACACAACATATCGTGGGAACTTACTAACCAACGTTTAGTAAGGAATTGAGTGAGACTAAGGAATGCTCCCTAATATGGGTTGATATAAACCGAAAGAGGTTAACCAACAAACATGGTCTTGAGACTATTACTAACTGGAACTTGAGTGAGGAAACCCGGGACCGATCTCCGGTCATGCATGCTAAGGAAAAAGGGGGACGGTATCTGAATCAGATCCGTCCTCCGCTTAAGGACTTGTCTTCGGACTTGTAGCCTAGGGCCGGTTGCCGGCTCAGCTACGCTGGACTCCCGTCCAGAGTAGGTGGCATTAAGATGGTGCGGTAGGATCACCTAAATCCCAGGTTCGAATTAAGCTACAACCATTCCCTTCCAGGAACGGTTTGTATACTGAGAATAAGTTAAGATTAAGATTAAGGTAAGGTTAAGATAAGTTGCAACCATTCCTTTTTAAAGGATGGTTTGTATTATTAAGATTAAGATTAAGGTAAGGTTAAGATAAGTTGCAACCATCCTCTTTAAAGGATGGTTTGTATTACTAAGACTAAGATAAGCTACATCCACTCTTATTAAAGGGTGGTTGTTTCTATTTAAGATTGAGGTGAGATAAGGATGGACTAAGATTAAGAGGGAACATTACTTAAGGAGTTAAATAACTAACTCTCTAATTAAGGGAACGCGTTTAAGTCGTTCATTGTGTGTGAACTTTGATTGTTCATTTGGATTGTTGTTTACAGCATTTACTATTATGTTGTGCATCTAATCAACCTCCATGCTATCGACAATTAGTCGTCGTAGCCACGTTAGCTTGGGGGCCATGAGAGGATCGTACCAGCATTCGTGCTGACCCCCTTTGGGGGCTGTTTTTACTACATAGGTGAAAATCAGGTGGCGGCCGTCGCGAGAGTAAGAAGGGGTACAAGTGTTAAGGGTTAAGTGCGGTCTACGAGTTGTGCATGTACACTCGTATGGCAATTGAGTTAGTAAGATGTATAGGATGTGAGGGGGATTGTAAGAAGGAAATGTAATTGGTTAAGGTTGTTATGTACTAATGTTCGGTATATTCTGTAGTCAGACCGTGGCAAGGTCCTGGAGTGTAAAGAATTCCGCTGTGACATGTATATTTATATGCTGTTAAGTTGCGAGACCACATTTGGATTGAGTTGGGGTGTTACAAAAAGTGGTATCAGAGCGTAGTTACGCTCTGAAGACAAGAAATACCGAACTTAGGAGAATATTGAGGTTGAGATTGAGTTATGGGTTAAGGGTTGAGAGATAGAGCGAGAGGTGCGTTAGTCGGGACTTCCCGGTGCTTACCGGACATCCATAGTACCTAGGCCCGCCCTCCACATCCCTAACCCTGAATATGTGGAACAAACGCCAGAGAGAAGAAAGCCTTCTCTTACTCGGGGAAACCCGATCTGGCAGTTAGCTAACAGTAAGCAATACGAAAAACAACTTGATGTACAACAGTTACGGAGAACTTGGAGGTTTTTAATGGAGCGCAGCTGAGAAACAGGCGCTACCTATGGAATTCTATTAATAAGGGAACGGTAATTACCGGCAACATGGGTCGACATGCTACGCAGTCGAAATAACCCGCAATACCAATGATAAGGAAAGCACTACGGGTGCAATAGAAAGGAAAAGGGAAGCGACATGAGTACCGGACAGTGGTCCGAAAGAGCATAACAGTAGGATAATACCAAGCATAAGGATTGAGATTACAGGAAAGTCCAGTTAGAAACGGGAACTCCAAACCCCATACTATGAGGAAGGTTACAAGGCCTGGCCGACATAATGCGGACGACGGTAGAAACTCATACAAATTGTATACCAAAATAGGACTACGATGTAGTGCCTAAAGGAGAATCATTACTTAGTAACCACAAAAACACGTGTGGAGACAGGAGCGAGGATTAAGACATAAGAGAATATTAAGGGGTTCCCTCAGAAAGAGGAACGCCCTGATAAACGACAGTACTGTCAAACAACAAGGAAACTGCCAGATGGTCAGATATCCAAAATAAGATATTATCGAAGGAGTCCCGAGGACTACCAATTACATGGAAATTAGAAGGGAGTATCACTACCGATGTACCTTGTACCAATAACCCATCCTGCATGGCGCGCTTGCCATAGCAAGTGCTACCACGGTTAAGCTACACGAAAAGCCATCAAGGCGGGATAGGAGAACGCTACAGTTGTAACACATATTAATACCGGATTGTAAATCCATAAGAACAGGAAAATAAGACCTTGGAAAGGCCCGACGGCCTGACCATAATGGGAGGAGGTGACACACCAGTCAGCCAGGAGCGGAACTTGAACAAGTATTAAACCATATAAATGTTAGCAACAGTACAACAACAACGTGTGGTAAGAACACCAACCCGGATCTCAAAGAGGAACCTAAAAGATCGCTCAACAATCCGAGCAAATACACTATGTAAGCAATAACATACAAGGGATGTATTGTAAGATACGATTGAGACTGTATAAGCAACGACTTCCAACGAAAGCGGGATAAGACTCCCACAGTGACCATTAAGAATACCAATAACAACATTCTTCTATGAAGATGTTTGAAAACCCAGAAAACAAGGGTAAAAGAGAATAAACGTAAGCTATAACCTGCTAAGGGTTAAGGATATACAAATCCCACGAAGGAAAGCTCAGAGGACTACCCCCACAGAGCGGGCATAGTTGAGCCGAACAAACTGATGAATGACAGCTAATACTGTTCGTCTAACTCATTAACACCCAAGTATGATCGGTCATCAATGGGTGGCGTAGTCAACAGAAGTTGAACGAAGCGTTGAGATGGAAGTATAAGACGACAGGATGATATCCAACTTGGACACCGTAAGGCAAACGCCTAATACGAACCTAACCTTGACTACCAAAAGACATAAGTCTAGTAAAATGACAGTATTGTCAAAGACATTAAGTAACCTCAGATCACCTGAACAACTTCCATAGCAGGAAGCAGGAGGATGCAGCAACTTACTATGAAACCCGATACTACATTTAGTAGGTAACCAAATGGTGGATATTGATCAAAGAACCAGAATCTCGTAAGGATGACCTGTAGATGAGTAAGAGTACAAATAATGAACTGAGGCATTAAGCACTAAGAGCCTACGAGCCGAGGATGTTAACCACATCAGGGCCGAGGTACAGTAAGTTGTGAGAGACCTTATTTAAGCCATGAGGAACTACAATGTGTAGATGTGAACAGTTACAAACCTATAACTTAGATTGGGAAGAACATTACCAAGAAAGGGTACCAAGAGAATATTGAGATAATGCTAAGGACAGGGGCGGAGAACGAACCATGCCTTTTAGGGTGGGGATACCTCTCCTTGTTGTGAGGCTATGAGTGGGAATGAACCCCTCAAAAGGGCTTTCACTTGTTAGAAAATACACTTTTTTAGAAAATGGAAACTAAACCTTGAGATTACCTTAGAACATGCCAGATACACTTGAGTAATAAGGAAGGTTGCACAGATAGACCCCATATCCAACACCCAGGATGTAAGAATTAGTAATGGTCAGAGATAAACAGTGAGATTGCACATTATGACACGTCAAGTAACCAATGCTCAGAAGAGCTTGTGATTCAGTGAATGACTTCTTCAGGAACCGATTAAATTTACATGGTAACAACATCATAAGGATGAGAGAAAGTGAGAGAAATCAGCTTACTTACGAATCTGCGATTTAAACAGAACCTTCATATTAAGAGTCAACTATTTTACAGCACGGTACGGCAACCGCCATACACCGGAATGAGAGAACTCCCAGTGTTTACACCGAGAAGGGATTGAGTATAAGGTAAGACATGAAATAAGTGAATAAGGGGTTGCACCATTAATGGGCAACATTGTAAGGGCCAACTACCACGATAGTAGTGGTCGTGAGTACAATAGTTAGATAAGTGGATTAAGTCATGGTGCGCGGTAAGGCGACCATTATGTATGAGCCGTCAAATATTGACACTGAGGCAATTAGACTTATGAGTTAAGACCAGCATAAGTAAGGAAATAAGATGGTAGACGACTGTGCATTGGTGCCAGTAGTCTGGACCTGGTTAGGTAAGATTTCACAGGAAGCACACTACCCATTCCTTAAGGAACTGGAGGTGCATTCCTAATAGAATGAATATGAAAGAAGATAAGAGGCTCTATGGAAAGAGACCTAAGCTACTAAGAAATAGAACCAATGCAGAAAGGAGCTGGAGCATACCATACCCAAGAACACAGTAAATGGACTTCCCTTGATTAACTTCAAGAAGAACAATAAATGTTATTATGGAACGATGAAAGAGGAGATCGACAACAGAATACTTCATAATTAGCAATAGCTAAACGTGTGACGGACACTATGAGTTTACTAAAACGAGACGTGGGACGACTGCACCCCATAGGGGCTTGCAGGCCTGACACGCTCAGTTATGAGTTAGTTGGGTAAGTAGTAATGTACCAGTAAGGTACCCCATGCATGTAGACGAGTAGTGTAAAGAACACGGGAGGTAGTCGACTCCGTACCACGGACAACGACGTAAGATCACACAAGAGCAGCTACTACCACAGACAGTCGAAGAGAAGAATTCAGTTGAACCAGCAACACAGAGGAACCAGAGAACAAATAATTAAGGACTATGAAGTGCGAAGAGCACGGATTGTTAAGTACAGACATTGGACATGTCTTAAGATGTAAGAGATTAAGACTGTAAAGCGCAATATGCACTAAACAGTAGTTTCAGACTAAGAATCATCCTCAGACCAAAGGTCAGTTGGGGAGAACAATCTAGACATTCGAGAAAATACTAAGAGTATGAGCATAAGATCTTCAAGGAGAATAGATAGACGAGTTAAAACTCATTAAGGCCGTGTATATATAAAGATAACACGTGTCCATTAAGAAACCTTTAGTACTAAATCATAAGCATACAGGATGAGGATATACAATACTATGAAGAATAAGAAAAGCAGTTCAGCCTAAGATTATCAGAGTCGCGCAGCGGAAGCTAGCAGACCACTACCTTTGAGATTAGACCAAACTAAGTTAAGGAAACGGTATAAGTACCGTTAAGAATCCTCGATACAGAGACTAAATCATTTCTGATCAAATTATAAGTAAGATAGATGACGTGGAAGCTAGAATGCTTGGTGAGAATTAGACATCTTGAACTTATGTTCAAAGATGATATAATGCTGATTACGTGGGCGTAATCCATTTTAAGGGGGGTAGAGCGAAAACCACTTAGCGTATGTTTGTGTACTGAGTACATAAACTACGGTGTGCATAGCACAAAATAATTTGAGAATATGTTTTACATAAACATTTTGAGATAAATCATGGTTATTGCACACAGAAGATGTGAATACCATACACATTAAGTACCTATCTTGTTAACTCCGGTGTGAGTACAAGTTAAGAGAATTAAGGAAGAGGATTAAGGAGACTTAAGAAATAAGAATATATGAGGTATGAGTCGATATGAGACTATGTGTGAGATAAGAATAAGATAACACTATGAGATATTATTTGATATGAGTATGAGGAAGGAAATTGTAATGCTGTGAGATATAAGATGGTGAGAATTGGTATGGGACAGTTATAGAACTTAGTAGGAATTTAAATCTTGAGGTAATTACTAAGAGATGAATCGGGAATGTTTGATGGACTGAGTCCACACTTGGGAGATGTATTGATTATGATTAGGAAGAACTAAAAAGATAGAAAATTGGACATGAGTGAATTATTTGGATGTTTGAAAATGACGTGGGAGGTGGAACTTGATTTTCTAGGGATCAAGGGAAACTGAACACAAATTGGAGTGGAAGGATAGTTCGACACTGATGCTGATCACATCAGGGTTGGATGATTCCTGAAACTCCCTACCAGTGGTCACAATTAAATCACACTATGGACAGAGGCCTTAGGATAAAATGAAATTGGAGTTGCTTGTATTTTTAATTAGAGGAATTATTCCTCACATGACCTCGTAAAAAGGAATACCTTTTTACTGAGTCTCGCCCATGAAGTCGAGGACGCACGAGCCTTTGTCTTCGGACCAGTGACATGGGGAGAGAAGTGTGTTTTGTATTCTGGCCCATGGTGACGAGGATGAATGAGCCATTGTCTACGGACCGGTGACATGGGAGAATACGTTGGAAGTTATGTGAATGTTTTAATCATCAAAAAGGAACAAAAAGAATTTTGAGTGCTACACATGCTTAAGCATGTTGTGTGATATTTAAGTATAAGAATATGGCGGATCAAATGATCCAATGAGATTAAGCATACATAAGTATGATCTATATGATCTAAGGAATGAGGTAAGACATGTATTCTAATAAGAAAAGATGCATGGGAACTTTGGGGACAAAGTTCTTTTAAGGGGGGTAGATTGAAATACCCCAAACCTAAGTATGCTAAGTAAACATCAACTTATGATGTAGTAAGGCTAGAATATGCCTTAGAAAGATTGGTAGACAATTTAAACCAGGGAAAACACAAAAAGTGCCTTAAGGGCAATTAGGGCAAAAATGTGCTCTAAGCTTAGAGAGACTTGGGTGAGTACCCAAATATCATGAAAGACCTTAGTAATATTCTAATGGTCATTTTAAACCAATTACCAAAGAAAACCAAGCTTGAAAACAAGTTAAAATAAAATGTGCTTTAAGAAGTCTTAAAGCACATTTTTGAGAAATTGTCTTAGAATTGAGTTTTGAGTAGCTAGATGTCCATAATTACTCTTTAATCAACATGTGTACTAATTAGTATCACATTAGGAAGTCTAAATCAATGGGAAATCAAAAATTTCACGAATATGTGCACTAATTAGTGAATAGTGCCAAATAGTGACTAGTTTAGTCTTTAATCAATATAAGCTAATTAGTTGGTCAATAAAGACCATGACTAGCCTTATTTAAGATGGGGGCCGGTTTTGTAAGGGATGAGTCACCAAGTAGTCAAATAAGGAAGAAAAGAAGAGAAAGTAAAGGAGTACTATTTACTTTATTAAAGCAAATATCTTATATTAGCCACCTTCTCTCTTTCTCTCTTCATTTCTCTTCTTCCAACGTTTCACCATCTTCTTCTCCTCTCACGTAGAGCAGCCCATGGCCCACCTTGCTTGCAACAACTTACTCATTTTAGCTCCAAATCAAAAACTAAACACATATTATTCTTAGTTAGCTTAAGCTCTAGCTTTCTATCTTTTCAAATCCTTCAAAGCTTCATTTCGGTGCCAAGAGGAAACTCCATTGATGGAGGAAAATCAAGTTTGAAGAGCTCATTAGCTTCTCCATTCTCTTAAGGTAAAGAAAATGTAAGAAAAACCATGTTTCCATCATTCCTTTCACATGGCCGAAAATTACTACTCATGGGGCCTTGTTATTATGCCTTGTTCTAGCTTGATTTATTCACCAAGGACTAGTGGAGGTCCTATTTCATTCAATGCCAAAGTCTATCTTGAGACTTCAAAGGTAATCATCCACTTTTATGCCTTAGAACACATTTCTAACCTAGGTTTTCATTCCTTGAGGTTAGTGTATTGTTTAGTACTCATGAGAGTCATTGAATATTGATTAGAACATTGGCAAAGGAAGTTTAAGTGGTGGCCAATATTCATTCAAGAAGAAGGTCTAAGGAGGAAGATAAGATAAGCTTGAGAAAACAAGGTAAATTACTTACCTAATGGTGGTTAAGGTTTAAGGAATGAGTTTAGATGGGTACCAATGTAGCCTAGGGCTTACATTAGGTAATGGGTTATGTAACCTAAGAAAAAGAACTTAAATAAGCTTGTGAACTTGTGACTAAGGAGCCAATGGGAATGAGTTAGTAATATAAGTTTAAGATGGATTTTAAGAGCATTATAATTACTATGAGATTGATGGGTGTATTTGCAGGTTGAAAGCTTTTATATGTGGGAAATTCAGTGTTTAAGTTTAAGTTATTTAAGGGCCTAAGAGCCATGTCATTTAAGAGCCTTAGTGCTATGCAATTTAAGATTATTGCAATATGATGAGTTTGATGTGATTGAGTTGGTTTGGGTGAGAAGATATGATGGGAAAGAACTTGATGTGTGTGAGATGGTTGAATGAGGAAAAATAATGTGTTTGGGCATGATAAGATGCTAGAGGAGCTATGGCGAAATTTGAGTAGAAAATAAGTGTTTAGGTGATGGTGGTGAATTAATATGACCTAGGATTTACTAGGAGTCATTATGAGGAATTTGAGTGGAAATTAGTGAACTAAGGAGTTCTTGAGGTTTAGAATGACCTAGGATGGTCTATGAGGAAATTAGAGTTTAGATGGGTGCATTGAACACACCAAAGTCATGATATGAGGAATGGTAAGACTTGTGCATAAGTTTTAAGGAGAAGGTGTATAATGCTTAAGGTGATTTAGGTATGAACTTGGGAATATATCAATGAAAGTCTTGGGAAGCTTGTCTAAGTAGTGATGATGCTAGTAGTGGAACAACAAGGTTTTAGTTTAGATTGTAATAAGTGGACTTAGGTGATGGAAGAGAAAGGTGTGGGAGAATGTTGTCAAACGTCAAGGAAAATGACTAGGAATGTAAAAGAGCGTGTGATCATGAGGAAGGTGAGTAAGTGAATAAAAGAATGTATAAGTAAGCTCAAGAGTTTAGCAGTGATGAGTAACAAATGAAAAGAAGAGAAATTGTGCATGGACATGCAAGATGACCTTGGAAGGTTTAACTAGCAAGATGGAGTGCAATGATGTTAAGGAGGAGTTATATGGGTTGAAAAGAAACACTTGGGATAGTTAAAGTTTTAGACAAAATGTACATGTTGGAAATGTAAGGAATTATATGACAAATGTTAGGAGTGTTTGTAAAAATTTAGTAAATGTTTGAGAAGATCTTTGGAAGTTGTTTTGGAGAGTTTGGTGGAAGTTCTAAGGTGAGTTTAAGTGCCTAAATGGTATTAGGAGACATGGGGGAACATGTGGTGAAGTTTGGAGTCAAATGGGAATTTAGAACAGGTTCTGGAGCCGACCGACCTTGGGACCGGACCTGCAAGGTCGGTCGAGCTCAGTTTACACTACCGGAGAAAGTTTCTGGAACCGACCGAACTTGGGGACCGGACTTACAATTTCGGTCGGGCTTGTATTTGGTAAGAATTGAGTCTCTGGAAAATCGACCGAACTGGACGAACTTGGCAAGTTCTCGGGCTTAAAAATCCCACGGGAAAACTCTTGGGAAGGGACCGACCTTGGGTGACCAGACTTGCAAGGTCGGTCGGGGTGAAATTTTCAAACGGTAATGGGTTTCTGAATGGACCGACCTTAGGTAATGTCGGTCGGAAGTTCGGTCGAGCCTAAACAAAAAAAGAAAAAAAAAAGAATTTTGAATTCTAAGGATGGTAATAGGTAATAAGGTAACCTTTGGGTAGGGTGGTAATGATTAGGACCCTAAGAACTTTGAGATTAGTTAAGTTAATATAAACTTAAAAGTTTAAGGTTAAGTTGTAAGATTAAGTTGTAAGACTTAAGAGGTGATAGTGGGGATCGTTAAGTAAGTTAAGTAGGTTAAGTATTGAATTAAGTTAAGTGATTAACAACCTAAAACAAATGAATTTTTAGGACTTGGGAATTTGGCTCCGGAGAGAGTAAGCAACCGAATGACCAACGGTGACGGTCAGTTCTTCTTGTGACCTGCTTGCTAACCAGGTTGTCCCTCGGCTTGTGTGCTATTTGTTTGTGTGCTCACTCAACAAGATAAAGCAATGCAACCGGAATATTATGATTATTGTATTGTTTGTGATGTTTGAAACTACACAACATATCATGGAACTTACTAACCAACGTTTTAGTAAGGAATGAGTGAGACTAAGGAATGCTCCCTAATATGGGTGGATATAAACCGAAAGAGGTTACAACACAACATGTCTTGAGACTATTACTAACTGGAACTTGAGTGAGGAAACACCGGGACCGATCTCCGGTCATGAAGGAAAAAGGGGGACGGTAAATCTGAATCAGATCCCCCCCGCTTAAGCGATTGTCTCTTCGACTGTATCCTAGGGCCGGTTTGCTGCTCAGCTACGCTGGACTCCCGTCAGAGTAGGTGGCATTAAGATGGTGCGTTGGGATCACCTAAATCCAGGTTCGAATTAAGCTACAACCATTCCCTTCCAGGAACGGTTTGTATACTGAGAATAATTAAGATTAGATTAAGGTAGGTTAAGATAAGTTGCAACCATCCTTTTTAAAGGATGGTTTGTTTATTATTTGACTAAGATAGGTAAGATAAGATAAGTTGCAACCATTCCTCTTTAAAGGATGGTTTTATTACTAATACTAAGATAAGCTACATCCACTCCTTATAAAGGGTGGTTGTTTCTAAGATTAAGATAAGATTAAGATGAGGTGAGATAAGGATGGACTAAGATTAAGAGGGAACATTCTTAAGAGTAAAAAAAATAAAAATAAATAACTAACTCTAATTAAGGGAACGCGTTTAAGTCATTCATTGTGTGTGAACTTTGATGTTCATATTTGGATTGTTGTTTACAGCATTTACTATTATGTTGTGCATCTAATCAACCTCCATGCTATCGACAATTAGTCGTCGTAGCCACGTTAGCTTGGGGGCCATGAGAGGATCGTACCAGTATTCGTGCTGACCCACTCTGGGGGCTGTTTTTACTACACAGGTGAACATCAGGTGGCGGCCGTCGCGAGAGTAAGAAGGGGTACAAGTGTTAAGGGTTAAGTGCGGTCTACGAGTTGTGCATGTACACTCGTATGGCAATTGAGTTAGTAAGATGTATAGGATGTGAGGGGGATTGTAAGAAGGAAATGTAATTGGTTAAGGTTGTTGTACTAATGTTCGGTATATTTTGTAGTCAGACCGTGGCAAGGTCCTGGAGTGTAAAGAATTCCGCTGTGACATGTATATTTATATGCTGTTAAGTTACGAGACCACATTTGGATTGAGTTGGGGTGTTACAGCAGGGACGAGGTGTGAGAGGAGGGTAGTAAGGGGCCAATAAAACACGTGTGCAGCTTAGAGGTACAAGGAGATCCATTTGGCGAGGGTATAAGCATTTCTATCCTGGTATAGGGATCTGTAACTGTCTCGAGAAAGACGTTTTGCA
Source organism: Limonium bicolor (assembly GCA_023374045.1). Lineage (NCBI taxonomy): Eukaryota > Viridiplantae > Streptophyta > Magnoliopsida > Caryophyllales > Plumbaginaceae > Limonium > Limonium bicolor. Next base: position 1,194,723 of record CM041778.1, read on the forward strand.
TGCAAACGGTTATATTCTTTAATAAGCCGACGGGAATGTGTGGGGTTACTGTGCGCGGGATTTCCTCGGGAAGGTTGAGGGTAATTCCTTTTGTAGAGAGAATCACTGTGGAAAGAGCCTTTCTACTTCCGATGTGTACAAATAGTTGGAATGGCGGTAGGTATACCCTGATTCATGACTTCTAAAAACGGGGTCGTTTCATGAGGTAATGAGACGTCAAATTTTGCGGTTTCTTGCTCTGCTGGAGACGGCGTCGTATGGTTCAGGGGGTCAAGATTCTCCAGGGGCGACGTCGTTTTGCTACCCAGGTTAATCTCTGCTGTCTACGGCGGTGATCCTTGATTGTTCTCATGGTTGTGATCGGACAGTTCCTCCGACCAGAATTCCACGATTTCGACATTGTAGTTCACTCCTTCAATTTCCACCGTTTGTTCCTCATTGATAATTGACATCCGTTTAGTTTCAATAGTGGCATGGGCCTCTAGGAATTTTGGTAAATGATGCATGTCAGTGTCGAATTTTATTATGTTGCCTAGATGTCGAGTAATTGAGTGGACTGCCGCTTCAGACCATGCTTGTATTGGTATACCTCGGATGGCAATGGATGTACGCCTCCTTACCAGTTGGTCTGTAGGGTGCCATAGCCCTGTTTTCCAACCATGCTCCGCCCCTACGCTTGTCGAGATGAAGGTCTCCACCTTTTCATGGGATTTGAGTATCAATACGTACCTCGACTTAGACAAGCACGTGATACTTTCAACTTCTTCTCCCTAGTCTCCAAGCAGTTCCACGATCTCTGCAACATTTGAGTCTGACGGGGAGTTAATAACCACGCTTCTGTCTAGTCTTTCTTTCATGTGTAATGGGAAGTCCAAGCTTATGTAGCCTTCTGAGCGCATATGTGTGCCTCGCAGGGGAGGTTGCTGAGGTGGCGGTGGGGATGGTTGTCTTCTTCCTTGCATCTGCTCCTGTTGGGGGAAAGCTGGATTTTTCTGGACCCATCAATGGTGTGGTGGTGGCGTTCCTGGAGCGGGTTTCCGTATTATAGCTGGTTGGATTTGTAGACGATAACCTTCCATTATCAGTCTATTGGTTGCGTTAATGGCTCGAAGTGCATCCTCTTTCTTGACGTATTCAACGAAGCCGTATCTGGTTTTTGAACGGATCCTCAGGGCCTTTGGAAGTCGAATAACCACTATGGGTCCAAATTTGTCAAAAACCTTCAGCAGCGTTCCTACTCTGGAAGTTGGGCTGATATTATCGATGAAAACCGTTGCTCCTGGTTCAGACTTGGCGCCAGGCGATTGAAATGAGGTGGCCATTATAGTCTTGGTGGTTTTGGTGTTTCTCTGTTGGTGTATGAGGAGGTCTTGTAGGGTGGTTTGAGGCTACCAGGTATGGGGGGAGAGTTTTTGACGGTTGTGGCGGTTGTGTGGGTTGCTCTGTGTCTTGGCTGGGTTAGAGGTGGGTGGAGGGGTGGACATGGTGGTTGAGCGGGGGGTGCGTGTGTTAGGGGGCAGTTAGGAGGAGAGCGAGGAGACATATTTTGGTCTTTCATTAATCCTTTAATAACTACTGGGCACTGTTGTGCTGGTGGCACGGTGATAAGCTTACATAGCAGCACAAGAACCGTGGACCGAAGTCAAACTGAGGCAGCCACTTATGATAAGCGAGTGCCTGCCCAGGCAAGTGGAAATGAGTCACCGACAGCTTGAACAGCAGGTGGTGTTAATGCTATGCACTGGCTTATGCTGGAAGGCAATGACTGATATAGAAACATTCATAATGCAACTGGTAGAGTCGGTAGAGGAACTATATACACGAACCAAAGGTCGGATTCAAAAATTCAAAACCTACCCAGCGTAATTATCAAAAAATAATAATGCAACTGACAGAATTTTGTAATAATATTGTTGTCATTTATAATCCGTGTGAAGTAAACGCAGGGATTATTGATTAATTAAGACGTGGAATTAACATGGGATGCATAATGGAAACATGGATTAAGTAATCCTAGTATTTACCAGACACCAACCATTTACCAGACACCAACCAATAGTATATGGAGGTAAGCATTTATAAGCCTGCGCTGTAGAGAGCTGAGAGAGGTACATGAAACAAACAAAGCGAGGAAATTAAGAAGATCAATTTCTGAGATGGCAAAGTATAGTATGATGGTAGGTCTTCTAGTAATGACAACTTTTTTGTTGTCCAACAGATTGGTGGCGGCAACAGAATACACCGTGGGAGGCGATCTTTATGGCATACCCAATTGGAGGCCATGTTGTGATCGTTACAACTTTGCATCAGGGTGTTGTACTCCAGACTATTCAGGTTGGGCTCGTGAGAACAAATTTGTTGTTGGGGATCGTCTAGGTAAACCATTTTGATCTAATCTAATTGATATACGTAATTTTATTCTACCTTAATCGATCTGAATAACCAGCTCATTAATTAATTTTGCGCGGATGCAGTTTTCCACTTCAATGTCTACTATAGCACTGTTATGGAAGTTGGTGAAGATGCCTACAATACATGCAAGAATGTGCCGGTGAAAGACGCAATCTCCACTTCTCCAGCAACTCTCACTTCAAATAGTACCGGTGTCAAGTATTTCATCTCCCCAGGCAGATATTGCGCATTTCAACGTATGACCGTTGATGTTGCGCCAGATAAGAATTCACCACCACCTCCCGCAAAGGAGGATAATAGCACTAAAATCATAGCAGGTGTAGCGGGACCAGTTGCGGCTGCTCTTCTGGGGGCCATCGTTACCGGATATTGTAAATACTGGAGGAAGAAACACGAAAACTCTAAGCCTAACCCATCAGCTTCAGGAAATCAAACGTATCATGCCATGAGCTAGCTAGCTAGGACTACGACCCATTCTTCTTCTTCTTCTTGAACGCGTAAAAAATTGTGGTCATGATGCATTTCTCAACTTTCATGTATTTACCTTTTTTTAGGGAAACCCGACCACGGCGATGTTGTTAATTAATTTGTTGTTCTATTGATCCGTCTAATTAGATGATCATTCTGTGTATCAAAAAATTCAGAATTAATTGTGATGAGTGATTTTATTATTATGTTCTGTAATGCATGCCTTGAAACTTGAATCCTTGTAGCTTCTGTCAGGGGCGGACGCACTTAGTCTTAGGATTTCAGGAATTCTGGGGTAACCAAACAAGAAGGAACAGGAAAGAAAGGGGAAGAGAAGAAAGGAAGAACTCAGGAAGAAGAGAACTTCTCGATTAAACCCTAGGAAAAATTCAGAATGGTGTACAGTACACCGTCATGTGAAGCAGCTGCCTAAATACCCCCTCCTTATACAAAACGCAGCGCTATAAGTTATTAACAAAGCATCAAGAATAAATAACTAGCGATAGATTTTCAGACGCAAGGGGGCGTAATATGCGGTATATGAGCATCTTGGAAAAAACAGAGAGTAAAATTGACCAGATATATTTCACTATGTTGAAATGAGTGAATATAAAGGGTTTAAATAGATAACAAACTTTAATTTCAGGTCCTAAAAAGATGGAAACTATCCAAAGTCAATGCCAAAAAATAAGGCAACTAATAGACCCACTATCTTCACTAATCCCACTAATACTAACTACTTTAAAACAATAAATAAAACTCATAAATCTAATAAATGTGTAAAACTTCGAATAATTCATTTAACACCACCCCTTGATTCAAAGTTACAAACTCCCAATTGTGATCCGAACAAATCATGCTTTGCTTGTGGAAGAGCCTTCGTGAAAATATCCGCAGTTTGTTGATTTGTGCCATAGAACTTCAGAGATATTTTTCCATCGGCAAACAACTTTCGAATGAAATGATGTTGAACATCTATATGCTTGGTCCGGGCATGAAACGCTGGATTTTTAGCCATAGCAATGACTGACCTGTTATCACAAAACAAATCAGTAGCTTCAGTCTGCTCAAAATGAAAGTCAACAAGAAGTTTTCTCAACCATAGGGTCTGTCGGGCAGCAGCACTTGCTGCTACATATTCAGCCTCTGAAGATGATAAAGCCACTGTTTCTTGCTTCTTTGAACTCCATGTTACAGCACCAAAACCAAAACTGAACACATTACCAGAAGTGCTTCTTCTATCATCTACACAACCAGCCCAATCACTATCAGTGAAGCCGTTTAATTTGAAATTCGCAGTTCTAGAATACCATATTCCAAAATTTGCGGTTCCTGCAATATACCGCATAATCCTTTTGGCTGCTCCAAAGTGTTGTTTTGTAGGATTATGCATAAATCTAGAAACCATGCTAACTGCAAAAGTAATATCAGGCCTGGTGTGTGTGAGGTAATTCAAACCTCCAACCATACTTCTATATAGTCTTGGATCAGCGTTTTCAGTCCCATCTACATGTTGTAGTTTCTCATTAACATTCATTGGTGTGGCTGCCACTTCGCTGTTGCACATATTGAACCTTTTCAAAAGATCTTCAGCATATTTTTTCTGACATACAAAGATTCCATCATTGACCTGCTTAACTTCAAGACCCAGAAAATATTGCAGCAAGCCAAGGTCTGTCATCTCAAAAGTGTTCATCATACAAGAATTAAAGTCATCAATTAAACACTTAGATGACCCCATATAGATTATATCATCAACATAATGACAGACCACCAAAAAATCATTACCATTCCGCTTGAGATAGAGTGTAGGCTCATTTTCACTTCTTATAAATCCATTCATCAAAAAGAAGGAATCTATCTTGTTGTACCATGAACGCGGAGCTTGCTTTAGCCCATAAAGAGCCTTTTTCAGCCTATAAACTTTACCTTCACTGCCTTCAATAACAAAGCCTTCAGGTTGTGAAACATAAACCTCTTCCTCTAAATCACCATTCAAGAAGGATGATTTAACATCAAACTGATAAACAGGCAGCTTGAATTGAGCAGCTAAAGCTAATATGATTCTCACAGTCTCAAATCTAGCAACGGGGGAAAATGTTTCCTCATAATCCATACCTTGTTGTTGTGAGTATCCCTTTGCAACCAGCCTTGCTTTGTGTTTTTGGACACTGCCATCTGGATTGTATTTTGTTTTGTAGACCCACTTGAGACCGATCACATTTTTTCCCTCTGGCAGATCAACTAATTCCCAAGTATTGTTTTTCGCAATAGCAAGCAGCTCTACATTCATTGCATCTTGCCAAACCTGATTTGCAGCAGCATCCTCATAATAAATTGGGTCAGAAACAATTAAAGCAAAGCTACAAGTTTCAAGTATTTCATTCATAGAACGATATCTTAAAGGAGGTGACTCTGGTGAAGAAATTGATGCAGTAGAACGTGAGCTGGCTGGTGTAGATGGGTTGCAGTCGGAGGAAATTGTTCCATCTGATTTGCTGTCACAATCTGTATCAAACGTTACAAGTGTGGGTTCAAATTTATCCACCTGAGTTTGGACAGCAGCTGAAGGATTGTTATTGCTCCAATCCCATTTTCCCTCCTCATCAAACTTTACATTCCTGCTGATAATTACTTTTCCACTCAAAGGATTCAGCCTATAAGCTTTGGACATGGGACTATAGCCAATAAAAATGCATTTTTCAGACTTGCTGTCCAATTTTTTACGATGTGGATCAGTAGAAAAAGCATAAGCAATGCAACCAAAAATTCGTAAGTGGCTTACTCTTGGCTTCCTACCCATCCAAGCCTCATATGGAGTTTGATTCATGACTGCCTTTGTTGGGGAAATATTGATCAAATACACTGCTGTTGCGACACCTTCAGCCCAGAACTGGTTGGGAAGATTAGCTGCCTTCATCAGACTTCTGGCCATTTCAACAATAGTTCTCTTTTTTCTCTCTGCAACACCATTCTGCTCTGGTGTATATGGTGCAGTCAACTCCCTGCGAATGCCAAACTTCTCACAAAAATCATCGAATTCATTAAAGGTAAATTCACCACCTCTATCAGTACGAAGAGCCTTGATGGAGTAGCCACTTTGTTTCTCCACCAGCGCTTTGAACTTCTTGAAACATCCAAACACTTCTGATTTCAGCTCTAAAAAATACACTCAACTCATACGACTGAAATCATCAATAAAGAGCACAAAATATTTGCTGCCACCAAACGATTCAACACTCATCAGTCCACAAACATCAGCATGAATTAACTCAAGACAGCAAGAAGCTCTCCATGAATTTCCTACTGGAAAAGAAGCTCTACTATGTTTCCCAAAAACACATCCTTCACAGAAACCAAGACCATTGATTTTTGGAAGCCCAATTACCATTTCTTTCTTGTTCAACAGTTGTAAACCATTCAAATGTAAATACCCATAACGTGAATGCCAAAGTTCAGCCTCATTTTTTCTTTAGCAACCAAAGCAGCTCCCATAGATTTAGAGACATCAAGAGGAAACATATGATTTTGTGTCATTGGAACTCTGACAATAACTTGGCCAGATTTCTTATCATGAATCACACAAGCACCATCATCAAATAAGAGTGAATGTCCAGAAGCCATAAGCTGCCCCACACTTAACAAATTATGAGCTAGATTAGGCACAAACTGCACATTAGAAAGTGATCTAGTTTTACCTTGTGCAGTTGGAACTTCAACTGTACCTTTCCCATTTACTTGGACTGCCTTATTATCACCAAGTCGAACCTCACCCTTTTTGCTTTCATCAAGATCAGAAAACCAATATTGACGACCTGTCATGTGGTTGGTGCAAGCGCTGTCTATAAACCAAACATTATCAACAGCATTGTTGACTGCGGAATATGTCATAAACAGCTTTCCCTCTTCTTGAAAGTTGCTGATGAAATTGGCCTCCTTCTTCTCATTCTTTTCCTTCTCCCAGCATACAGCTTCTTTGTGGCCCCATTTTTTGCAATACCGACACTGTATTGAATTTTTGTGGTGATGTTTACCAGCACGACCACCACCTCTATGGTTACCACGACCTTGGCCACGGCCTTAATATCCACCACGGTTGTTGTAGGTTCTGGTTTGAGAGGATTCCTTTCATTTGAAAGGCTTTCTCCGCAGCCTTCTCTACATTTTTTCCACTGTTTCTGTTCAATCTATCTTCATGGGCTACCAAAGAACTCATTAGTTCATCAAAACAATAATCAGATAGATCTTTTGACTCTTCAATGGCCGCAACAACATAATCATACTTACTACTCAAACTCCGCAATACTTTGCTGACAATAGTTTCTTCACTTATCACTTCACCAAATGTACGCATTTGATTTACAACAGCAGATACACGTGATAAATATTCTTGCGCAGCTTCCGTTTCTTTCATAACCAATGTTTCAAATTCACGATGCAAGGTCTGTAATTTTACAGTAATTACCTTCTTATCGCCCATGAATTCTTTCTGTAGAATATCCCAAGCTTCCTTCGAAGTCGATGCTGCTGCAATTCGAGGAAATAACTCATCATCAAGAGGCTGCTGAATGAAGAAGAGTGCCTTGGCGTCTTTCTTCTGACTTTCCCTGGCTCGATTCTCCCGTCCTTGTTCGTCAAACCCATTCTCAACCAGATCCCACAACTCATGAGACCTGAGTAAAGTTTTCATCTTCAAACTCCAAAGATGGTAGTTTTTGCCTTTGAAAATAGGCAGGTGGGGTTGAGTAGAACCGTTCGCAGACATACTGGTATTCTGCGGTGAGTATACACGAACGTTGCTTCACCACTTTGCACTTCTCTCCCTTTTGTTTTTTTTTCTACGTTTTCACTTCTCTCTCTCTCTCTCTTTTTTTGTATTGGACCTCACCTGGGAAAATAGAAAGTCTGTGGTGACTTTCTATTCTGCTCTTGATACCACTTTGTTGGAAAAAACAGAGAGTAAAATTGACGAGATATATTTCACTATGTTGAAATGAGTGAATACAAAGGGTTTAAATAGATAGCAATCTATAATTTCAGGTCCTAAAAAGATGGAAACTATCCAAAGTCAATGCCAAAAAATAAGGCAACTAATAGACCCACTATCTCCACTAATCCCACTAATACTAACTACTTTAAAACAATAAATAAAATTCATAAATCTAATAAATGTGTAAAACTTTGAATAATTCATTTAACAGAGCAACCAAGTTTTCCAGGTGACAAGCAAGTTGGCCATGCACTATTTGTCATGAACCAACTCTTAAAGATACAATTTAGAACAAAGTGTAGAAAAGTAACCAAGTTTTTCTAATTTTCGGTGATGGTAGTCCAATAGTTAGTTTTTAATCTTCATTCCTTTTCGCGCTGGTCTAATATGGCTATGTCTTCTGATGTATTTCATCAACTTAGTTGTCTTTGTAGCGTCACTCATAAAAAAAACATAAGGAAATATGTACAAAACTTATACAAACACTAATACATAGTGTGTCTATTGACACATATAATTTTTTTGAAGTTTTACTTATTTATTACAATTAGTTGTAATTAATTTATTAATTTGACACTCAAGTATTGGATATACTGTAATGGGCTTATGAGTTTTGGGTTTAACTCATATATCATTGTAGAGCTTTTACTACATATACAATTTGTTTTCAATAAACCCTATTTTGTTCACATCAAGCCACAACAGTAACATCACAGCACAGCGACAACAACATGAATATTATATATGGAACATTAAGAGTTGTATAAATCTAGTCTGGTGTATAAATTATGACTTCTTAGTATTTGATATCATTTTTCATTTGTTTATTGTACAATAATGAATGTTTTATAACATTATAAGTAATGATCTTATATTTTGACACCTATGTTATGCAGTTCTGGGTCCGCCACTGGCTTATGTTCCACTTTTTATCATTCTTGAGGACCATCGTTCGAGAAAAACTAATTCATAATATGGACAACCTAAAAGCATAACCAAGTGCAACTATTTTTCTAATCTTCAACAGAGAACTCGGTTGGGTTCGCTCTAGAGTCTAAACGACCAGTTTGGTCAGATAGTGGGTATTCGAATGCCAAGAGCCCCACAAATGTGCACCAAGCTCGATATGCCTTCATTGAATACAAGACCAGAAAGGAAGCATTAGCTGCTATTCTGGCCACAAATGGAACGAAGGTAGATGGTAAAGTCATTGAAGTCCAAACGGCCACACCAAGAAGGTTCTTAAACTCATCACCACAAAATGCTCAATGGGTTTGTTGCTAACCCACAACCTCTTGTTAAGTCAAGATCCTTTAGTTTTGATGATTGCAAACCTGTGTTTTTTATCTAATATGTTTGTTAAGCTTAATATTCAGATAAACAGAAAGAGGAATGAGCACACAAGGTTGCAAGCGCACTCCATTCATGACATGTGCCCATCCAGTCGGGCACCTGTCTGGAGAGCTCTGATGGAACTTCTAGTACACACAAGAAGTCAAATACTACACAACCATGTCTCTCATGCATCAGACGCAGTTGAAGGACAAAGACATCAAGTGTGCCGACAAACTCATGCACACTCATGCATCCACACAAGCAACTAGCTCACGACAAAAGTCTTGCTCATTAATGAGCAAGATAACGAGACAAGGCCAGAGCTATTAAGAGGCACTCATTACGCAACATTAATGAAGCCTTAGAGAGCATTTATGAAGCCGTCAAAGCCCTGAGTTGATAACACAAGTGGAGGGCACAAGGTGTGACCAACCACCTGAGCACACACCTTCAACGTGTCCAACCATAGGGTGACACGTGTCCTGACAGTTCCAAAGCAAGTTGAAGATCAGCCTACATGAGTGTGGCTATTCTGTAGGGGATGGAAAAGCTAATGACTCCTAGAGTCTAGGAGATCATAGGCTGTTTGTTACACATCTTAACTTACTTGTATAAATACGATTATAACGTCTTATGTAAATCAACTTGGTCATACATAAAGATGAGAGATAACCTAGAACAAGTGTGAGTCAGACTGAGTGTGTGTAAGTACTAGGAAGTTGGTGAGCTGGATAGGACTGGGTTTGTGAGTTAATACTTTGTGTATTTAGTAGAATAATCAGTCGGGGAACGGTTGGGGAACCGTAGGCCTGTTGTCAGGAGAGGGTAGAGGACTAAGGGATAAAGTCCTAAACTTACCCGGAGTCCGTAGGTAGGGCGAGAGAAATTGAGTGAATTTCTGTGTGTAAATTCTCAATCGAAAAGGATTTTCCAGTTTGAGTTTATCAAGTACTCCCCTGAAATATCAAATAGTTCACACAGGATAAAAAGACGTCCACGATCGTCGAGGACGTATCAGGAGCACTAGCCAGTTTCAATTAGTATCAGAGTAGGTCTTTTCTAGAAAGCTAACTGCTTTAGAAGAGGATCAAAATGTCTCATTCAAACCTATTGGTGTCAAAAGAAGGTTCTGCACCAAATCAACCACCACTTTTCAATGGAGACAACTACACTCACTGGAAAAATAAGATGGAATTCTATATCAAGTCTGATGATCCAAGGATATGGAGGGTTGTATCACGTGGTGAATACACCTTCCAAGATGCTCAAGGACAAGACATATCAGTCGACAACATGACTGATGATCAAATCAAGAAGTTGATATTCAATGCTCAAGCAGTAAGAATCCTACATTGTGCATTACTACCTGAGCAGTACTCTAAGGTAGCCTCGGCTAAAACCGCAAAGGAAATCTCGGAAACTCTTGAAGTTACCTATGAAGACTCGCATTGAACTGTTGTTTACTCACTGGGAGTTATTCAAGAAGGAAGAGAAGGAGAGCATCTCTGAAATGCACACTAGGTTCACCAAGCTGATCAACGGAATGCTTGTGCTTGGAAAAACTATCTCAAATGAGGATCAAATTTAAAAATTCCTCAGACCACTTCCTGCATCCTTTGATAGCAAAGTCAATGCCATGCAAGAAGTCCATGATCTCTCTAACATATCTCTGGAAGACATGTTAGAAGTTCGGAAAGCTCAATAAGGGAGAAAGGAAAAGGCATAGCTCTTCAAGTAGCTAAGAATGAAAAATCTAAATTAGGAGAAGACGACGATGAGATGGTAAGAGGTATTTTCGAAAATGTATTGAAAACAATATGAGAAAAGTAAAGGACCCCAAGGAATCTGACGATCACCAAAGGAAGAGCACCAACAAGTACTTTGGGTGTTCAAAACGTGGGCACCACATCAAAGACTGTCCACAACGACCTCGAGAAGACAACGACGGGATCATGAAACCTGTCCAGAGATTTGGGACCCTAACCCCATATTACTAACTTGTTAAGCGCAAAATCGAGTGGGAAGGGACACCTGCTGGTACATCGACAGTTGGTGCTCTAAAAATATGACAGGAAACAAGTGGAAATTCTTCTCACTCGAACCAGGAAGCCTAGGAACCATTTCCTTTGGCGACAACAAAAAGGGAAAAATCATCGGTGTAGGTAAGATTGGTTTTACTTCAGATTATGTCATTGATAATGTCAATCTAGTTAATGGTTTAAAGTTCACTCTGCTCAGTGATGGAAAAGAGTAGTTAAGGGGTAAAAGATAGAAAAATGTATACGTGACCAGTCTGGAGGATATTGACAGTCTAAACCTTCCATGCTTGACTGCATCAATAGATGACTCCACACTATGACTGTAACACCCTGGATTTTTCCTTAAAATATAGGTTATCAAATTACAAATCTAACGGTGAAAACGGCTTCGAAAACGGACTCCAAACGAGTCCTAGGAGTGCAAATTAAGCTTAGTCCAAACTTGTGTCCGGACACGGGAAGTTCGGACACAAGCCGAGAAGGTTGAACCACGGAAAACCATTTGTCTGAACTTGTGTCCGGACATTGATGTTCGGACACAAGTCGAGAGTTAAAAAGTCTGAAATCCGAAGATGTCTGAACTTGTGTCCGGACTTTGAAGTTCAGACACAAGTCGAGTTTCAAAAGTCCGAAAATCCTTTACGAGTGTCCGAACGTTGGTCCGAACTTGCAAGTTTGGACATAAGTCGAGACTTGCAAGTTGACCCCATCCTCGCATGCTGTCTGAACATTGATGTTCGGACAGAACTTCGGACACGACAAAACATAGAAAACCTTTTAAACTCGCAGGGCCTGTCCGAACATGCAAAATCCAAACGGGCGTTACCGCCACACTCTAAACGAAGAGTACTCAGGCTTTAAACCACTCAACCAAACGACCAAAACGTTTTCAACATTATAAAATAATGTATTTCCAAAACACAACTCAACTTAAAATATTATGCAGTGGTGATCCGGTCACCCTAAGCTATGTGATAGCGTGTCCCAATCTCCAACTCAGCCATGAGTACCTGCTATCGTAAAACAACAATAGAAAATGGGAAGGGATCGCACAAATCAGCAAAACTGAGTAAACATTGTCTCAACTCGTAAAATACGCTTTGAAATCCACTTTGTATTTATAAAACAACACTTCAAATCGTAACGTAAACTACTTCACCAATTCCAATTCACCAACAAAAAAACATAGCGGGAGAGAACTTTCAGAGAATCAAATGAATGGTATACGCGGACGACACCCAAATTGGGGTCGCAACAAATAGAATCCCACCTCACTCTACGTCCTTAAGTGTGCACACCCCCCAGAAGGTAACTTATGACCCAAAGGAGTAGATCATTAGAGCTTAACTACAAGTAATGTCTGCAGGTAAAAATAATATGAATATACACGGGGTACATAGTACCAATAATTTCACGAGCACCATAAGGCACCAACAAGATACACGGGACACCAAAAGGTACCAACAAGCCAATAATCAATCCAATCAAAATCTCCCAAAACATTTATCCACAACCTTTGCAAAACATTCCACCAGAATACACAGGGAAGAAATGATTCCCAAACCTTCATAATATCAAAATCACATTCAAAACAATCCATCGATATTTTGCAAAACGCAAAGGTAGAGAATGTTGAGCACAACATTTACCTGGATACGCTCACCACAAGGGAATCAACCAGCTAGATCAACAGTAGCACCCGTTAGAGAACTCGGGGTCTAGATTTACAAGTAGGGATTCCATCGGAAACTATTTAGATAACAACGAAACAATTATTTAACCTTACCAGTAGATTTCCCTTACCCTTCTACCCAAACCGGCACCAGAGAAGCAGCCTAACGGCAAGGGAAAATTAAGAACGTGAATTGAGAAGGTTTGAGAGCTTGAGGAGAGAGAGGAGTGTGGAAGCGATGTGTTGAGGATGAAGACGATCGTGAAGCCGATCAGATAATTAAATAGAAAACATTTCGCATAATAGAAAGATTATAACAATAATTTATTTGGTATACTCAGTTTAAGGAAGAGAGAACTAAAAATCAGTTTTGCAAATTAACTTAGGAAAAGAAATTACAATTAAAATAGAAATTTAAAAGTAGTATGCTGTAAACTGTAGAAGGATCTAGATTCAATGTGTTAAAGGAATTAGAAATGTTATTTAAATAAATAGTCAAAATAAGAGGAAAACTAGTAGGTTGTTAGGAAAGGATGAAGATGACTAATTATTTATGAGAGAGACGATTTCAAGTTAAATTAATTACTTAATAAATGGATAACGATGAGTGGAGATCGTGAAGAGTGGAACCATTTAGATATTTAATATAATTTAGAGAGAAGAAAGATCTTTTTTAAAGGAGTAAAATTCAACTTGTGCTCTTGGTTGTAATAATAATAACAATAATAGTAATGGCAATAATAATAATAGTAACAATAATAATACTCATTCTTTAAAGGTAGCAAAATTTATTTGAACTCTCAAGACTGGAAGAACATAATAACGTCGTTAGAGTTAGGAGTAATTAAGTAAATATATTCTTATGTACTATCGGTGAAAATAAAGGAATTGAAATCATTGTAATTACCTTAGGAAATAAAATGTTATGTAGCTTCTCTGGGCCTCTATTAATATCCTTCCCGACCAAGTATATTATAATATTCATTCTGACTATATAATAAATTAATCCTATGTCAAAATTTACGGGTAGTTCATCTCATCCCCCTTAAAAGAAAACTTCGCCCTCGAAGCTAGGCCTATTCAATACTCTAACAAGTAGACTGGTGCTGAAAACTGGAAGCAACTGAACTTAACTCAAGTCTTAAACTGTTACCTGCTCGAAAAGCTGAGGGTACTTCTTCTTCATTTCCTCTTTGACCTCCCACGTTGCTTCCTCAGTCCCATGATTTGACCACAACACCTTGACCATCCGGGTGGACTTCGATCGTGTCTCTCTAGTCTTGGTGTCTAATACTTTAATGGGGTACTCCTCGTATGACAGGTTCTGCTCCAACTCCAACACCTCATGCTGTAGAACGTGGGACGGGTTGGGAACATAACGCTTCAACTGAGAGACATGGAAAACATTATGGATTCTCTCCAGTTCACCAGGTAGTGCCAACCTGTAGGCCACCTCCCCAATTCTCTCTAGGACCTCGTAGGGACCCACGAATTTGGGGCTCAATTTCTTCTTCTTCTAGAATCTGGTTACCCCTCTCATAGGAGACACCTTCAGGAAGACTCTATCTCCAACCTCGAATTCAACCGGTCTCCTCTTTAAGTCCGCATAGAACTTCTGTCTATCCTGGGCTGCTTTCATTTGGCTCTGGATGATTCAAACCTGCTCCATCGTCTCCTTTATCAGCTGGGGTCCCAATATCACTATCTCACTGATGTCGCTCCAACATAAAGGGGTTCTGCACTTCCTCCCATATAAAGCTTCATAGGGAGCCATCTTAATGCTAGTGTGGTAGCTGTTATTATATGAGAACTCCACCAGATGAAGTTTGTCAGCCTAAGTTCCCTGAAAATCCATAACACATGCCCGAAGCATGTCCTCTAAGGTATGGATGGTCCTCTCTATCTGACCATCTATCGCTGGGTGGAAAGCAGTGCTCAACTTCAACTTAGTACCCATGGCCTTCTTAAACTGCTGCCAGAAATGTACCAAAAATCTCGAGTCTCGATCAGATACTATAGTCTGTGGTACACCATGGTATATGACCACATACTTAATGTAAGCATCCACTAGCTGTCTCATAGACAAGTGCTCTTCATAGGTATGTATCGAGCAGACTTGGTGAGTCGATCCACGACCACCCATATTTGGTTGACTCCACCCTTCACCGGCAGTAGCCCAACTACGAAAGCGGTAGCCCAACTATGAAATCCATAGAAATAGAGTCCCACTTCCATTTGGGTACCTCCAAAGGCTGCAACAATCCTCTCATCCTCTTATGCTCCTACTTCACCTTCTGGCAGGTGAGGCATCTAGACACGAACTCCGCTACCTCTCACTTCATCTTCGGCCACCAGAACAACTTCTTCAGGTCTTTATACAACTTATCCTCGCCTAGGTGGACTGAATATGGAGTATTATGAGCCTCCTTCATCAATCTCTCCTTCACATCTGCACAACCCTAGAGAACGCACCAACAGCCTCTGAATCTAAGACTGCCATCATCGTGGATTTCGAACCCTTCTGCCTTACCCTCCTTCAGCTTCTCCCTGATTCGCTCCAACTTAACATCGCCAGGCTGTCCTTTGAGTATCTCTCCATAAATGTTGGAGGAGATGCTCATCTGGGACAGCCTCACCTCTCGCTCAACGCCTCCGGACTCCATTACCTCCAAGTCCAATCTCTGAAGTCACGAACCAATTTGTCCGGAAGGATCCACATGGAGTTCACTGAATGACTCCTGTTCCTGCTTAACGCATCTGCTAGTAAGTTGGACTTCCCTTCATGATACAGGATCTCCAGATCATAATTTTTAATCAGCTCTAACCACCTCCTCTACCTCATATTCAATTCCTTTTGGGTGAAAATATATTTGAGGCTTTTGTGGTCGATTAAGATCTTGCACGAGATACCATAGAGGTAGTGTCTCCAGATCTTGAGTGCAAAAACCACGGCTGCTAACTCCAAGTCATGAGTCGGATATCTGGTCTCATACTCTTTCAACTGTCTCGACGCGTAGGCTATAACTTTCCCGTGCTGCATCAAGATGCACCCTAAGCCATATTTGGATGCATCGCTGAATACTTCGAACCCATCTGTCCCTGAAGGCAAGGTCAATACCGGAGCTATGGTCAACCTCTCCTTCAACATCTGGAATGCCTTCTCACAGTCATCACCCCACTGGAATTTGATCACCTTCTTCAAAAGGTTTGTGAGAGGTCTCGCTATCTTCGTAAAGTCCTTCACAAAGCGTCTGTAATACCCTGCCAAGCCCATAAAGCTTCGCACTTCAGTCAAGTTGCTGGGCCTTGGCCATTCCTTTACAGCCTGAATCTTCGACGGATCTACTGAGATGCCTTCCCTGGTGATGATGTGGCCCAGAATCGTCACTCGGTCTAACTAGAAATCATACTTGGACAGCTTCGCGTACAGCTGCTGCTCCTTCAGTGTCTACAACAATCTCAAATGCTCCTCATGCTCCCGCTCATCCTTGGAATATATGAGAATGTCATCTATGAAACCCACCACGAACCGATCTAAGTAAGGGTGGAAGATGCGGTTCATGAGGTCCATAAAGACAGTTGGGGTGTTGGTCAGTCCAAAGGGCATCACCAAGAACTCGAAGTGCCCATATCTGGTCCTAAAGGCTGTCTTCGGGATGTCTCTCTCTGCCACTCTGAGCTGGTGGTAACCCGACCTCAAATTGATTTTCAAGAAGATTCCTACCCCTTGCATTTGGTAAAAAAGATCATCTATCCTCAGTAGGGAATATCTGTTCTTCACCGTGATCTGGTTCAGCTCCCTGTAGTCGATGCATATCCTCATACGCCCGTCCTTCTTCTTCAAGAACATGACCGGGGCACCCCAAGGTGATACACTCGGGCGAATGTATCCCTTCTCCAAAAGATCCTCCAATTAGGTCTTCAATTCCTTCAACTCTAAGGGCGCCATCCGATAAGGAGCTTTCAAAATCGGCGTTGAGCCTGGCACCAGGTCGATGCTGAATTCCACCTCTCGGTCTGGTGGCATACCTAGAATTTCGTCTGGGAACACATCTGGAAATTCGCTTACTACTCGGATCTCCCTCCTCTCGTCTGACTCCCGGCTCAGGTCTTGGATGTAGCAAAGATATGCCTGCTGTCCCTTCTTTACTTGGGAGCGAATTGTCATTGCTGAGACAATCTTCACCCCGGGCTTCTCCTCCACATTTCTGTATGAGACTCTCCGTCCCGATGGTCCTCTAAGAATAATCTTCTGCTCACTACAGTCTATCCTTCCCTTGTATTTGCTCAGCCAATCCATCCCCAGGATTATGTCGAAATCAGTCAAGGCAAACTGGATCAAGTCTACTACAAATTTTTCCCCTTTGATGTCTATACCTACGTCTTTCATTACATTCTTACAAGTAATTACCCTTCCCGATGGTATAGATACAGCTATAGGAGAAGTCTCACAAATCTCTACCCCCAATTTCCCAACTAGGCTATCAGATATAAATGAATAAGTAGCTCCAGTATTAAAAAGAATACGTGCAGGAGTACCAAGAACAGTGAAGGTACCTGCCAGCACGTCTGCCTCGGCCTCAGCTTCGGCCCGACTCATCACATTGATCTTCCCTAGAGCCCGCAGCTGGTTGCCTCGGTACTCCCCTTGGCCTCTATTACCACCATTTCCGCCCTCTCCACTACCACGCTGAGGAGCATCCCCGCGCTGATTCTGATTCGGACCTCGACCCTGCTGGTCGGACTACTTGAAAGGGCGGTCGTAGAGATGCTCAAAACCTGTCCGGCCCGGTGACCCGACCCGGCCCGGCCCAGAAAAAAGCCCGGTAAGCCCGAACCCGACGGGCTGTTCGGGTGGGCTTGGACAAAAAAAATGAGCCCGAATAAAAAATCGGGGCGGGCCGCAGCAAATTTTCAAGCTCGTGGGCCAAGCCCGCCCGGCCCGGTTTTCAATATTATTTATTATTTTTTAAAAAATATATATCAAATAATGTATATCTTATATTATTTGATATAATACATGTATCAAAATTATATTAAATATACATATAATATAAAATTTTACTCAAATTTATATATATAATAATGATTTTGAAATTAAACATATATATTTTTAATTTTTTAATTTAAAAATAAAATAAGTAAATAACCGGGTCGGGCAGGCCGGGCACCGGTAGAGCTGAAAAAAAACCGGGCCTAGCCTGGCCCGGCCCGGACATATAAAAAATCGGGCCCGGTCTCCATGAGTAGGCCCAATGGGCCCAAAAATCTCCCTGGCCCGGCCCGCCCGCCCGGATGACCACCTCTAGGCGGTCGCCACTGTAACCTCTCTGCTGACCGCCTCCCTGGGGGCTCTGAAAGCACTCGAATACTCGATGCCCCCGCCTTCCACAGCAAAAGCAGGTGACCAAGTTCCCCTCACAATCCTTCCCTGGGTGATCTTTGTTGCACCTCTTATAATAAAAGTGCCTCTCCTGCCTGGGCTCTCCCCTCTAAGACTGGTGCTGGGACTGGTCACCTCGCCTCTGATCACCTCTCTGGTCTCCCCCATGTCTCGGCCTCCCGTCTCTACGGTCTGAATGAGGCTTCCATCTTTTCTCCTGCTAATGTCTGTGGGACTGATCCTCTCGTCCCCGGGGCTCATCTCCTCCCTCCATCTTTCTCTTATTGCCAGCCAGGACCTCCTTCCTCTTTTGCTGCACCCTGTACAGGTTAGCAGCCTTCCCGTACGCATCTTGGAGTGTCGGGATTGTCAGCACACTGTGGGCCTCCTACAAACTCCAGTTCAGCCCCCCCACAAATCTTTACACCCTCGATGCCTTGTCGGGGATCATCGTAGGCGTAAACTTGGCCAGCTCCAGGAACTTCAAATGGTAATCCTTGACGCTCAATGACAGCTGCTTGAGTTCTGAGAACTCCAAGTACTTTTGCATCCTGACATGCTCGGGATAGAAGCGCCTCCTCATGGCTTCCTTCAGGCCATCCCAGCAGAAATCAGGCCCAGCTAGTAGCACATCTCTGTTAGCGGACCACCAGATGTCTGCCTCACTCTTGAAGTAGTAGACTGCTACATTTACCCTTCGGTCAGCTAGGCAATTGACTACTTCGAAGATCTTGATAAACTCTCTAATCCAGTCCTCGAGTAGCACCGGGTCCTCCACTCCCTTGAAGGATGTGGGCTTCAGAGGGCAATCCTCTTAGTATAATCCTCCAACACATTATCCCTCTACGCCTGCCTCTGGACTATCTGTCCCAGGTTGAGAGCCAGCTCCTGCAACTGTCTCATGGGGTCGTTGGCTGCCATCTGTGTTCTGCGACTCCTGCTCCTTGTGTGGTATGGAAAACTCAATCTGTCAGCCAGTCCTACACTCTCCTAGAGCTCTATGTGAACTCCTGATTATAAGTACTAAATTGTGTAAGCAATATCCACCCATATGCCCATATATTAAGTCTCTACCCCATGATAGTAGCTAGCACATATAATAGCTCCAATATCAGTACACAATACCCATCTGGTTACACTAACATCATCACCAATATTGTAATACACAAACAGAGTATGTAATTCAGTATCCATACAGTATAATACCACATACACTATATCGCAGGTACTGTAATTCCCCAAAGTGGCTTACCTCACATTTTAATTCCTTTTTAGCTCTCGACTTTGAATATATCAATATGTCGTCGATGAATACCATAACCGACTTGTCCAACTGTTTCCGGAACAAGCGGTTCATCAGATCCATGAACTTCGCCGGTGCGTTCGACAAACCGAACGACATCACTGTAAATTCATAGTGGCCATATCGTGTCCGGAATGTCGTCATCTCAATATCTCCCTCCTTAATGGCTATCTGATGATATCCCGATATGAGATCAATCTTGGAAAACACGGATGCCCTATTCAACTGATCGAACAGATCATCAATGCGAGGTAGTGGGTGCTTATTCTTCACAGTTACTGCATTCAACTCTCTGTAGTCGATGCAGAGGCAGAGACTGCCATCCTTCTTCTTCACGAAGAGAACGGGCGCTCCCTATGGTGATACACTTGGTCTTATGAATCCTTTGTCTAACAAATCCCTCAATAGATCTTTTAACTCATTCATTTCCGCCGGAGCCATACGGTATGGTGCCTTGGCTATCGGTCCGGTTCCAGGTTGCAGCTCAATGGTGAACTCTACCTCCCGAGTGGGTGGCATACCGGGCAGTTCCCGTGGGAAAAGATCGAGGAACTCCAACACTACCGGTAAGTCGGGGTCTCTATGTCCTGGACATAGTAGAGGTACACTTCTTCCTTCCTCCTCAACTCCTTATACATTGTCATAGTGGAGATGATCTTGGTCGAAGGCTCTCTAGGCCTCTGGCGGTATGATATTGTTACCCCAAACAGACTCCTGAGCAATAGTCGATGCTCGGCACAGAGGATACGACCCTTGTGCCGCTCCAACCAGTTCTTCCCGAAGATAACATCAAATCCCAACTCCCTAAACTCAATGAATGTGACTGGAAAGTCTTTGCCCTTAATTCTGACGGTGGCTCCTCAGTAGTAGCGAGTGCAACGAACTTTCTCCTTAGACGGGAGCGTAACCATGAAGTCGGGTAGCTCATCAGCGTCTAGACCCAACCTTCTCGCAAATGATGCCGAGATAAAGGTATGCGAGGCCCCTGAGTCGAAGAGAACTGATGCCTCAATCCCATTGATCAGAAAGGTGCCAGTGAGGATAGTACCGCTTGCGTCGGCCTGTGTCTCTATAAGTATGCTTAGCGCACCTTCCGTACCGAGTCCATAACCTAATTGTATTTCACAAGCTTTCATGAGTAATGATGGTATAACAAGAGTCGTAACAATTATTATGAACAACACTGTCATTTTATTGATAACCATCCTTTTTACATCATGTGCTTCTTTCTTACACCTCCTTTTTACATCATACTAAAAACATTACATGGCTAATATTGTCTAAAGGTTAGGTTTAACCGTCCTGGTCTCATGTGCGTCGCATTGATTACTTCTGACGGTGTTGTGTTCAGCTTAATTCTCTTAATCCCATGATACCACGTTCTTGATTCTCCTCCCATGACTAATACATTTCTAGACTTAAGTACTAACTTATTAGCACGGTCCGCACGCTTCTGCTCGCCGTATAAAAATTCAGCGTCATCTCCGATGGACCAAGACACTACGGGTATCCCTCTCTCGAGAGACTCCGTTGTCTCGTCCTTATCCTGATGTAATCCGAGTCGCCCGTTTTTCTCATAGAAGTTCACAATGCAGAGGTCTGCTTGTATGTCCGGGATCGGGTCAGCTTCCAACTGCTGATTGATCTCCATGACTTGCGTAATAACAGGATGGAACTCTTCGGGTATTCCCGGTGGTGAGACTCCATCTTGTACTCTCGTGGTCTGGTACGTCTTGGCATACGAATTCCAATCCTTGCCTAAGCTCATCATTTTTAACTTCATCCTTGCTCCTCCTGGGTATTCCGGTGTATAGAAACCTCCCGGTCCCACTCCTAACTGACTGCATCTCCTGATGATGGCTATTTGTGTTTCAGGTGTCAGGTACCCCCTTAATAAAATCATACCTGGGCGGATAACCTGGCATTGTTCGGTTGGAAAGTCTCGGGTTTGGATGTCGGTCTCCCCTAGGTTGAGTGTTGAAGGTA
The DNA here is from genome assembly GCA_023374045.1 of Limonium bicolor. Lineage (NCBI taxonomy): Eukaryota > Viridiplantae > Streptophyta > Magnoliopsida > Caryophyllales > Plumbaginaceae > Limonium > Limonium bicolor. The sequence goes on from CM041778.1 coordinate 1,216,311, forward strand.
TTGGATAGCAAATATTGAAGTTTCCTAAGGTGGTAATAGGTTATGTCTTACTTAAGTTCTAATCTCATCTTATTCTCAACTAACTCAATTATTCACCAAAGCATGCATGAAAATGCGGTAAGCAGACAATTTTATTACTCAATGGTTTATAGCGGTACCTGGCCTCAATGAGGGTTTAGCCTCATCGTCCCGGTCCACCATGTGTAGTGTGGGTCCCGACTTCTGGACTACCCGTGGGTTCTTGTTTGCAGCTTGCTGCGCCCCCTTCTAACCATCAGATCCAACACTCTGATCGGTTTTGCCCTTGCCCTTCATCTCAGGCCTAAAGGCTCTGCTCTCGGGGTTCCGGAAGCACTCATAAGCTCGGTGTCCGTACACCCCACAAAAGTTGCACTCCACTTTGTTTCCCTTACAGTCGAGCCCGGGGTGGTGCTTGTGACACCACTGACAGATGTAGCTTCATTGGTAACCACCACCGGCTCCCTTCCCAGACTCAGATCCTGATCATTCTCAATATTAGTAATTGTATCTTAACGGTTGCTAAATGGTTCTCAATTCACTCAATGTTCATTTCCTTACCCTTTAGCGCCTTAGAGCGCAGGGGCTTTGCAGCAATAACATAGGTCAGCTTAAGCGGCTCTTCAGTAGCCTTCTCCGTTTCCACCTTCCCTTTTTGACTCTTCTGGGCCTGGGGCTGGTACTTCTGTTTCTTGTACCCGCCTTGCCCTTAGTTCTCCGTACTCTTACCGGCACTCTTCCTCTTAGCATTGTCCTCGTCCCTCAGCTGGACGGTTATCTCAACCTTAGCAGCGGCATGATAGCACTCCTGCTTTCCAAAGTATCAGTTTCCCTTATATCTCAAAGTCTAAATCTTACTCACTTATTTATATCTTAACCTTCCTCATTACCTGCAAGGTAGTGTAACTCGTTGACCCCATGCCGTAGCGGAGTCGATGGCTAATCCCGCCATAGAAGCAGTCCACCAGTATCTGGTCTGAATACCCAAGACCTGGCAGAAGACGAAGCAAGGTGGTAAACTCTGAGTAATACTCGTCTACTATCATCTTGTCCGTTTGCTTTAGCGCATCCAACTGTAAGCGCTTCTTCGTCTGGACATGGGCGGGGTAGTACTTGGCTCGTAGTAGAGCTGTGTACTGCTCCCAGCCGAAGTCTGGATAAGCCACATGCTCGGCCGTCACCAGCTTCCACCAATCACCTACTGCTTCTTTCAGATAAAATGCAGTCAGACGCACCTTGATCCCAGCTGGGACATCAAGGGTCTCGAAGGCGGTCTCCAGTTCGGAGATGTACGCCTCAAGCTTGGCAGGATCCGTCTCCCCCTTAAATTTTGTGGGTCAAAGGTCAGCAAGACTTTTCACCCAGTTTGGCTCCCGGGGCTGTGGCGATGGAGGTGGGGGTGCACCAGGCTGATAGCCCATGTGCCCTAGTGCGGCAGCCACGATCTCTACGATCGTCTGCCCTCCCGGTATCTCCGTAGCATCATCGCCCCGACCACGGCCTTGGCCTCCCCTCGGACGTCCTCCCATCTGAACAATTACAACGTACATTAGGTTCATATCCACAACGGTTTCGGTTCACGGATTTATAACATCTGCAGACGGTAAAGATGATCCTCAGTTAATAGTGGTCATCTGATTCTACTCACTCTAACTTCTCACACCCTTAACCCATAACTTATGCCTTAACTCATATCCTAACTCGGTGGTTATCCATGTCTGGTATTCCTTGATCAGAGCGTAACTACGCTCTGATACCACTTTTTGTAACACCCCGTCCTAAGCCAATCGTAGTTATCGTAAACTTAACAACATAAACATAAACGCCGCAGTGGAATTAAACCAACACCAGGACCTTGCCACGGTCTGAACAACAGAATATACCGAACTTTAGACATTTACAACCACTAATCCAAAATATACATACCAACCGAGTTTATAGTATCTCAAGTACCAACATATCCTCCACAAGACTTAATATTAACAGACGGGTGCACAGGCGCAACCCGTGCTCAAAAATAAACCCAACCTAAGTCTAACCGCCCCTACTCTCAAGGTGAGTCTTCATAGGACGCTTACTTGCAAAATGTAAACAACAGCCCCCGAGGGGGTCAGCACCTTTGCTGGTACAATTCTCTCATGGCCCCCAAGCTAACGAGGCTACGACTTCTAATTGTCGATAGCATGGAGTTGATTTGATACACAATCATAACAATAACAAGAGATGCGATAAATCGACAATCCACAAATGAACAAGCATAGTTCACACACAATGAATGACTTAAAAGTGTTCCCTTAGTAAGTAAGTTAAACAGTTAACTCCTCAAGTTCCAATTCCACTTAACCTCAGCCCATCTTAACTTACCTCAATCTTAATCCTTATCTTAATCTCTGTATACAAACCGTTCTTTAAATAGAAATGGTTGTATCTTATCTCAATGTTTATTTTTGTCGGGTCAAAAGTAACCCAAGTCAATGAGCTATTAACTCCATTGGTTGAATAAAAAAATTATCTTAAAATTTAGGATTTAGGGGATCCTACCGCATCATCTTAATCTGCCTCCTACCTTGGACTGAAAATCCAATATAGCCGAGTCGACATTCGAACCTAGGCAACAAGTCCGAAGACAAGTCCTCAAGCGAAAGTCGGATCTGATTCAGATACTGACCCCATTTTCTTAACATGCATGACCGGAGTCAGTCCCGGATTCCTCACTCCCCTTAAGTTCCAGTTAGTGAAAATCTTATAAACCAAGTGTTAGTTAAACCTTCACGGGTATTAACCAACTGTCATAGAAGTGTAATTCCTCATCTCATTCCAATGTGTACTAAACTTTGTTAGTAACTAATCTCAAGTCTCGTGTGTTAGTGTAAATCAAACACACACACAATAAGTGCAATAAAACCGGTTGCATGCTTTATCTTGTTTAGTCGGCACACATAAACAAATAGCACACAACCGAGGGACACCTCGTTAGCAAGCAGGTCACAAGAAAACCATACCGTTCACCGTCGGTTGTCCCGGTTGTTTAATTCTCTTCTGGTTCAAACTTTCAAGTCCTAAAACATTCATCCACTTAGATTATTAATTAGCTTATCTCAACTCAACTTGCTTAACTTACTTAGTCACAAAAGACCCCCATTTAAAACCACTTAAGTCTTACAAACTTAACCTTAAACATTTTAAAGTCCCTTTACTTAACTTAGTCCTTTAAGTCCTTATGCTCTTATCTTTCTAATCATCATTACCCTCTTAATGGTGTTCCATTAATACCACTTAACATTCTTAAAGTTTCTTTTTTTTCATATCTTAAGGGTTGACCGACCCACCGGCTAACCCAACCCCTGGGTCGGTCCATTCCAATAACTTTCCCCGTTCTCTAAACTCTCCCGATCGACCCAAGGCCCTCTGGGTCGGTCCATTCCAGAACATTTTTGTTCGTTAAATTTTTGCCCGACAGACCCAAAGCCAGACCGACCGACCCAAGGCCCTCTGGGTTGGTTCGTTCCAGAGACTTATCGGCTTGCTTAACAAGGTCCGACCGACCCAGACAGGGTCGGTCCCCTGGGTCGGTCCAGTGCAGAACCTTTCCCTAAAATTGTCTAATTGCTCCCAAAATCTTCCACAAGTTCCCCAATATGTTCTAACATCATTTAGGCACTTAAACTCACCTTAAACCATCCACCAAACTCATTAATTCCTCCATCAAAGATCTTATTGACCTTTTACTCAATCCTTACAAAACTCCTAACACTTAACATTTAATTCCTTACATTCCTAACATGTAATTTACCTAGAACTTCAACTAAACAAAGTGTTCCCTCCTTAACAACTTGACCACTCCATGACATCATTATCCATCCACATTCCATTTACCAAAACTTCCTCAAGGTCATATACTTTAGCTCTCACCTAAGTCATTTCAAGACTTTACACCTTATTTATTTCAAACTTTGAACAAGTTTCCCAACTTCTCTTCTCATGGTTTTGGTGCCTAAAATTCACCCTTATAACCCCTAGTTCCTCCTAGACATACCTAGGTCATCCTAATCTCAAGAACACCTTAAACTCATTCTTTTTCATCAAAAAACTCCTAATGTTTACTAGTACTCCCCTTAGTCATAAAATCTCCTTAGAACATCTTAAACACCAAGTTTCTTCACCAATTTTGACATGGCTTCCCTAGTATATTACTACACCCAAGCATTTAGTTTTTCACCGTTAAAACAATCATGAACACTCAAATCCTTAGTACACAAATATTAGCACACAATTTACACCCAAACTAACTTCACTACTCACAATATAGTGCATAAACTTAAATTGCTTGGCACTTAGGCCTTAAATGACTTGGCTCTTAGGCCCTTAAATGCATAAATCTTAAACATTGAATTTCCACAATATATATAGCCTTTGACCTGCAAATACAACAATGCTCCCATTGCAATAATAGTGTTCTTATAATTCACCTTGTAATTGTTTAACTATCTCATTTGCCATTTTCCCTTAATGAAAGTTCTCAAATAACCATGTTCTTTCTCCTAGGTTTCATAACTATTATCTAATGTAAAATTTAACCTAAACTTATCATCTATCTAATTCCCATCCCATCCCTTAAAGCAATAAAACACCTTAAGGTAAGCAATTTACCTTGTTTTTCTCAAGTTCCTTTTAACTTTCTCCTTAGGCTTTTTCCTTGGACAATCTTGGCCACCAACTTGATTTCCCTTTCTAATATTCTAATCAATATACAATGACTCTAATGAGTGCTAAATAATACACTAACCTTAAGGAATCATTCCTAGGTTACAAATGTGATTTAAGGTATTCAAATGAATGTTTAGCTTCAAGGTCTTAAGATAGGCTTGGATATGAATCAAGGCGGACCTCCTCTAGTCCTTGGAGAATAAAAAAAAGCTAGAACAAGGGATAAAACTATGTTCCCATAAGAAGGTGATTTTTGGTAATGGAGGAAAAGTGATGGAAACTTAGTTTTTCTTACATTTTCCTTACCTTGAATGAATGGAGAAGCTAATGAACTCTTCAATCTAGTTTTTCCTCCTCTAATGGCGGTTTGCCTTGGCACCAAAATGAAGCTTTTGGAGATTTAAAAGGATAGAAAGAAAGAGCTTGACCTAACTAAGAGTAATATGTATTTAGTTTTGGATTTGGAGTTAAAATGAGCAAGAGGTGAGCAAAGCAAGGTGGAGCAAGCATGGGGGCTTTTCTTATGTGAATGAAGAAGAGAGGAAGAAGGTGAAATCGGTGGAACAACAGAATGAAGAAGAAGAGGAGAGAGGGAAGCCTAAAAAGGTAAGATATTTTGTTAAAGTAAATAGTACTCTATTTATTTCCCTCTTCTTTTCTTAAGTTAGATGACACATGTGGTGAATCACTCCCTTAGAAAACCGGCCCCCTTGTTAAATGAGGCTATTTATGGTCTTTGTTGACCAATTAGCTAAACTAAATTGACTTAAGAATAAACTAGGTACTATTTGGGCACTATTCACAAATTAGTGCACAAATTTGTGAAATATTTTATTTCCCATTGATTTGGGCTTCCAAATGTGATACTAAGTAGTACACAAGTTAATTAAGGAGTAATCATGGGCATTTAACCACTCAAAACCCCTTTCTAAGACAATTTTTCAAAAATGTGTTTTAAGAGTCCTTAAAGCACAATTTGTGTTTTAACTTGTTTTGAGCTTGGTTTTCTTTGGTAGTTGGTTTAACATGATCATTCGGATGTTACTAAGGTCTAATAATGATATTTGGGTGTAACCCAAAGTTACTCCAAGCTTAGAGCACATTTTTGTTCAAATTGCTCTTATGGTGTTTCCTTGTGTTTTCTTTGGTTTAAATTGTTTCTTAATGTTTCTAAGGCATAATTTAGCCTTCTTATATCATACTTAGACATCTAAACACGATATCTAGGTTTGGGGTATTTCACTTAGTTATGCATTAAAGTGTTGTTTAACACTTGTGGCTAGTTTATTTAGTATTAAAATGAAATGTCATAATAATAATTAATGGGGTTAAATGCAATTTATAAAAATATTGGGGTGATTTTAATAAAAGCCAAGATTTGGTATGTTAATTTGAACATTTATGTGTAATTTATTTAATGTTATAAGTCAATGTTGTAATAAGGCCATGTTAACTTAGGTTATTTAAGCCTTAAATAACATTTAAAGTTATTTATATTAATATTATAAAGTTTAGGGTGAAAATCATATATAAACAAAATTTGGGGGCTATAGACTATTATAGCCGAAAACTAGAGTTTAAATGTAAATTGTAAAATTTTACAAAGTTTGGGACAAAAATGTAGTTTCTAAGGAGATTGGGGTAATTTTGTAAATATTGGGAAGTTATGGTCAAAATAGAATTTGGGAGGTCAACATTGACCATATTAGTGGCTTTGACCAAACTAGATGATTTAAATAATTTAATAATGACTTTAAAACAAGTTTATAAGTTAATTGAAAAAATAACAAAATAAGTGTGGTAAGTATGTGATTTCGAAGAGTTATGGGTTCAAATGTGATTATAACAGACCATGGGGTCTGTTAGAAATTTTTGGGTATTTTTAAGGAATTATTTGGAATTATATAAATACGTATGTATAATATATAGTTTAAATGTGATAATATAAAGTTTAGATAAAATGTGGGGTCATTTAGCAATTAAAGAAGTGGTGTGGGCTGAGAAATAAATATGGGCAGACCAGGGGGTCTATTCGGCAATTGTAAAAATAATAATATAACCATAGGTTATACATATTATAAGAGTATAAATGTTATAATATATGGTATATAAATATAATGGTAACATTATATAAGTAATGTGGTCAAATTGTAATTAATGAAATGAAATACTTCAAAATTAAAATAGTGATTAATTAGGCTAATGAAGATTTTAGAAGCTTAATTATGTCTAAATAAACATGAGGGAACAAATCCCGAAGAAAACGGATCCTTAAAACGGATTAAAAACACAAACGAACCTTAAAGCGTGTTTTTTGAGGAAACCAAGAAAACGCGACTTTAAGCGGGTTAAAAGACTCGTAATAATTTGGTCAACTAATAGTCATTAATAACATTAATGAAGGTCTAGAACCAGTAAATTAATTAAATGAGAAAATTCCGAAAAACGGTTCCGGTTAGTAAAAACTGTACAAAAACGGGATGTTGTGGGGTGTGAGTGTAAATAAGCTAAACTAATGTGTCCACTTTTGAAAATAAAAATTAAAAATCTGAGTGTGTGCAGTGTGGTGGCCAGCTGGCTTTCCCCCTCCCTCTTACTCTCTATTTCCTAATATACTACAAGACAAAACAATAAAGTAAGGGAAAAAGCAAAAAAAAGGACTCTTTCTCCTCTATTCCTCCCACACCCTCCGTATCCCCCTCTCTCTGATTTCTCTTCTTCCCCATGAGCTCCTCTAATGGCGATTTGAACAACCCATCCAACCTCCATCTTCTCTCCTCTTGTTGAGCACTCAAACCTTCTCCAAAAATTATAAAAATCATACCATTGGGATCCCCTTGTCAAGGAGAGCACCTTCCTCTTTTCAAAAATTGAAAATACCCACTTTCATCTCCATGGTTATGGCTGTTTTTTGAAGATTGAGACCACCATTAGAAGCTCCTCCTTCATCTTGTTGGTTTGAGGTAAAAAGAAATTCGAAAAACTAACATTTCTAGCTCTCATTTGCAAAATAAGAGTTTCCAAGTTTTCAGCTTCTCATTCCTTGTTCTCCAGCCGATTTTGGCTTCATTTTTTTGGAGTGGGAATCTTGCTTTGGTTTCTGTCCTAAACTTCATCTACACACTTGCAAGGTAATACCTTTTCTAAACCTTAAAAACATGTCCTAACCTCTAGGTTAATTTAAGGGTTGGTTTTGAATTGAAATGAGTGTGTATTAATGGGTTGTAGCATTAGAAGTTTGAACTTCCATAACCGGTTGATCAAGAAGAGAGGAAAGGAAAGAAGGAAGAAGGAAAGAAGGAAGAAGAAAGGAAGGAAGCTAGAAAATCAAGGTAATTTCACTCACCTTAAGTAGTTCTTGTAAGCTTTGTGTAACAGATTTTAAAAGCTTGGAATGAATAGAGTACATGGTTAGAGTAATGGTATAATGTGGAAGAAGAATTAAACTATTTTAGCTCTAGAAAGAGTTTAAAAGCTTGTAAAAACCTTGAGAAAATAATTGACGTGTGGAGGAATTAAATGGGTGATTAGTGCTTAGTATGTGTATTGATAATGTGTGGACTGAACAAGTTTGATGAATGGGAATGTGTGAGTAAAAACAATGTGGTGAGATTGTTAAAATTTAGGGGAGACTGTGTCAAAATTTACCTAGGAACTATAACACTTAAGAGAGTAATGTAAGTAGAAAAACACCTTAAAAACAGTTTTGAGAAGGAGCTAAGTAGTGGGTAGGATTAGTGTGAAAGATAACGCATTGTAAACCTTAGAGATGGAATTAGGAAAGGAAACAATGAATGGTAGGAAGTAGGATCAAATTCTGTAGCATAGGAACTAAGGGAGAATGAATACAAGTTTTGAATGAAACTTAGAAAATAATGTGTGTGAATTAGTATGGAAAGAAGTAATGAGTTAGTAATGGATTTAGAGATGTTTAGAAGGTTAATTAGGTGCTTAAACATGTGGAGTAAGTTAGAACAATAGAAATTAATTGGACAAAGTAAGGAGTGTAACAGAGGAAGAAAATTGTAAAATCTGTAACAAGTAACAGTTGGTTCGGGACTTAGTCCCCATGTAAAGTCCCGGACCATGTCTAAATAATGGCCGAGAGTTCTTTGAAGTCTTGGTCTGGGACTTGGTTGTTGTACAAGGACCCGGACCACATAGAAAAACCGTTCGAGAGTTCAAGCCAGTTCTGGTCCAGGACTTGGTTTCTGTATAGGACCCGGACAGTAATAAAACTGTTCGAGAGTTTAGACCACAGGTTGGTCCCGGACTTGAGACCCAGACAAGGTCCCGGACCAACCCAAATGTTAAAAATAAGTTTAAAAAGTGGCTTTTAAAATAAGGAAGTGAATGATAATGATAGTATAAGATAAGTTAGTACTTGATAATGATGTTTAATGGTCATAAAGGTATACAGTTTGTAAAGTGATGAAGTGTTATAACCCGCATAATTCATACCTTATGTTATATCAGTTGCAATGCTATCCTAAGTTGGATTGTTTTATTCCTTATTGACAGTGGGACTTGATCGGCATTCCTTTTAATGACAGGGGCAGGGAAGTCCTTGCATAAAACAATTAAGGTAATTGTTTTTATTAGTTAATAAGGATGGGAACCTTATTTAATTTAGCCTTCTAATTATTTTCATCACGTCAGTTCAATTCAGTCTAATCGTGAGGAGCGTTCTCTATCGTGGTGCTAAGCGGCAGTTTCTCTCTCTTTTCCTTCTCTCTCGATCTTTCCCCTCTGTTGAAGATTCTGGTCCTACTGCTGCAATCAGATTGGTGATCTTCGTTGCGGTGTGGTTTCCTCTTCGTTTTCAGGTTGGTATTGCAGAACCGGTCTCCGTTGTATCATCCGTTCTTGTTCCAGTTTCTGATTGAGGGTTTTTGATTGTGTTCGAATCAGTGGCCGTTGGTTGCGCGCAAGTTGGGATTCTTCTGCAGAGTATTTCGTCTGGTCTCGATTCCAGGTTTGTGATGCAGAAAGTTATACAGTTTTGGAGTTTCCAAGTCTAGGTTTCCTTCGAATGTTTTCTGATTTCTGGGCTTGATTGTGGAATTCAGTGGCTGTTGGTCTGTATCGGATTGTTGCTCTGCGTGGATTGTGCCTGCGGTTTCAGATCGTTGTTCTTCTTCTGCTAATTGAGGTAGGTGGTTACTCGATTCAGTTTGGAAGTTCAGCCATGGGGTGTTGCAAGAGCGTTATCTGATTTTATGTGTGTTCTACTAACTTTGTTGTGATTTGAAATGGCTAAACCCCCATGGTTTCCTGTTTAATGTCTGATTTGGTGTGTGTGCTTAATTGGCATTTTGAGGCATTGATTTGTGTTGTTTTTCTGCTCTGTTCGTCTTCTGGAAATTGCATTTTTCGCACTGTCCGAACTTCCGTCCGAGCTTTGAAGTTCGGACAGTGCGTTTCTGCCTTTCTGATTTGCAAGTTCGGGGTATGTCCGAACATCTGTCCGAACATGGATGTTCGGACACACCCTCAGGTTTTCCTCTGATTTAAGTTCGACCTGTGTCCGAACTTCGACGTCCGGACACAAGGTCGGACATCCCGCGTATTCTTTTCCGTACTCTGTCCGAACATCAGTCCGAACATTGATGTTCGGACATTCTGAATCCTTCTCCCTGTTTTAGTTCGACTTGTGTCCGAACATTGACGTCCGGACACAAGTTCGGACACCCCTGTTTTTTCAACTAACTTCTTCGTTTGAACTCCGATTTGAGTGCCGTCTGCGGCGTTGGTTTCCTTATGATCTGTGCTACTGATTTATGAGTGTTTTGGCATATTTAAATGCAACTTTGCTTCTGTTTAAGCAACCTTTCTGTTTTGGGACATTACACTTGTTTCTGAGCCGTGAATGGCTGGGTCGAGCTATTCCGTGGTATACCATGTAGACGTCGTTCTGAGTGTGGGTCATTCCCTTTCTGTTCTGTGGGGTTGACGAACCCTTTGGCTCTTTCGAGTCATTTCTGCGTTGCCGAGAGACCTGGTATGGTCTATGGGTCTTCGACCCTTCTGAGTGTGTGCATTGTGTCTTGTCCCCTTTCTGTTTAAGTGCTCTGACTGTTTCTGAAATGGGAACCCCTTGTGTTCCACTCTGCTTCTGTTTCTGAAAGCTTCTGACTATTTGAGAATTGTGCATAAGATGTTTATCTTCTCTTCTTCTGATTTCAATTGTTTTGAGCGACCTTGCTGATGACGGTCGCTGCTTACTGGGCATAGTTGTGTGCTCATTCCCCTACTTCTAACATTTTTGCAGATTGATCAGCGAGGATCATCTTGAGTTCTGGAGCTGTAGTGCTTAGCTCATTTGACTGTTTAAACTTCTGTTATGACGTTGTAGCCTTCGGGCCTTCCTCTGTTTTGAGTTTCTGATTCGGATATGTATTTGGAATCCGTTTACTTCCGCTGTATTTGAATACTTTGGTTTACAATGTTAAGTGAACTCTGTTTTGGGCCTTTATTGCTTTTGATCGTTTAGAGCCTTGCGTTATTGGTAGTAATACGCGGCGTGTAATACCCTTAACTCTTAGGCCGGTTTTAGGGGTGTTACATTTAGTGGTATCAGAGCCAGGTTTGGCTTTCTTTGGTGTCTGTGGGTGTGTTTGCTTGTGTGAGAGTCAGTTGTGACAGTGGTTGACAGTTGAGTTAGTTCTGACAAGTTTTGGATTTGTATATCTCAGAATGGCTCCTCGTAGGACACCAGTGACCCCTCAGGGAGATGCTGCGGATGTAGTGCAGCAGTTTGTGACGCAGTTGATGCAGACGATGGCTGCAGCTGCTGGGGGAGCTGGTGGAGGAGCTGGTGGTGCTGGCCCAGCAGGGGCGAATGCCGTGGGAGGCCGAGTCCGAGCTCTCCAGGAGTTCATGAAGCTAAAGCCTCCTTCTTTGACGGCTGTGGCGACCCTCAGGAGGCGAGCCATTGGATTACAGAGGTCGAGGACCTGCTGAGAGTGATGGGGTCGGAGGATGACCAGAAGGTGACTTCGCCACGTTCCTCTTTAAGGGGGAGGCGAAGGAGTGGTGGCGCATGGTGATGGGTAGGCATCCCCAGCCTTGGACCTGGGATCAGTTCTGCTTGGAGTTCAACAAGCAGTTCTATCCGGATGTGTACAAGGACCAGAAGATCAATGAGTACAACCGGCTGCGCCAGGGGAGAGATGACTGTAGAGGAGTATGTGAGGAAGTTTGTGACGCTGTCGAAGTATGCTCCAGAGCCGGATGAGCACAGGAAGGCTCGTAAGTTTGAGAGCGGATTGAGGCCAGACATCAGGTCGGCGGTGACACCTCTTCGTCACCGGACTTTCAGGGATGTAGCGGATGTCGCCCTGCTGGTAGAGGCCATCAAGGGCAGACAGGCTGGCAAGGACCATAAGGGGAAGAGGCGTGCTGAGGAGCCTCAGAAGAAGGAGGCTGCTCCTCCTCAGAAGAAGCAGACTTATGGAGACGCGGGGAGCTTCTTCATCTTCGTCAGCTGGGGCGAAGTGTGGGTCTTGTGGCCACTCCCATCCTGGTAGGGAGTGCTACAAGAAGACCGGTGCCTGCTTTAAGTGCGGGTCGTGGAGCACCGGATTGCTCAGTGCCCTCAGGCGTCCAGTAGAGGCTCAGGGGATAGAGGTACCGGCTCAGACTCAGGGGCGAGGTCCGACCAGAAGCCTCAGACTCAGGCCCGGGTTTATGCTATGGCTGGAGAGCGTGATCGAGCGGGTGATCGCGTCATCTCAGGTATTCTCCAGATCCATTCTCGAGATGTGTTTTGTCTGTTTGATTCTGGACTACGCCTCCTTTATCTGCTGTGATTTGTTGGGTGACCTTGGACTGACTTCTGTGCCTAGTGAGGTAGACTTGTGTGTGAGTAGTCCATTAGGTGGGGTTGCCCCTTGTGTGCTGGATTCTGTGTGTAAGGCTTGTCCCATAGTAGTTAGGGACAAGACTTTCCTTGCTGACCTCATCCCGATGCGGATGACCTGTTTTTGATGTTCTGGGCATGGATTGGCTAGCAGAGCACCATGCCCATATAGATGTCAGCGAAGAGGGTGGTGTTTGACTTGCCAGCGGGTCCGTTTTGCTTTCTCTGGAATGCAGTTCCATGTGCGCCGGGATTGTGTCAGTGTGCAGGCAGCCAGTTTCTTGAGGAAGGGCTGCCAGGGCTTCTTATGTTATCTGCCAGAGGTGCGTGAGGGATCTAGCTTGGAGAGCATCCCGATCGTCAGAGAGTTCCCAAGGTCTTCCAGGACACGTGCCCGGACTTCCACCAGTGCGTGAAGTGGAGTTCACGATCGATTTAGCGCCAGAGACTCAGCCCATCTCTAGGGCCCCTTACCGTATGAGTCCGGCGGAGTTGAAGGAGCTGAAGGTCCAGCTTCAGGAGCTGTTAGATAAGGGCTTCATCCGCCCTAGTGTTTCGCCTTGGGGAGCGCCAGTGCTGTTTGTGAGAAAAGGATGGGCCTTCCGTTTGTGCATCGATTATAGAGAGCTGAACAAGGTGCCATCAAGATCGCTATCCCCTTCCGCTATAGACGATTTGTTTGACCAGTTGGCGGGCGCCACAGTGTTTTCGAAGATATCTTCGTTCGGGCTACCATCAGTTGAGGATTAAGGCCGAGGATGTGCCTAAGTCCGCTTTTAGGACTCGTTATGGTCATTACGAGTTCCTAGTCATGCCGTTTGGTCTGACTAATGCTCCCTCAGTCTTCATGGATATGATGAACCGGGTTTTCAAACCCTATCTGGATCAGTTTGTAGTGGTCTTCATAGATGATATCTTGGTGTACTCCAAGAGCGCAGAGGAGCATGAGGAGCATCTAAGGATTGTTTTGCAGACACTTAAAGATCGTGAGCTGTATGCGAAGTTGAAGAAGTGTGACTTCTGGCTTGATCGCGTGGTATTCTTGGGACATGTGGTCTCGAAGGACGTATCTCAGTGGATCCTGAGAAGGTTAGAGCTGTGATGGAGTGGGCGAGGCCCACGAATGTTGCTGTGAGATTCGCAGTTTCCTTGGGTTAGCTGGGTACTACAGGAAGTTTGTAGAGGGTTTTTCTAAGATTGTTCCCCGCTGACCCGTCTGTTGAGGAAGGAGATCAGGTACGAGTGGAGCGAGGCTTGCGAGCAGAGCTTCCAGGAGATTAAGAAGAGACTGACGACCGCACCGATTCTGACTTTGCCTTCTGGGACCGAGGGGTTCGAGGTCTTCTGTGATGCGTCCCATAAGGGACTGGGATGTGTTCTGATGCAGCAGGGTAAGGTAGTGGCTTATGGCTCTCGACAGCTTAAGCCCTATGAGAAGAACTACCCTACCCACGACCTGGAGTTGGCAGCTGTAGTGTTCGCGCTGAAAATTTGGAGGCATTACCTATATGGGGCGTCGTGTAAGGTTTACACTGACCACAAGAGTCTCAAGTATTTGTTCACTCAGAAGGAGCTGAACTTGAGACAGCGGAGGTGGTTGGAGCTACTTCATGACTACGATTTAGAGATTCTACCACCCGGGTTAGAGCGAATGTTGTAGCAGACGCATTGAGCCGGAGAGGTGCTCCGAGCGTAGCTTGTGCCTTGTCAGGAGTTCAGAGGTCCGCCTAGAGCTTCAGCGTATGGGAGTTTGGGTAGTCAGACCAGCCAGTGCCAGTGATAGCAGCGCTTCAGGTTCAGTCTTCGTTGGTCGACAGGATCCGGGTTGGTCAGGAGGCAGATTCAGCTTTGTGTCGGATCAAGAGGGGCTGTCTTCAGATCAGGGTTCAGATTTCAGTGTCTCCAGTGATGGTGTCTGCGTTTCAGAGGCCGTGTATGTGTGCCACGATGCAGTGCTGCGCAGAGATCCTTCAGGAGGCTCACGGGCGCCATACTCAGTTCACCCAGGAGGGGTGAAGATGTATCGAGACCTCAGAGAGTCATTCTGGTGGTCTGGGATGAAGCGCGATATTTCGAGTTTGTTTCGAAGTGCCAGACCTGTCAGTAGATTAAGGCTGAGCACCAGAGCCAGCGGGTTTGCTTCAGCCCCTTCCCATTCCTGAGTGGAAGTGGGAGAGTTGGGGATGGATTTCGTCATGGGTTTGCCCAGGACTCCTTCGGGTTGTGATGCTGTTGGGTGATAGTTGATCGTCTGACTAAGTCTGCTCATTTTCTGCCGGTGAAGAAGACCTTCAGTTTGGAGCGTTTAGCTCGTTTGTATCTCGATGAGATAGTGAGACTTCACGGGTGCCTACTACTATTGTGTCTGATCGTGACCCTCGTTTTGTTTCGAGATTTTGGCGCAGTTTGCATAAGGCCTTGGTACGAGTTTGGCCTTCAGTTCAGCTTACCATCCTCAGTCGGACGGCAGACAGAGAGGACTAATCAGATTATGGAGGACATGCTTCGCGCATGTGTCTGGACTTTGGAGGTAGCTGGGAGCAGCATGTGACTCTGATTGAGTTCGCCTACAACAACAGCTTTCAGGCGAGCATTGGTATGGCTCCGTTTGAAGCGTTGTACGGTAGGAGGTGCAGGTCCCCCATCTGTTTGGGATGACCTGAAGGAGAGGTCTTGGTTGGACCCGAGTTGGTGCAGGGAGCAGTAGAGAAGATCAGGGCGATCCGGGAGCGTTTGCTTGTTGCTCAGAGCAGACAGAAGTGCTATGCAGACCAGAGGCGTAGACGCTTGAGTTCGATGTTGGTGATCATGTCTATCTGCGAGTGTCGCCGGTCAGAGGCGTGGTCCGGTTTGGGAAGCGTGGGAAGCTTAGCCCGAGTTCGTTGGACCGTTTGAGATTCTGGAGAGGATTGGCCCTGTGGCCTACCGTTAGCGTTGCCACCCGCTTTGTCTGCTGTTCACGGAGTTTTTCCATGTGTCTATGTTGAGGAAGTATCTGCATGATCCGTCTCACGTGATCGACTACAGCCAGCTTCAGCTGAGAGAGTTGCGTTTCGAGGCGGTGCCTACTCGCATTCTAGCCAGGGACGTCCGTCAGCTTCGTAGTAAGACCCTGCCTATGGTGAAGGTCCATGGTCTGATCAGTTAGAGAGTGAAGCTACGTGGGAGCTCGAAGATGAGCTGCGTGCCAAGTTTCCCTCCTTGTTCGAGCAGTAAGGTGAGTTAATCTCGAGCGAGATTTCTTTAAGGGGAGGTGATGTTATAACCGCATAATTCATACCTTATGTTATCAGTTTGCAATGCTATCCTAAGTTGGATTGTTTTATTCCTTATTGACAGTGGGACTTGATCGCATTCCTTTTAATGACAGGGGCAGGGAAGTCCTTGCATAAAACAATTAAGGTAATTGTTTTTTTTATTAGTTAATAAGGATGGGAACCTTATTTAATTTAGCCTTCTAATTATTTTCATCACGTCAGTTCATTCAGTCTAATCGTGAGGAGCGTTCTCTATCGTGGTGCTAAGCGGCAGTTTCTCTCTCTTTTCCTTCTCTCTCGATCTTTCCCCTCTTGTGAAGATCTGGTCCTACTGCTGCAATCAGATTGGTGATCTTCGTTGCGGTGTGATTTCCTCTTTCGTTTTCAGGTTGGTATTGCAGAACCGGTCTCCTCCGTTGTATCATCCGTCTTGTTCCAGTTTCTGATTGAGGGTTTTTGATTGTGTTCGAATCAGTGGCCGTTGGTTGCGTGCAAGTTGGGATTCTTCTGCAGAGTATTCGTCTGGTCTCGATTCCAGGTTTGTGATGCAGAAAGTTATACATTTTGGAGTTTCCAAGTCTAGGTTTCCTTCGATGTTTTCTGATTTCTGGGTTGATTGTGGAATTCAGTGGCTGTTGGTCTGTATCGGATTGTTGCTCTGCGTGGATTGTGCCTGCGGTTTCAATTGTTGTTCTTCTTCTGCTAATTGAGGTAGGTGGTTACTCGATTCAGTTTGGAAGTTCAGCCATGGGGTGTTTGCAAGAGCGTTATCTGATTTTGTGTGTTTCTATTAACTTTGTTGTGATTTGGAATGGCTAAACCCCCATGGTTCCTGTTTTAATGTCTGATTTGGTGTGTGCTTAATTGGTAAATTTGAGGCATTGATTTGTGTTGTTTTTCTGCTCTGTGCGTCTTCTGGAAATTGCATTTTTCGCACTGTCCGAACTTCCGTCCGAGCTTTGAAGTTCGGACAGTGCGTTTCTGCCTTTCTGATTGCAAGTTCGGGGTATGTCCGAACATCTGTCCGAACATGGATGTTCGGACACCCCCAGGTTTTCCTCTGATTTAAGTTCGACCTGTGTCCGAACTTCGACGTCCGGACACAAGGTCAGACATCCCGCATTTTCTTTCCGTACTCTGTCCGAACATCAGTCCGAACATTGATGTTCGGACATTCTGAATCCTTCTCCCTGTTTTAGTTCGACTTGTGTCCGAACATTGACGTCCGGACACAAGTTCGGACACCCCTCTGTTTTCAACATAACTTCTTCGTTTGAACTCCGATTTGAGTGCCGTCTGCGGCGTTGGTTCCCTTATGGTCTGTGCTACTGATTTATGAGTTTTGGCATATTTAGATGCAACTTTGCTTCTGTTTAAGCACCTTTCTGTTTTGGGACATTACACATTGTTTCTGAGCCGTGAATGGCTGGGTCGAGCTATTCCGTGGTTACCATGTAGACGTCGTTCTGAGTGTGGGTCATTCCCTTTCTGTTCTGTGGGTTGACGAACCCTTTGGCTCTTTCGAGTCATTTCTGCGTTGCCGAGAGACCTGGTATGGTCTATGGGTCTTCGACCCTTCTGAGTGTGTGCATTGTGTCTTGTCCCTTTCTGTTTAAGTGCTCTGACTGTTTCTGAAATGGGAACCCCTTGTGTTCCACTCTGCTCTGTTTCTGAAGGCTTCTGACTATTTGAGAATTGTGCATAAGATGTTTATCTTCTCTTCTTCTGATTTCAATTGTTTTGAGCGACCTTGCTGATGACGTCCGCTGCTTACTGGGCATAGTTGTGTGCTCATTCCCCTACTTCTAACATTTTTGCAGATTGATCAGCGAGGATCATCTTGAGTTCTGGAGCTGTAGTGCTTAGCTCATTTGACAGTTTAAACTTCTGTTATGACGTTGTAGCCTTCGGGCCTTTCTCTGTTTTGAGTTTCTGATTCGGATATGTATTTGGAATCCGTTTACTTCCGCTGTATTTGAATACTTTGGTTTACAATGTTAAGTGAACTCTGTTTTGGGCCTTTATTGCTTTTGATCGTTTAGAGCCTTGCGTTATTGGTAAATACGCGGCGTGTAATACCCTTAACTCTTAGGCCGGTTTTAGGGGTGTTACATGAAGAGTAAGTAACCAATGTGAAAGTGTATGAATTGTAAAGACATAGTAACTATAGTCGGGAAACGTAACAGATGAAACATTAAGTTAATTATAGTTAGTTAACCACTCGATCGCGTATTATAGATTGAATTGAAATATCCCAATCTTAATTACTCTAATTAATCATGAATTAATTAAATAAAATAATTAAAGATTAAGGAATTACATATCTTTATAAGTACAGGGAATAATATAATATTTAATTATACCCAAAAAAATATTCGTTAGGAAACATTAGCGAAACCTATGACGGCGTTAAGGAGTTTAGAAAAAGAAATATAAATGAAAATAAACTAATCGTTTACCTCGAAAACATGTCACGAATATTTTAGAAGTGAAAACGAGATCGCAGACGCCTTATAATATTATTTGGGAAATTTTAGAGCATTGGAAAATTGGTTAAACAATCAGAATAAAAGACGTCGCGTTTTCGCCTAAAATGGCGAAACGCAAACCAATTAGGAATTAAATTATAATTAATTAAATTTAAAATGACAATAATTGTTATTGTTGGAAAAAATAATTTGGAATCATAAATGGTTCGTCTCATTAAACAGAACATTGTGTTTCAGACGGCATAAAAAACGGACTTAAAACGAGCTAGAAACGACATTATAAGTAACATTGTAAAAAAAAAGTTGGGCCGACCAGCCAAGTGACTGGGCCGGCCCAGTATCCCTCCACTCTCGGTAGTATATCTACCCAAAACAAAAAAATAACAGCCCAACCAAATCCTTCTTCATTCACGGTAATGAACTAGCAGCCCACCTTCAGTTTTGTATTCACGCCAGTAACAAGCCCCTAACTTCTGGCGATAGAAACATTCAACTCCAGCCCCTCTCTCGATTCTTCTCTTCTCCTTTCTTCACGTCGGCGCCATCTCTTCACTCTCTCCATTTCCCTCACGAATTGCGACCTGGACTGGCGAAGAGCAAGGAACCGCAACCCCCTTCATCCTTCTTCTGCGGTTTCATTCCCTTCAAGAAGATCTGGACAAAGAGCTGAATCTGGGTGCGGTCTTGGAGGAGACTCGAGCGAGGATGGAGGCGAGGAACAGGCGCGGAGGAAACCGAAAGAGGCCAGGAAACAAGAAGCCTCCCCAAAGGTGTATATAGTCAGATTCGTGTATATTTTCCTGTGTTTTGTTCGATTTTGGCTAGGATTCGAACCAGAAATAAACTAGAAATCCCTTCTCTGCTCCTCGGCATTTAAGTCCGATTTTGGTCAGTTAATTTTGTATCTGGATACTGAGTTTTGTGAATGTGTTGTGCGAAAAATCTGCACAGCTTCGGTATAAACAGATCCAAAAATTAGGACTCTGTTTGGAGTTCTCACAAATCAAAATTGGGGTTTTTGTGAGTGAAATTATGTTCCGAAATCACAAACAAATTTTATGTTGCTCTTGAATCGAATTCAGAGTTTTGAACATTAATTTGGTGGAATCGAAATAAATTTACAAATTAAGTTTATTTTGTTTTCTGATGCATTCGAAAACGAGGTGAATTTTGTGTGTTTACCATGCGGAAATGTGAACCATAAATTGGTTTTGGGGGTTCTGAAATTACAAGGAGAGATTTGATGTTTCTGAAATCGAAACTGAGATTTGGAACCGAAATTAGGGTTCCAAATTTACTGTTTTGAGTGACGAATCTGAAATGGTAATTAGGGTTTCGATTGATAAGATTTGGGTTAACAACGTCGGTATAATAAATCTGAATTGAAATGGTGAATTAGAGAAAGTGTGGGGCGATTTGGTATATTTGAAGAAATTAAGGGCGAAATCATAGATTAGGAAATTTGGGGTGGTTCTGTAATTTTTAGAAAATTCAGGGCCAAGTCGTAAATATGAAAAAAAATAAAATAAAATAAACTGGAAACCAAAATTGATTTAGGTCAGTCACAATCGAATTGGAGTTTTGATTCATAGATGAATTAGGTGGCTAGAATGGATTAGTGTCAGTCAACATGGTTAGTCAACACTTAAATTGGTCAAATAGGTTGGGCTGAGATTTTAAAGAACTCAAATGGGCTTGATCTGCCTAACAAACCAAAAGCTGTCAAAAGAATTATGTTAGGAACTTAGACTTGGAAATTCTTGTACTGGGCTAACCATAAATAATTAGATATTGAATTGGTAAGTTGTAAAAGAGGTTAAAGGTTTTTATTGAGGGATCAATTGATGGGTTAAAATAATTAAGGAATCCTCTTATAAAATTGGTATTAATTATAAGTGATCAGATGACATTATTTATATGAGAATTTAGATATACATGTATGTATATGTAACGGGTGAACATTAAAAATTATAAAACTATATATATATATATGTATATAGTGTATAAATACACATGTATATATAGCTAAGTGGTTAAGATAAAAGGAATTTTAGTAATCATTTGAAAGTTAGAAAATTATGAGAATATGAAAGGAAATACTAGTGCGATATTAATAATTATGAGGACATACTTATATATGGAAATGTATATAATACTGGTTATATCTTAAGTTAAAAGTACAAGAGTGACCTATATATATATATTTGGAGGATTGGAATAATTGATTTAAAAGTTTAGCATCAATAATGGTTGTTGTGTTATAAGAACTATGAGAACATACATACACATGTATATGTATATATTCATAAGTTTAATCTAGGAGAAAACGTATACGAAAGAAACGTATTACGCGAAATCGTTTTAACGAGTGTAATAAGTAAATGACACTCTCGGTTGATCCAATTATAGGATTGGGATAGTCGAGACGATAGTTGAGACGACAGTCGGGAGTTAGACGCTTCCTCTTCGGTGTACGGTATGGTTTTCTTGTGACCTGCTTGCTAACGAGGTGTCCCTCGGCTTGTGTGCTATTTGTTTTTGTGTGCCCACTAAACAAGATAAAGCATGCAACCAGAATATTATGTTTATTGTATTGTTGTGTGATGTTTGAAAACTAACACAACTTACCGTGAGAACTTACTAACTAAAGTTTAGTAAAGAATTGTGTGAGATTAAGGAACACTCCCAAATATTGTTTTCTTAGTAACCGAAGAGGTTAACTGACAAACATTAACTTGAGACTTTCTACTAACTAGAACTTGGGGGGGGTGAGGAATCCGGAATGGTACCGGCACATGTGTATTGGGGGAAGTCGGTATCCTTATCAAATACCGTCTTCCAAATATGACTTGTCCTCGGACTCGTCGCCTAGAGTCGACATATAGACTCGACCTCCTCGGACTTCTTGTTCTAGGAGGGAGGCATACTGAGATGGTGTGGTGGGATCTACCTAAAATGCCCAACTAATTCTAACAATATTGTTTATGTAAACCAATGGAGCTGATAACTCATTGGTTAGGGTTACGTGACCCGACAGATAAACAATGAATTAAGGAACAACCATTCTAATTAAAGAACGGTTGACTTAATTGAGATAAGAACTGAGATAAGATTGGAGATAAGTTACAACCATTTCTACTTAAAGAATGGTTTGTATTCTAAGACTGTGATGAGGATTAAGATTGAGGTAAGATAAGGTTGGACTAAGATTAAGAGGAAACATAACTTAAGGAGTTGAATAATTAACTCTCTAATTAAGGGAACGCATTTAAGTCGTTCATTATGTTTTACTTTGATTGTTCATATTTGGATTGTTGTTTACTGCACTTTCTATTATGTTGTGCATCTAATCAACCTCCATGCTATCGACAATTAGTCGTCGTAGCCACGTTAGCTTGGGGGCCATGAGAGGATCGTACCAGCATTCGTGCTGACCCCCTTTGGGGGCTGTTTTTACTACACAGGTGAACGTCAGGAGGCGGCCGTCGCGAGAGTAAGATGGGGTACAAGAGTTACGGGTTAAGTGTGGCCTACGAGTTGTGCATGTACACTCGTATGGATTTTTGAGTTAGTAAGTTGTATAGGATGTGAGGGGATTGTAAGAAGGATATGTATTTGGTTAAGACTTGTAAGTACTAATGTTCGGTATATTATGTTAGTCAGACCGTGGCAAGGTCCTGGAATGTAATTGAATCCGCTGCTACGTTTGTATTTAAGGTGATAAGTTTGCGATAACCACGATTGGATTGAGACGGGGTGTTACAAAAGTGGTATCAGAGCGTAGTTACGCTCTGAAGACAAGAATTACCGAACTTAGTGGAGTACTGAGGTTGAGTTTGAGTTATGGGTTAAGGGTTGAGAGATAGAGTGAGAGGTGCGTTAGTTAGGACTTCCCGGTGTTTACCGGATATCCATAGTACCTAAACCCGCCCTCCACATCCCTAACCTTGAATACGTGGAACAAACGCTAGAGAGAAGTAAGCCTTCTCTTACTCGGAAAAAAAAACCCGATCTGGCAGTTAGTTAACAGTAAGCAATACGAGAAACATCTTGTTGAACAACAGTTTATGAGAACTTGAACGTTTTAACTGGGGCGCAGCGGTGAAACAGGCGCTACCAAGGGAATTCTACCAATAAGGGAACGGTAATTACCGACAACATGGGTCGACATGCTACGCAGTCGAGTTACACCGCAACACTAATGATAAGAAAAGCACTACGAGTGCAATGGATAAGAAAAGATAAGCGACATGAGTACCGGACAGTGGTCCGAATGAGAATAGCAGTGGGATAATACGAAGCATGAGAGTTAAGATTACTGGAAAGTCTAGTTAGAAACGGGAACTCCATACCCAATACACTGAGAAAGGTTACAAACCTGGTCGACTTAGCACAGACGACGATAAAAACGCGTACCAATTTGGATATTAAAATAGGACTACGATGTAGTGCCTAACGGAGAATTGCTACCTAGTAACCCCGACATAATACGTGGAAACGGGAGCGAGGATTAAGATATAAGTAAGTAACGAGGGGTTCCCTCAGGAAGAGGAACACCCTAACAAATGACAGTACTGTCAAACCAACCAGGAAACTGCCGGATGGCTAGTTATCCAAAACAAGAGAATATCTAAGGAGTCTCGAGGACTACCAAATACATGAAAATCAGGTGGGAGTACCACTACCGACGTACACAGTACCGGTAGCCCATCTTGCATGGCGCACTTGCCATGGCAAGTCCTACCACGGTTAAGTTATACGGGAAGCCATCATGGCGAGATAGTAAAGCGTTACACTTTTAATACATATTAGTACCGGATTGTAAATCCATAAGAACGAGAGAATGAGACCTTGGAAGGGCCTGACGGCCTGACCATGATGAGATGAGTTAATACACCAGTCAGCAGGAAGCTGAACTTGGATGGAATACTAAATGGAATAAATATCAGCAACCGTACAACCATTGCAACAACAACGACCGACAGTACGGTAAGGACACCGAACCCCAAGAGGAAAACCTAAGAGATCGCTCTGTAATCCGAGAAAAACACTACGTAAATAACGACATACAAGGAAGTATCAAGAGATATAATGAAGGTAGTCCACAGGACGACTTCCAACAAGAACGGGATAGAACTCCCGGGATGACCATTAAGAGCATCAATAACAACCATCTTCGTTGAATATGTTAGTAAACCCCGGAAACAAGGACAGAGGGAATAAACTTAAGCAGTAACCTACCAAGGATTAAAGACATACAACCCCGAAAGAGGATAGCTCAGAGGACTACCCCCACAGAGCGGGCACAGTCGAGAAGAACAAATTGATGAACGACAATTAATATTGGTTGCCTACCTCATCAACACCCAAGTGTGATTAATCATTGACGGGGTGGCGTAGTCAACAAATGTTGAACAAAGTGTTGAGATGGAAGCATAAGATGATAGGATAATATCCAACTTAGACACCGTAAGGCAGACTCCTAATATGAACTTAACCTTGATTGTTAAAGACATAAGTATGTTAGAACGACAGAATTGGCACAGACACTGGTTAACGCCAGATCACCTGAACGAACTTCCATAGCAGGAAGCAGGATGCAACAGCTTACCCTAAAACCCGGTACTACATTTAATGATGTAACCTGACATATAATGGAGTTCAAAGAACTAGTAGTTATGAAGTTAATCTACTAATGAGCTAGAGTACAAACAGTGAACCGACCACCGGCTCTCACTCAAGAGAAAATTAAACACTAAGGAGCTAATGACAAATGAGTTAGTAAAACAATCACAAATGGATTATAAGAGCTCTTATGTATTGCCCTGGGACTATTGTTGTGTGCAGGTGACTATGTGAAATTCAGTGTTTAAATTATGTCATTTAAGGGCCTAAGTGCCAAGCAATTTAAGGTTTATGCAATTGTATTGTGAATTGAAGTAGTTAGAGTGTAATTGGTGTGTTGTGAATGCCCACTAAGGACATGACTAACTTGGGTTGATTTGAGGAGAAAATCTATGCATTTGGGCATGATAATATAGTAGAGAAGTCATGGCGAAATTTGTGTAGAAACCAAGCGTATTAAGTGTTAAGTGAGTTACTATGACCTAGGACTTACTAGGAATCATTAAAGGATAATGGAGTAAAAATGAGTGAACTAAGGTGTACTTATGAGGTAGAATGACCTATAATGTAATTGAGAAGGAATTGCCAAGAAAGGGTACCAATGAGAATATTGAGACAATGCTAAGGACAGGGGCGGAGAACGAACCATTCCTTTTAGGGTGGGGATACCTCTACTTAATGTGAGGCCAAGAGTGGGAATAAACCCCTCAAAAAAGGCTTTCACTTGTTAGAAATATAATATGATTTTACTAGAGAATGGAAACCGTAACTTTGAGATTACCTTAGAACATACCGAATACACTTGAGTAATAAGAAAGGCTGTAGAGACAGACCTCATATCCAACACCCAGGATTTAAGAATCAGTAATCGTCAGAGATAAACGTTGTGAGTGCACAACATGGCACGTCAAATGACCAATGCTCAGAAGAGCTTGTGAATCAGCGGACGACTTCTTTAGTAACCGATTAAATTACATGGTAAACAACATCATAAGGATGAAAGAATGCGAGAGAAATTAGCCTACTTGTGAACCGAAGATGGAAGCAGAACGTCTTCATATCAAGAGTCAACTATTTTATAACACGGTACGGCAACCGCCATACATCGGAATGAGAGAACTCCCAGTGTGTTTACACCAAGAAGGGATTGAGTATAAGGTAAGACATTAGAATAAGTGAGTAAGAAGTTGCGCCATCAATGGGCAACATGGTAAGGGCCAACTACCACGGTAGTAGTGGTCGTAAGTACAATATTTATTTGAGGGGGGTTAAGTCATGGTGCGCGGTAAAGTGACCGTTATGTATGAGCCGTCAAATATTGACACAGAGGCAATGAGATTTATGAGTTAAGACCAATATAAGTAAGGAAATAAGATGGTAGGCGAACTGAGCATTGATGCCAGTAGTCTGGACCTGGTTAGGTAAGATTTCACAGGAAGCACACTACCCATTCCTTGAGGAACTGGAAGTGCATTCCTAGTTGAACAAATATGAGAAAGAAGATAGGAGGCTCTATGGAAAGAGACCTAAGCTACTAAGAAATGGAGTCAATACGGAATACAGAAAGGAGCTAGAGCATACCATACCCAAGAACGCAGTAAATGATTTCCCTTGATTGACTTCAAGAAGAACAATAAATGTTATTATGGAACGATGAAAGAGGAGATCGACAACAGAATACTTCATAATTAGCAATAGCTAAACGTGTGACGGACACTATGAGTTTACTAAAACGAGACGTGGGACGACTGCACCCCACAGGGGCTTGCAGGCCTGACACGCTCATTTATGAGTTTGTTGGGTAAGTAGTAATGTACCAGTAAGGTACCCCATGCATGTAGACGAGTGGTGTAAGGAACACGGGAAGTAGTCGACTCCGTACCACGGACAACGACACAAGATCAGACAAGAGCAGCCATTACCACAAACAGTCGAAGAGAAGAATTCAGTTGAACCAGCAACGCAAGGGAATCAGAGAACAAATAATTAAGGACTATGAAGTGCGAAGAGCACGGATTGATGAGCACAGACTTAAAGTGTTAAGGATAAGACTGTAAAGCGCAATAGGCACTAAACAGTAGTTTCAGATTAATGGTATCCTCAGACCAAAGGTCAGTTGGAGAGAACAATTTAGACATTCGAGAAACCATTAAGAATACAAACATTAGATCTCCAGGGAGATTGGATAGACGAGCTACAACTCATCAAGGCCGTGTATATATAAAGATAACACGTGTCCACTGAGAGACCAATATTCCTAAAACTGTAAGGAGGCAGAAGGATATACAATACCATAAAAGGATAAGAAAGGCAAACTAAGCCTAAGGTTATCAGAGTTGCGCAGCGGAAGCTAGCAGATCAGTACCTTTGAGATTAGACCAAACTAAGTTAAGAAAAATGTATAAGTACCGTTAAGAATCCTCGATACATAGACTAAGCCATTAACAGAGTTATGACCCTCTGATCGAATTATAAGTGAGATAGATGACATGGAAGCTAGAATGCTTGGTGAGAATTAGACATCTTGAACCTATGTTCAAGGATTATATAATATGGATTACGTGGGCGTAATCCATTTTAAGGGGGGTAGAGCGAAAACCGCTTAGCGTATGTTTATGTACTTAGTACGTAAACTACGGTGTGCATAGCACAAAATAATTTGAGGATTTGTTTTACATAAACATTTTGAGATTAATTATGGTTATTGCGCACAAAAGATGTGAATACCATACATATTAAGTACCTATCTTGTTAACTCCGCTGTGAGTACAAGTTAAGAGAATTAGTGAAGAGGATTAAGGAGACTTAAGGAATATATGAGATATGAGTTGATATGAATCTATGTGTGAGATAAGAATAAGATACACTATGAGATATTACTCGATATGAGTATGAGTTAGGAAATAGTAATGCTATGAGGTATAAGATGGTGAGAATTATTATGAGACTGATATAGAACTTAGTAGGAATGAGAATCCTGAGGTAATTACTAAGAGATGAATTGGGAATGATTGATGGACTGAGTCCACACCTTGGAGATGTAATGATTACGACTAGAGAGACTAAAAAGATAGAAAATTGGAAATGAGTGAATTATTTGATGTTTGAAAATGACGTGGGAGGTGGAACTTGATTTTCTAGGGATCAAGGGAAACCGAACACAAATTGGGGTGAAAGGATAGTTCAACACTGATGCTGATCACATCAGGGTCGGATGATTCCTGAAACTCCCTACAAGTGGTCACAATTAAATCACGATAAGGATAGAGGCGTTAGGATAAAACGAAATTGGAGTTGATTGTATTTTAATTAGAGGAATTATTCCTCACATGACCTCGTAAAAAGGATTTCCTTTTTACTGAGTCTCGCCCATGAAGTCGAGGACGCATGAGCCTTTGTCTTCGGACCGGTGACATGGGGAGAACAAAGTAGTTTTGTATTCTTGCTCATGAAGTCGAGGACGAATGTGCCTTTGTCTTCGGACCGGTGACATGAGAGAGTACGACAAAAGTTATATGATTGTTTTTAATCTTCAAAAGGAACAACGGGAATTTTGAGTGCTATACATGCTGAGACATGTTATGTGATATTTGTAGTATACATATATGAGAGACCATATGAGTCTGTAGGTTCATATATACAAAAACATGATCTGTATGATCTATGGTATGAAGTTATCCGTGTATTCTAATGATACAAGATGCATGGAAACTTTAGGGACAAAGTTCTTTTAAGGGGGGTAGATTGAAATATCCCAAATCTTAATTACTCTAATTAATCATGAATTAATTAAATAAAAGTAATTAATAAGAGATTAAGGAATTACATATCTTTATATAAGTACAGGGAATAATATAATATTTAATTATACCCAAAAAAAATATTCGTTAGGAAACATTAGCGAAACCTATGACGGCGTTAAGGAGGTTTAGGAAAAAGAAATATAAATGAAAATAAAACTAATCGTTTTACCTCGAAAAACATGTCACGAATATTTTAGAAGTGAAAACGAGATCGCAGACGCCTTATAATATTATTTGGGAAATTTTAGAGGCATTGGAAAATTGGTTAAACAATCAGAATAAAAGACGTCGCGTTTTCGCCTAAAATGGCGAAACGCAAACCAATTAGGAATTAAATTATAATTAATTAAATTTATAAATGACAATAATTGTTATTGTTGGAAAAAAATAAATTTGGAATCATAAAATGGTTCGTCTCATTAAACAGAACATTGTGTTTCAGACGGCATAAAAAACGGACTTAAAACGAGCTAGAAACGACATTATAAGTAACATTGTAAAAAAAAAAGTTGGGCCGACCAGCCAAGTGACTGGGCCGGCCCAGTATCCCTCCACTCTCGGTAGTATATCTACCCAAAACAAAAAAAATAACAGCCCAACCAAATCCTTCTTCATTCACGGTAATGAACTAGCAGCCCACCTTCAGTTTTGTATTCACGCCAGTAACAAGCAACCCTAACTTCTGGCGATAGAAACATTCAACTCCAGCCCCTCTCTCGATTCTTCTCTTCTCCTTTCTTCACGGTCGGCGCCATCTCTTCACTCTCTCCATTTCCCTCACGAATTGCGACCTGGACTGGCGAAGAGCAAGGAACCGCAACCCCCTTCATCCTTCTTCTGCGGTTTCATTCCCTTCAAGAAGATCTGGACAAAGAGCTGAATCTGGGTGCGGTCTTGGAGGAGACTCGAGCGAGGATGGAGGCGAGGAACAGGCGCGGAGGAAACCGAAAGAGGCCAGGAAACAAGAAGCCTCCCCAAAGGTGTATATAGTCAGATTCGTGTAATTTTCCTGTGTTTTGTTCGATTTTGGCTAGGATTCGAACCAGAAATAAACTAGAAATCCCTTCTCTGCTCCTCGGCATTTAAGTCCGATTTTGGTCAGTTAATTTTGTATCTGGATACTGAGTTTTGTGAATGTGTTGTGCGAAAAATCTGCACAGCTTCGGTATAAACAGATCCAAAAATTAGGACTCTGTTTGGAGTTCTCACAAATCAAAATTTGGGGTTGTTTGAGTGAAATTAATGTTCCGAAAATCACAACAGAAATTTTATGTGCTCCTTGAATCGAATTCAGAGTTTTGAACATTAATTTGGTGGAATCGAAATAAATTTAAAATCAAATTAGAGTTTATTTTGTTTTCTGATGCATTCGAAAACGAGGTGAATTTTTGTGTTGTTTACCATGCGGAAATGTGAACCATAAATTGGTTTTGGGGGTTCTGAAATTACAAGGAGAGATTTGATGTTTCTGAAATCGAAACTGAGATTTGGAACCGAAAATTAGGGTTCCAAATTTACTGTTTTGAGTGACGAATCTGAAATGGTAATTAGGGTTTCGATTGATAAGATTTGGGTTAACAACGTCGGTATAATAAATCTGAATTGAAATGGTGAATTAGAGAAAGTGTGGGGCGATTTGGTATATTTGAAGAAATTAAGGGCGAAATCATAGATTAGGAAATTTGGGGTGGTTCTGTAATTTTTAGAAAATTCAGGGCCAAGTCGTAAATATGAAAAAAATAAAAATAAAAATAAACTGGAAACCAAAATTGATTTAGGTCAGTCACAATCGAATTGGAGTTTTGATTCATAGATGAATTAGGTGGCTAGAATGGATTAGTGTTAGTCAACATGGTTAGTCAACACTTAAATTGGTCAAATAGGTTGGGCTGAGATTTTAAAGAACTCAAATGGGCTTGATCTGCCTAACAAACCAAAAGCTGTCAAAAGAATTATGTTAGGAACTTAGACTTGGAAATTCTTGTACTGGGCTAACCATAAATAATTAGATATTGAATTGGTAAGTTGTAAAAGAGGTTAAAGGTTTTTATTGAGGGATCAATTGATGGGTTAAAATAATTAAGGAATCCTCTTATAAAATTGGTATTAATTTATAAGTGATCAGATGACATTATTTATATGAGAATTTAGATATACATGTATGTATATGTAACGGGTGAACATTAAAAATTATAAAACTATATATATATATATGTATATATAAGTGTATAAATACACACATGTATATAGCTAAGTGGTTAAGATAAAAGGAATTTTAGTAATCATTTGAAAGTTAGAAAATTATGAGAATATGAAAGGAAATACTAGTGCGATATTAATAATTATGAGGACATACTTATATATGGAAATGTATATAATACTGGTTATATCTTAAGTTAAAAGTACAAGAGTGACCTATATATATATATTGTTGGAGGATTGGAATAATTGATTTAAAAGTTTAGCATCAATAATGGTTGTTGTGTTATAAGAACTATGAGAACATACATACACATGTATATGTATATAATTCATAAGTTTAATCTAGGAGAAAACGTATACGAAAGAAACGTATTACGCGAAATCGTTTTAACGAGTGTAATAAGTAAATGACACTCTCGGTTGATCCAATTATAGGATTGGGATAGTCGAGACGATAGTTGAGACGACAGTCGGGAGTTAGACGAGCTTCCTCTTCGGTGTACGGTATGGTTTCTTGTGACCTGCTTGCTAACGAGGTGTCCCTCGGCTTGTGTGCTATTTTTTTTGTGTGCCCACTAAACAAGATAAAGCATGCAACCAGAATATTATGTTTATTGTATTGTTGTGTGATGTTTGAAAACTAACACAACTTACCGTGAGAACTTACTAACTAAAGTTTAGTAAAGAATTGTGTGAGATTAAGGAACACTCCCAAATATTGTTTTCTTAGTAACCGAAAGAGGTTAACTGACAAACATTAACTTGAGACTTTCTACTAACTAGAACTTGGGGGGGGAGTGAGGAATCCGGAATGGTACCGGCACATGTGTATTGGGGGAAGTCGGTATCCTTATCAAATACCGTCTTCCAAATATGACTTGTCCTCGGACTCGTCGCCTAGAGTCGACATATAGACTCGACCTCCTCGGACTTCTTGTTCTAGGAGGGAGGCATACTGAGATGGTGTGGTGGGATCTACCTAAAATGCCCAACTAATTCTAACAAATATTGTTTATGTAAACCAATGGAGCTGATAACTCATTGGTTAGGGTTACGTGACCCGACAGATAAACAATGAATTAAGGAACAACCATTCTAATTAAAGAACGGTTGACTTAATTGAGATAAGAACTGAGATAAGATTGGAGATAAGTTACAACCATTTCTACTTAAAGAATGGTTTGTATTCTAAGACTGTGATGAGGATTAAGATTGAGGTAAGATAAGGTTGGACTAAGATTAAGAGGAAACATAACTTAAGGAGTTGAATAATTAACTCTCTAATTAAGGGAACGCATTTAAGTCGTTCATTATGTTTTACTTTGATTGTTCATATTTGGATTGTTGTTTACTGCACTTTCTATTATGTTGTGCATCTAATCAACCTCCATGCTATCGACAATTAGTCGTCGTAGCCACGTTAGCTTGGGGGCCATGAGAGGATCGTACCAGCATTCGTGCTGACCCCCTTTGGGGGCTGTTTTTACTACACAGGTGAACGTCAGGAGGCGGCCGTCGCGAGAGTAAGATGGGGTACAAGAGTTACGGGTTAAGTGTGGCCTACGAGTTGTGCATGTACACTCGTATGGATTTTTGAGTTAGTAAGTTGTATAGGATGTGAGGGGATTGTAAGAAGGATATGTATTTGGTTAAGACTTGTAAGTACTAATGTTCGGTATATTATGTTAGTCAGACCGTGGCAAGGTCCTGGAATGTAATTGAATCCGCTGCTACGTTTGTATTTAAGGTGATAAGTTTGCGATAACCACGATTGGATTGAGACGGGGGTGTTACAAATAGTCCAACACCAAAGGGGAGTCGGTGAGTCCAAGTCAACGGTGAACGGTATGAACTTCTCATGCCCTGTATGCTTCCTTGGCTACTCTGATTTGTGTGTTTGTGTGCTAATTGATCACCTAAATAAGATAAAACGCACGAATCGGATTTATTGCACCTACTTGTGCTTATATGATATTGTTCCTTGTTGGATGCTTATTTTAACTCTCAGTTTGTATAATTCATGTAATGAATGGATGAGAATGAAGTGTGTGTGCCTTGTTGTGTATTGTATGGATCAAGTAATGTAGAATAGCACTTATAACTGATTCCTAACTAGCTAACATTTCTAATATAAGAAATTGGTAAATTGGAATGAGTAGAAGTCCGATATAGTTTCGGCCACACGTGAGGAGGAGGAGACACAAGAGGTTGGATCCAAATCCTGGCCTTAATCTTTTCCATGGACCAATCCCCTTAAATGGGTAGCATCCTGGATTAGTGGGCCACCCTAAAGCCCGGTGGTGGGATGGTGTAGTCCCTGCCCGGAGGTCATACCGACTTAACATGAGTATAAGTAAGTAAGAAAGAAAGTAAGTAACAAATAAGTATTGTATGAGTTAGATTGTGTAAGTTGTATGGTACCGAGTAAAAGAGTAAAGAACATCCGAACAACTCGGATGGGTAACTGGCTAACAAGATTGAAGTAGGGATTTATGAATTGTATTGTATACTGTTTGGCTTGTGTATTGCCTTCGATTGTATGTATTGCATCTTGTAAGTATGTGCTTGTATGAATGTATTATTGTATGTATTCACATGTATGCATGAATAAAAAGAACTCCATGTATATTCGACCAATTAGTCGGCGTACCCTCGTTAGCACGTGGTGTATGCGAAGTTTATGCGCAGCTTTTGCTGAGCCCCTTGGGGCACTGTTTTTAATTTTACAGGTGCTCGTGAAGGATGAAGGTCATGATGAGACCAAGCTTAATTTCCTTTGTGTAGTGAGTAGGTTGTGGAAGGTGTACCAAGTTGTACACGGCTTAATGCCTTTTTGATTAGCCGGTGTACCATGGGGTACACCCTTTTGGGATATTGAAAGAATTATGAATTTGTAGAGATGAGTAGTTTATTAAGCTCATGATTTTTGTACACATATGAGAAGGGATGTAATTGAATATACTTTTGGATACTCGGTAATCATGTGACGTAAGTAAATGTTATGTATGAATTGGGAAGTATTTACAGTAGCTCGGTATTTTCTAAACATCGGACCGTTACTGTATGTAGTGTAAGCCTTGCTAACCGTATGGGTGGTTAGCAGTGTTGTATCACCCGCCGTAGTAATTGTATTTCCGCTGCGAGTAATAAGATAATCGAGACAATTAGGCCGTAAGTAGAGGATTAGCGGTAGGGGCGTTACAAAAAGTGGTATCAGAGCGCTACTGCGCTCTGATGTCTAGAATTACCGAGCATAGGGATTACCGAGTTAGGATTACATACTTTTTTACAACGGAGAATTAGAAACTTAACTAGGAATGACCGTTAATGATAATGGATACCCTTGACGTCTGAAAGGACGATACCCTTATTTAAATTCAAGATCAATTGGTCATGGTGTTATAGCGTCAAAATGTCACAGTACTTAATGAGAATGTTAAATGTTCAGATGTCAGGACGAGGTCGAGGCCGGCCAAGAGAAGAGGCTACTGGAGAGCCAGGCGCACAGACGATAGCTGAAATCGTCGCCGCCACTATAGCACAGATGCTACCGCAAGTAATCACCGTTGTACAACAAACACAGCAAAATCAACAAACTCAAGCGGGACCAACCCCACCCCCTCCACCAGAGATGTGAAATGGGTAAAATCAGTCGCAGATCTTTGACCTCCTTGCTTTCGAGGCGAGAGCGACCCTGCTAAACTTGAAGCTTACATCTCTGAAATGGAGACAGCATTTGAAACCCTCGAAGCTCCTGTTGGAGTTCGAGTGACAATAGCCGCATACTACCTCAAAGATGCCGCTATGGATTGGTGGAAACTAGTAAAACATGAGTATGTTGATGACCCCACCTTCAATTGGGAATCCTTCACCGCCATCCTCCGATCCAAATACTACCCAGAGCATGTCAAAACCAAGAAACGTCTAGAGCTTGACGCCTTGAGAATGATAGAAAAGATGTCAGTGGATGAGTACTACACCTTCACCTCTATCCTACGTCTTCTACCCGACCTTGGGTACACCGGCCAGGTCTTGGTCGATCGCTTTTATGGCGGTCTGAGCCATCGCCTTCAGTACGGTATGGGGTATACCAGATTTACCTCCCTTCAGGTAAACGTTGGTTCAAACCCTTAGTAGCATTGTCAATGTTTAAATCATTACCTTAATAAGCAAGAATACCATTTAATACCTGAAACTTCAGGAGTGCTACCACGCGGCATCTCACGTTGAAATTACTTGTCAGCTGAGAGATGAGGAACATGCGCTTAAGCGCAAGGCCAACAGCAAGAACACTAGCTCTGAGAAGCAGAACCAGGGCAAGAGTTGGAAGAAGAAGAAAGGGAAGTTCTTCCAGCAATCGTAGAAGAACACCCCTAGTGAGAGCAGTGCCCATGCTGAGAAGGGCAAAGCAGCTGAGCCACTTCAGCTTGCTAATTCTGCGTCGGTGGCCGCAAAGCCACTGAGATCACACCTGCCCAAGGGTTCTGGCTCCGGGTATGGCAAGAACTACTCCGACGGCCTTAGTTATGTCTGTAGAAAGTGCAATCAAGATCACCCTGGCACTGATTGCTAAGGGAGAGAAATTAGATGCTTCAACTGTCAGAAGCCAGGACACCGTGCTAATGTGTGCCCGGAAAATGCGAAGTCTAAGGGAAACTTCCAAAGCTACAAGCAGAGGGAAGGCAAAGAGGTTGCATCTGGCGATGTTCCAGCCCAGCAGGCCTCGGAGGGACAGGGGTCCCGAGGTCCTCAGAATGGCGCACCTTAGAGGCAGCAGGCCTTGCATATCATCAATCGTGACGGGACCGGTACTAAGTCCGGCCTAGGTACTAACTTAACTTTTAATCCTTGAAAAGCATGCCTAAGTATCAAAGTATTAGTTTGAACAAATGCATGAGTAAATGAATTGAAGTATGTATTTGAAATACCCCGAACTTAAATATAGGGATTAAAATTAATCTAATACGTATTTAAGGGCCAAATGGTACCTAATTAATACTAGTAAGGAAAAATAAATCCAAAAGAAATAATTAGACGCTTAAAAAGCGGAAAACGCTAAATAAGCGTTAAATAACCATAGGAGGTATGAGACCTCGGGTAGAGTATTATATGGATTCTAAAGGTTTAATAAGACTTAAATAATATGTGGGAACAACTCCCGAAGAAAACGGATCCAAATAATGAATTAAAACGCTAATAGAGCTTTAGAGCATGTTTTTCGAGAAAACCCGAAAACATGACTTTAAGTGGTCAAACGGACCCGTAAAAATTATAAATCATTAAATAATAATTATTAAGCATTTATGGGAGCTTAATAGTCAATAGAAATAATTGAACAAGAAAATTCCAGAAACGGGCCCGGTTGGTGAACAGTACCAAAACCGGGTAAAATAACGAGCGTTTTTTGTAAAAGACGAAAAACGCTCCGACTAGTATAACTGTAGGGGGACCGATTTTTAATAGTTAAATAACTCCCTCACACACACATGTAACTAGCTAATTAAATAAGAGAGCCAAAAGCAAAAAGTAATAAAGTAGAAACTACTTTACCCCTTCTCTCTCTCCTGACCCACTCATTTTCCTACTCTCTCACCTCTCTCCTTCCTCATCCCCACCGATTTCTCCCTCCTCTCTCCCTCTGGTTGGGCGATTTTGTAGAGCTTCAAGAAGCTCCCATGGCAACTCCACCTTCTACCTCATGCTCCAAAGCTCCAAATCAAAAACAAATTACATTTGAACTCCCCTCATCATCCTCTATCATTCCCTCTTTTCAAAATTCGAAAAGGATGAATTTCATCTCCATGGGTTTTCCCCATTTGAAGAGAAAAGCACACCATTATGGAGCTTGGAGTCTCCTCTTTCCAACAAGGTAAAAATCTACATGAAAAACCCATGTTTTCTTCACCTTCCTTCATAACTGATTTTTGCTCCATTTGTAATGCTCTATTTTTCTCTCTCTTTGGAGCATAATATCAACCTTGCAATGGTGGTGGATTCACCTTCTTGAACCAAGGGCAAAAACCCCTTCTAAAACTCTCCAAAGGTAAACCTTAGAAATTTCATTTCAAACACTTCAATGAATTGGAATTAATTTAAGGGTTAGTATATTAATTGTAGTGTTTTGTGTTCATTGGGTGATGGGAATGGAGTTTGGCAACTCCATTCCCCACATGGCCGATTTGGGCAAGAAAGGAAGAAGGAGGAGAAATGAGAAAGAAAGAAGGAGTTATAAGCTCAAGGTAAGAGCTCTTTACTAATGTTAAATTTTAGTGCATTAGAGTAATGGGAATGGGTAAACCAATCTAAAGAACCCAAATAATGTACTAGTAAGGTAATTGTAGAAGTTTGAGTAATTGTGCAATAGTGTGAATTGTAGGCCTTGAAGCCAAATGGTTGTGTATGAGTATTAGTATTGGTATTTGAAGAAGTATTGGTGGATTTATAATGTATTGATTTCTGGTAGGACCCTTGTATGGGTGTGGCTAGATTAGGAATGAATTTGGTGAGAAAGTATATGTAGATGAGGGAGAATTGTAGGTGAACTATGGCAAAATTTTAGTAGGAAATGTGCACTTGTGGATGACTTGGTGGGAATGGGAGAACCAAGGTATGTATTGGGGATAGTAGAGATGTTAATGACCATGGAATGGTACTTGTAGTATGGGAATACTAGGATGCAAAAATCTGTAGCAAAGAGTGCTAGGATGCATGGAGAGATTAGGAGAAATTAAGTGTATTGGAGAACTCAAGATGAGTGTATGATGCCTTGAAAACAAATTGAGGAGGAGTTAGGTAATGAGAAGAACTAGGATGTAAAGCAATGCATTTTGAATGCAAGGAGTAGCATTGTTGAGGAAGTATTGGATGGTAGGATTGAGTTAAAAATCTTGTAGCATAAGTAAAACAAAAAACTGTTACATGTGTTGGAAAAGAAGTGAGGAAAATTGTTGTAAGTGATTGATGGATTTAGTATGAATTTGATGGATGAACTAAGGTGAATTAGAGGATTTAATTGGTGTTTAAACATGTAGGAAAAATGTGTGGCAACGAGTGGGAAAGATTGGGTGTGAATTGAAGTAAATGTGGAGTTCAAAAATAAGTAATTAAAATAGGTACGGGGGACCGACCCTAGGACCGACCCTAGCAGGGTCGGTCGACCGAAAATATACAACCGAAACTTCTGCATCCGACCGACCCTGCCGGGTCGGTCGAGTAGAAATTTTAGTCGAAATGCTTCTGCATCCGACCGACCCAGGGGACCGACCCTGCCTGGGTCGGTCGAGGTGAAATTGTTAGTTGGATTGTTCTGTAACGGACCGACCCTGGCTGGGTTCGGTCGGGCCGGAATTTTCTATAATCGAAGTCTCTGCACCGACCGACCCATGGGTCCGACCCAAGGGTGGGTCGGTCGAGTCAAAACTACAAAAAAAAAACTATAAGACTATGGTTAGTATATATATATATTAGTATATGTATACCCACCTATACATATGTGCATATATTTATGTAGTATACCAGTTGTTAAGCAATGAAAAGTAAGTAAATAAAATGTAAGTATAAGAAGTGAAGACTTAGTAAGTATGAGTTAGGAAGCGTAAGGGTAACCGAATTAAATTATGATAGTTAGATAATTATTCGGTGTATGTATATCATAGGATTTGAATTGTGAACACCGGAGGAACGTTGGGATACAAGTACAACGGTGAAAGGTATGATTCTTCATGCCCTGTATCCTAATCTGGTTACCCCGATTTGTGTGCTTATTTGACCACCTAATAAGATAAATGCATGAATCGGATAATGCACTTACTTGTGCTTGTTTACATTGTTCTCGATATTTGTTTGAACAATAGTTTGTATAATTCTTGAAATATATGAATGATGATGATGTGTAATTGTACCTTGCAGTGTACTTGTATATTGTATGTATTTGTATGGAGTGTACTGTTATACCCAAAATTTGACCCCCTGGTTAGGGTCTGCAAGGTTTTGGTGTCGTGAGGGATATTTGATCGGGTAATGAGGGATTTCGGCTCGATCGGCGTGTTCCAGTCCTGAAGAGCAGTTTCGTCATTGTCAGGGGCGTTTTCGTAATTTTAAGGCTTCTGAGATCCTATAGGCTTTCTCTCTCCTCCAAAGGGTGCCCAAATCAGCTCGAAATGCTTTGATATTTTAACCCATGATAGAGGATGACATTTTAAGCATAATGGCGTTGGAATTTTGATTTTTCGAATTTCCAATAATTTTCTAGCAATTTCTGACTGAATCTGACGAGAAATTCAATTTAAAAATGCTCCAGCATTTAAAAAATTCGTTTCCACCTCAGAAAATTCATAATATCCATTCTTGACATGTGGTTAAAATTTCATAGCAAAATTCCTTTGGGAAGTTACTTAGTTAAAATATCGAAAAATCTTACTTTTACTAGATTTCTTTATCTTTAAGAAAGTCTATATAAAGGGATAGGTTTTTGGATAAAATCAGAACCTCACATACTCAAGAACCCTAGAGAGTCAGAAAACAGCCTCCTCTCTCTCTCTCACGTTTTCCAACACCCGGCCACCCAAATCATACCGAAAATCCCCCGAAATCACATCTAAACACGTTTTCCAATCCCAAAGCACCAATAATCATCAAAACCCCACAAAACACCACCAAAACGTGAAGAACAGCAAGAACAACCAACAACCAGAAGCTTGGTCGAAGTCCTTCGGGTCTGCCATCAACGGAGCACTCGACGAATCCCGGTGTGAAGAAACGTTGTGAATCCGAAGGTAAAACAGGTAGAAACTCACTTCCCTAATTCTCCACGGTATTATCTGTCTTGCCTCAAAATTTGGGCTCAAACTAACCTTCGTAGCTTCTGTATTGCTGTTTATTCAAGCTTCTGTCCAATAACTTGTTTACCAAGTTTCGTGCTTAATTCGAATTCAAATTGAAACTTTCGATCACTAACGCTTGTACCTTTCAGGCTACACACCCATAAAATTTGAGCCAAAACACCTCGGGAACCTTCTGAAAACCCCGTCCGGAGGGTCCGTGACCTCGGACTATGGTCCGGGACCTGGACCGTTGTCCGACCACGGACACCCACGGACGGCGGCGGGATTTTAAAATTCAAAATTTAGGTTTTTCTAATAATGTCCGGGCCCCGGACAGCCTGTCCGAGGCCCCGGACTGCAAATTTTTGTTTTTTTTAATTTTCGACTTTTGTATAGTTTAGGTTAACTGGGGTCCGTGGTCTCGGACATAGGTCCGTGGCTACGGACGTAAGCAAAATTTGACCTAATTCTGCCTCCGAAACCCTAGTTTAGGTAGCTTTAATTTCACTTTTTTTCTGTCAAAAAATGCTAAAAACAAAAAAAACAGAAGCGCGCACTTAGGTTAAAAACGACTTTGTAGTAAGCCGTAATAAAAAGTAGAGGAAAAACGACCTAGGAAGGGTAATGAAAGTAATTGAACCCTAATTAAGTCGAATATCAAGCCCCCGAACCCGAACTCTCCTTTCCTAATTTGATCTAGGTTAAAATTAGGTGGCGACTCATAATAGGTTCCAGTGAGCTAGCTTAGGTTTTAAATTATTGTTTTATGACATAGTTATTAATCTTAGGTTATAAGTGGACCTAAAACCCGTTAGATCCTAATCAACTTTAATCAACATAGGATAGGGTTTAAAATCGAGGCTCACAGACTGGCGACTCTGCTGGGGACAAACTTCTTAATTTTAACCTGTTTAATTTTAAGAAAGAGGGCTTAACTTGAAAATGTTTATTTATGGCTTTATTTACTCTGTTGTTTACTTGCGTGCGCACTTTAATTTTGCACCTTTGCATCATATGAGAGCGAGGGTCCACGCAAACCGATTTCACCCCGGGACCCGTTTGAGGGTCCCCTGTCAGGGACTCACACCTTTTAGGTGATGTGAATAAGCGGGGGAAAAGAGGAGGATGTCGTCTAACCACATCCCCTTAATACCTGGGCTTTAGCCCCAAGCGTTTTCCTGGCAGTGTCCTTACCAAGCCCAATGTTTGGTCATTCAAAGACCCGGCCGTAGACGCACACTTAATAGTGATGTGAAAAAAGTGGGGAAGCCCAAAGAGAATAGCGTGCAAGCCCTATTCCTTTGTGGTGACCTGGGCCCAAGCCCCAAGCACCTCTCCGGATCGATCCATACCCATATTGATTTAACCGTCAAGTGAGGACATGTTGAATTTGTGTGGGCCTTGTCTGCTTGTATGATCGGCCCACTTCCCAGCCTAGAGATTGATAGGAACTTCTCCTACGTCAACCTAGCCCAACCCGAATCGGCAGCACTATGTGTTTGCGGCCCAGAGGCCCGTTTAGTTTAATTTGTGAGTCGTTGGGCTTTGGCCCAAAAGCCTAGACTTAGGTGATTTCTCTTCGGCCCAACTTGAATTATCAATTTAGTTCTAGGCCCATGAAAAATAAATCCACCTAAAGCATTCCATGAAATTCCATCAGGCCTCTTCGTTTCAAGGCCCATTCTGGTGTAGGAAAGCTTTTAACTCGGGCTTTGGCCCAATTTTCTAGGTTTAGGTGTCATCTTTTAGGCCTAATCAGAATTACTTGACCCAAACAAGCTCTAAATTAGAACGCCATCTTACCAAGTACTCCTTCTCGGCCCAGAACTTCAGTCCGTTCCTCTTTTATTTTCTGACAGATGGTATTTTGAAAACAGGTAAACTGTCATCACAAGCATGGAGGGAAAAGGAAGGCCAGTTACAACGGAGGATAGAATGGCAGAGATAGCGCTTAGGCTAAAAGCCATGGAGGAAGCCGTAGAAGAGTTGAGAAACAGGATCAACTCTCGGGATGCGGACTTTCATGGAGCCGCTAATACAAGAGAGAATGGTCGAGCTGAACTAGAGGCCATGATGGCTGCTATGGAACGGAGACATGGTGCTGTCAGGGATGCCATGGAGTCGAACTACGTCGCAGCAATCGAGGAAATGAAGGCAAAGGCCCTTTCCCTGGAGGCCAGACGTCAAGCTCAGGATGCACTAGTGGGTAGGCTTCTTGGCTCTCTTCACGACCACATTAAAATCGGCTCCTGTGGAGCCCAAGGATTGCAAGGGAATGTCGAGGAGATTGCCGCAGAACTCAGAACGACAATTGAGAAGATAGAACCGGACAATGAGACAACAGCTTGCATCCAAAGTTGCACCCGGAAAAGGTCTAGGCAGCATGAGGCGAATGCCGGTCAAAGAGAACCAGGTTGGATCATTGGAGCAGTTGAACCACCCCGACAGAGCTACCGTCGGAGAGAATTTTCAGACATTGGCCAACCATTAAGCCAGACATTTGCAATGCTCCAGGAACGAAACATGCTACAGCCTCTCACTCCCCGACCTGGGGACCCTCAAAAAGGAAGGAATCTAAGTCAGTTCTGTTGGTACCACCAATTACCCGGCCATGATACCAATGCTTGCAAGGCTTTGAGACACGCAATCCAAGATCTCATCGATCAAGGGCATCAATTTCAAGGACATGGGGGTGTAGGCAGGGCATCCATGCCCGAGTCTTATTAGAGTTTGTAGTCTTTAAGTACTGTTTTGCTTTTCAATTAGGTAGATTTCTTTTATTAGTCACCTTTTGGCTTTCATAGTAGTTAGTCCCCTTTACTATTCTTGGTAGCTCTCCCGAGTTTGTAGTTTCCAACGTTATTTTTACATTGAATAATACATGGTTCCATTTTCACAATTTCCATGCAAAGCATTTTCCAATCAAAACAAAAAAAGGCAACCTCA
The DNA here is from genome assembly GCA_023374045.1 of Limonium bicolor. Classification (NCBI taxonomy): domain Eukaryota; kingdom Viridiplantae; phylum Streptophyta; class Magnoliopsida; order Caryophyllales; family Plumbaginaceae; genus Limonium; species Limonium bicolor. Next base: position 1,258,041 of record CM041778.1, read on the forward strand.
TCGCTCCGTCCATACTCACTACAACTCCTCGTACAAATACCACCTTCAACATATACACCCCATGTGTCTCACCACTCCACTTTCTTAACATTTCACCGAATACATAAAACCAAAAATTTGCTCCACTAGATCACCCCATCACCACTCACCATTGTTATTCCACACAACCACTTTCCACAAATAACTTGGGTATTCAAAAGGCTTGTCACAAACCCCAAATCAATACTGGGGGCAATCTGAGTTAAGGAACGATAACGTTTGTTTATTTTTTGTTTAAATGTGCAAACAAGTCTCTGAGTGTACACTTCGCGAGAGTGCCTTGAGCGGTGAAACCAAGAGCGAAAGAGCGTGTCACTTTTACACGACTCCAGAGAGGCCACATTCAAAGGTGAGGTAAACGGCATGACTCAGACCGAAGGAGATAATTTGTAAATTTACGCTTAAACCTGTGAAAAGTAGCAAAGAACGGATACACAACTATTAGGGATGACGAAGCACCTAGGAAACAGCACCACACAGCAAAAAGCTTGTGAACCCTGACATTACACCCTAGGCACCCCCACTGAGCTTTTCATGTATGACCTCTTTTACAACACTACAAGCTCCACAAACAAGCCAACCAATGATGAATAACCGACCCGGTGACCAAAGGAAGCAAGGAGCCCGACTCCCGAACTACAACCTCACAAAGAAGCAAAACCGCTACCAGCATGACGAAACGATCCGCAAATGGTCCCAAGGTGACACAGGATCCAAATGAGCTAACATTAAAAACAGCTCTCGAAGTTCAAAACCGGGAAACACAAGAACCCCGAAGGAAAGGAAATTCAAAGAAAGGCGAACCTGAAAAGCCTCGAAGAAATCCAAAATCGGAAAAAAGAAAGAAGATGCAAGGAACAATCCAAAAGTTCCAAGCCCCAAGTTCACAAGCGAAGTCATCATGAAGTAGCCAAATGACTCCAAGGCAAAGAAGATAAGTCCGAGAGACGGTGCAAGTTGCAGCTTTGGTCACCCTTAAAGCTCCACATATCCTAAACATTCCGCCATTATCCTATTGTCATTCATCACACCCCATGGCCACGTTATAAGCTCAAAAGACTTCCGACTTAGTAGTTGTGTATCCAATCGAGTGAAGGTAACAGGTTAAACACGTAAATCTAACAAATGTCAAATTCAATGGTTGAGAAGTTATGACCGTAAGTGAAAAACGAGTGCAAACACAAAACACGTCGAGTGTAGGATAAGAAGCACCACATCAAAGCATAAGCCTCGACCCTGTGAGGGTGAGACTTGTTCGCACGTTTAATCAAAGAAAATACTGGGGGCAATTGATCGTTCCGATCAATTGCCATGAACTCTAGCTCAGATTGTCCTAAGGAAGAATATTGGGGGCAATTGTTGGTTCCAACAATTGCCATGACAACACCAATTGAAACCTAAAGCTTGAGCACCACCATCCCACCACAGGCATAAGCTCCTACCTCCACATCAAATTTCCTCAGGCCCGTCCTAAGCCCTACATCCACATCAAACACCTCAGGCCCGTCCTAAGCCCTACATCCACATCAAAATACCCGCATGCCCGACCTAGGCCCTATCTCCACATTCAAACACCTTCAGGCCCGTCCTAAGCCCTATCTTCACACTCAAACATTCATAGGCCCATCATGAGCCCCACCATCTCCAGATTTGACATAAACCCTAATCCTTCTACATCCATTTAGACCCATCATACATTTTACTCACTTTCACTTAGAACAACCCTTAGGCTCGTCATAAGACCTAGAACCATTTTTAGGCTCGTCATAAGACCTAGATCCATCCTTAGGCTCGCCATAAGACCTAGAACCATTTTTAGGCTCGCCATAAGACCTAGTCACATTCCCTTAGGCTCGTAGTAAGACCTAGTTGCATCCCTTTAGGCTCGTCATAAGACCTAGAACCATTTTAGGCTCGCCGTAAGACCTAGTCACATTCCCTTAGGCTCGTAGTAAGACCTAGTTGCATCCCTTTAGGCTCGTCATAAGACCTAGAACCATTTTAGGCTCGCCGTAAGTCCTAGTCACGTTCCCTTAGGCTCGTAGTAAGACCTAGTTGCATCCCTTAGGCTCGTCATAAGACCTAGAACCATTTTTAGGCTCGTCATAAGACCGAGAACCATTTTTAGGCTCGCCATAAGAACCTAGAACCATTTTTAGGCTCGCCATAAGACCTAGCTGCATTCCCTTAGGCTCGTAGTAAGACCTAGCGTTACCCTTTAGCGTACCCACTCTTATCAAACACATTGTACTCATCTCATTCATATAGGCTCGTCGTAAGACCTAGTTGCATTATCCAGGCGCGTCACAAGACCTGGCGACAGAAAAGTTGGCGAGGTGATGGCAATAAATCCTCCTTTTGCGATGTCAACTTATTTTCGGGATCAACGAATGGTGGGCGAAGGCAATAAGTCCCCAAGGTTTTTACCAGGAGTTATCCCTGCACACCGGCTTGGGGGGCGATGGCAATAAGTCCACATTGGGTCCAGCCAGGAGCATCGGCACGGGTTTCGGTCTCCCAGAAGCATCCGAGCATCATCAACATCATCGGCATTATCATCAGCATCAGCATCATTTGCATCATTAGCATTTCAGCATTCTTGCATTTGCATCCAGTTTTCACATCCTAGGCAGTCAACGCCTTAGAATAGCTTGACATCATTTTCACCACTTTAGGTAGTGCGCCTTAGAATAGCTCGACAGCATATCATCATTTCAGGTAGTCAACGCCTTAGAATAGCTTGACCTCATTTTCACCACTTTAGGTAGTCAGCACCTTAGAATAGCTCGACAGCATATCATCACTTTAGGTAGTCAACGCCTTAGAATAGCCTGACATCGTATCATCCTTATAGGTAGTCGGCACCTTAGAATAGTCTGACATCACTTCATTATTACCTTTAGGTAGTCAGCGCCTTAGAATAGCTCGACAATGCTTTGTAGATTAGGTAGTTAGCGCCTCCGAGTAGCTGGGCATCGTTAACCCGGTTTCATACAACGTGGAGGATTCTGTGGAGTCCAAAATTTTGGGGCACCACTCAAGCATCAACCAGACTTTTCACATTCGTTACAAAGTCCAGTTGACGGGGGGCAATCTGTTATACCCAAAATTTTGACCCCCCTGGTTAGGGTCTGCAAGGTTTTGGTGTCGTGAGGGATATTTGATCGGGTAATGAGGGATTTCGGCTCGATCGGCGTGTTCCAGCTCCTGAAGAGCAGTTTCGTCATTGTCAGGGGCGTTTTCGTAATTTTTAAGGCTTCTGAGTTCTCCTATAGGCTTTCTCTCTCCTCCAAAGGGTACCCAAATCAGCTCGAAATGCTTTGATATTTTAACCCATGATAGAGGATGACATTTTAAGCATAATGGCGTTGGAATTTTGATTTTTCAAATTTCCAATAGTTTTCTAGCAATTTCTGACTGAATCTGACGAGAAATTCAATTTAAAATGCTCCAGCATTTAAAAAATTCGTTTCCACCTCAGAAAATTCATAATATCCATTCTTGACATGTGGTTAAAATTTTATAGCAAATTCCTTTGGGAAGTTACTTAGTTAAATATCGAAAAATCTTACTTTTACTAGATTTTCTTTATCTTTAAGAAAGTCTATATAAAGGGATAGGTTTTTGGATAAATCAGAACCTCACATACTCAAGAACCCTAGAGAGTCAGAAAAGGCAGCCTCCTCTCTCTCTCACGTTTCCCAACACCCGGCCACCCAAATCATACCGAAATCCCCTGAAATCATCATCTAAACACGTTTTCCAATTCCCAAAGCACCAATAATCATCAAAACCCCACAAAACACCACCAAAACGTGAAGAACATCAAGAACAACCAACAACCAGAAGCTTGGTTCGAAGTCCCTTCGGGTCTATCATCAACGGAGCACTCGACGAATCCCGGTGTGAAGAACGTTGTGAATCCGAAGGTAAAACAGGTAGAAACTCAGCTTCCCTAATTCTCCACGGTATTATCTGTCTTGCCTCGAAATTTGGGCTCAAACTAACCTTCGAAAGCTTCTGTATTGCTGTTTATTCAAGCTTCTGTCTAATAACTTGTTTACTAAGTTTCGTGCTTAATTCCAATTCAAATCGAAAACTTTCAATCACTAACGACTTGTAAACCTTTCAGGCTACACACCCATAAAATTTGAGCTCAAAACACCCTCGGGAACCTTCTGAAAACCCCTGTCCGTGAGTGGTCCGTGACCTTGGACCTATGGTCCGGGACCTCGGACGCGTTGTCCGAGACCACGGACACCCACGGACGGCGGCGGGATTTAAAAAATTCAAAATTTAGGTTTTTTATAATGTCCGGGCCCTCGGACAGCCTGTCCGAGGCCCCGGACCCTGCAAATTTTTGTTTTTCTTTATTTTCGACTCTTCTGTATAGTTTAGGTTAACTGGGGTCCGTGGTCTCGGACATGGGGTCCGTGGCTACGGACGTAAGCAAAATTTGACCTAATTCTGCCTCCGAAACCCTAGTTTAGGTAGCTTTCAATTTCACTTGTTTTTTCTGTCAAAAAATGCTAAAAACACAAAAAAAACAGAAGCGCGCACTTAGGTTAAAAACGACTTTGTAGTAAGCCGTAAATAAACTGAGTAGAGGAAAAACGACCTAGGAAGGTAATGAAAGTAATTGAACCCTAATAAAGTCGTATATCAAGCCCCCGAACCCGAACTCTCCTTTCCTAATTTGATCTAGGTTAAAATTAGGTGGCGACTCATAATAGGTCCCAGTGAGCTAGCTTAGGTTTTAATAATTGTTGTTTTATGACATAGTTATTAATCTTAGGTTATAAGTGGACCTAAAACCCGATTAGATCCTAATCAGCTTTAATCAACATAGGATAGGGTTTAAAATCGAGGCTCACATGTACATGAATAATGTATTGTGTATGTGGTTGGATGTTGACTTCTACTAATTCCTAACTACCTAACTCCTAACTTAAGTGAGTAAATTGGAATGAGTAGAAGTCCGATATAGCTTCGGCCACACGTGAGGATGCGGAGTCACAAGAGCTTGGCTGCAATTCCTGACTCTTAAACTGGTCCGCGGCCCAAATCCCTTAAGTGGGTAGCATCCCGGATTGGTGAGTCAAGTAAATTCCAGAGGTGGGACGGAGTAGTCCCCAGGGCCGGAGGTCCTGACGACTTAACATGAGTAAGAGTAAGAGTAAGTAAGCATGTATGGGTATGAGTATGAGTATGTATGCGTATGTATGAAGTAACGAGTAAAAGAGTAATCTCCACCCGATTAACCCGGGTGGACCAATAAAGCTAACAAGAACTGTACCTGTGTATGTAATGAGTATGTGTATTTCGGAAGAAGGTAAGTATGTATTGGATGGTATATTGTATTCCTTGTATGTAATGAAGTGTATGAATGTATGTATGCTTGTGTAAGTATTATTGTACTGTGTATAAGAGCATGTATGCATGTATGTTTGAATGAAAATGAATTGCATGTATTCGACCAAGTGGTCGGTGTACCCTCACTAGTACGCGGGGTATGCGGTTATCATGCGCAGCGAAAGCTGACCCCCTAGGGGGGAACGTTTTTAGTGTGCAGGTACCCGAAGCGAATGTGGTCAAGGTAAGAGACCGGCGGCACACTCTTGTACTTAGAAAGTAAGTAGTTGTGAGGAATGGGTAGATGTAGACTCTTAGTGAGTATGTGTGAACTTGGAAGAGATATTGTAATTGTATAAGGATTCTAGTAGACTCGGTTAAGTGTATTGTATTGTATGAATTATGGAGGAGTAAGTATTGAACGGAGCATTGTTGTATTTGATTGATGAATGGAGTATGTATTATAGATGTGTAGTACTCGGGATTCCGGTCCATCAGACCGATGCTGTATGTAGAAGTAGTAGCCTTGTTAGTCACGTGGGTGACTAACGGCATTGTACCCCCCCCCCCACATTATGTAAGTATGTATCCGTTGCGTGGATCTGATGTGTAAGGAGATTGGACGGTAAGCACTGTATTAATGGTAGGGGTGTTACAAAAATTGGTATCAGAGCGAAGTATCGCTCTGATGACTGGAAATACCGAGTTTAGGGAATACCGAGTTAGGATTTAGAAGCGTAGGGCTAAGGGCTGAGTGTTAGCATTAGAGATATGCTAGATAGGAACTCCCGGTGAGTACCGGATACCTACAATACCGGTCCCGCCCATCGTATCCCCATTCTATAACTTGGGAAAGGACGCCAGAGAGAGGAAAAGCCCTCTCATACTCGGGAAAACCCGATCTGGCAGTAATGGGTTATTCCTACAGGAGGAAAGAACCAGACATATCGTAGATTCCAAGAAATGGAAGACCCGGGGAGGGATCCCGGTTGAACAACAAGACCCGCACTTAGTAGCGGTAGGATGAGCACTCCAACCACGAGGAGGCTGTAACTTACAACAGCATGGGGCGACGTGCTTAGCAGTCGTGAAACCTAGCTAGTCAACGAACAGCAGGACAGAAGCACTAACCGTGCAACGGAATGAAAAAGGGAGCAGTAGCGGAACCCGAGACACAAGTCTACGGGATAGTAATACTTGAATAATACCACCAATGGTATGCTAGCTGACTAAGGACATAGTCGGAAGCGATTAACTCCAAATTACAGCGCCAAAAGGTTGCAATACCTAGCCAATATAGCTCAGACAGCTACAAGAACATCCACGGGATATAATCCAATAGGACTACAAGAGTAGTGCCTAAACAGGGAAGGCTCAGTAACCACCACAGATGTGGGGGAACGAGCCACAAGGAACGACACTAAACCAAATAGAACGGGAATCTCCAAGGATTGGAGGAATACCCGGATCTACGACAGCCATGTCCAGATCACTGAGAAGCCACCTAAAGAATCGTGTATCCCAATCATAAATCAATAAGATCAAAGGAAGAGTCAGCAAGACTGACAAATACAAGCGGAAACCATACCAAGACTGGTATAGGTTTACCCAAAAACCACCAGTACCACGCACTTGCCACGGCAAGTGCAGTAAGGACAGGAACATGTAAAGGAACTCTAACACACCACAGGTACATAGTAATGTACCGTGACTACGATGAGGCAACTATAGGATTACAAATCCTGAAATTGAAGGAAAGGAACCTTGGAAAGGCCTAACGGCCCGACCGCTGTAATTAGAACATACCAGTCAGCGAGAAGCTGGACTTGGTCAAGACCTCAAGCATGGCTATGCCATGAGAGACTTCTTTTAACACCGAACCACAATTTTAAAACTCAAAATTTTTCTTTCAAAACCACAACCTTTCTTTTAAACCTTGGATTTTAAACCAAACCAACAGAATTACGGTGAGTATCATGTAATGATACAAGAGGAGTTGACAATAGAATACTTCACTTAGGCGTGTGACGAACACTACAAGTGTACCCAATTACGGGATGTGGGACAACCGCACTCCGAAGGAGCTTGCGGGCCTGACATATAGTTGGGCAAGTGGTAACGTATCAACATGGTACCCCACGTATGTATACATGTAGTGCACGAAACACGGGAAGTAGTCTACTCCGCTCTATGGACCATCAGTAAGTGCAAACCAGAACAGCTGGACGCCTCAGACGATCAAGTATAAAGGAACTCAGAGAGTCCATCTGAAGATGAGGAATAGGAACTAGAAGTGCAAAGAGCACATACTAGTAAGTATAGACATTGGATATGTCTTAAATAACCCAAGCAACTACCTGACAGCTGGACGGAATACCCAGCCTAAACACAGTAAGGCGGCGGAGTTCCCAAAAGCAACCCCAAGATTACCACAAGTATAATCCATCATTGAAGGGGATGTCAAACCTAGTCTTAAGCACTAGGAGCAAGTGTAAACAGTCTACCCAAGGATGGGAGACGTCATAACCCAAAGGGAATAACTCAAATACAATACCACAAGGCGGTATGGTGATAACATATCATAAACGTTAGCCGGATGTAACGGCATAATTTAACAACACCCAGGAGCAATCCTTGAGGGTGACTGGATTAACAACAGTCAAACAAAGCGTCAAGATAAGAATACAGGAGCTGGAACGAGCACTCGGTTAAGACACCGAAGGGATTTCACTTGACAGGAAATACCCTAGACCACAAAAGGCATTGACCAACACTAGATTGCCTAAGAGTCTCCTATGAACGGAATCGTGATGCCACGACTTACCATGGAGCCAATAATATCTCCAACCTACGACGGTATACATGGAGTGGAAACATGTATAAGCAGCTTGCAAGAAGCATAGCTCGTAGCAATACGGCTCAGAAGCCGTAAACCAAATAAGTTATATGACCTTAAACGGTTGCAAACCCACTCCGTTACTAACAAGACTTGCAAGAAATATTGTCTCATATGACAAGAAATCAACAAATGGACCATCAATTCAAACCCAACTTTATGAGTGGATTGGACTGATGGCTACCTTAATGTGTAACACCCCAACTCAATCCAAACGTGGTCTTGCAACTTAACAGCATATATATATACATAACACAGCGGAATTCTTTACACTCCAGGACCTTGCCACGGTCTGACTACAGAATATACCGAACATTAGTACATAACAACCCTAACCAAATACATATTCTTCTTACAAACCTCTCACATCCTATACATCTTACTAACTCAATTGCCATACGAGTGTACATGCACAACTCGTAGGCCACACTTAACCCTTAACACTTATACCCCTTCTTACTCTCGCGACGGCCGCCTCCTGATGTACACCTGTGTAGTAAAAACAGCCCCCAAAGGGGGTCAGCACGAATGCTGGTACGATCCTCTCATGGCCCCCAAGCTAACGTGGCTACGACGACTAATTGTCGATAGCATGGAGGTTGATTAGATGTACAACATAATAGAAAGTGCAGTAAACAACAAACCAACAATGAACAATCAAAGTTCACACACAATGAACGACTTAAATGCGTTCCCTTAATTAGAGAGTTAGTTATTTAACTCCTTAGGTTGTATTTCCTCTTAAACTTAGTCCATCCTTATCTCACCTCAATCTTAATCTTATCTTAACCTTAGAAACAACCATCCTTTAATAAGGAGAGGATGTAGCTCATCTTAGTCTTATTAATACAAACCATCCTTTAAAGAGGAATGGTTGCAACTTATCTTAACCTTACCTTAATCTTAATCTTAACTTATTCTCAGTATACAGACCGTTCCTGGAGGGAAATGGTTGTATCCTAAGTCCAAACCTGGGATTTAGGTGATCCCACCGCACCATCTTAATGCCACCTACCCTGGACGGGAGTCCAGCGTAGCTGAGCCAGCAACCGGCCCTAGGCTGCAAGTCCGAAGACAAGTCCTTAAGCGGAAGACGGATCTGCTATAGATACCGACCCCCTTTTCCTTAGCATGTATGACCGGAGTTCGGTCCCGAGTTTCCTCACTCAAGTTCCAGTTAGTAGTAGTCTCAAGACCATGTTTGTTGGTTAACCTCTTTCGGTTTATATCATCGTCCTATTAGGGAGCGTTCCTCAGTCTCACTCATTTCCTTACTAAGCGTTGGTTAGTAAGTTCTCACGGTATGTGTGTTAGTTTTCAAACATCACACAACAATACAATAAATATAATATTCGGGTTGCATGCTTTATCTTGTTTAGTGAGCACACAAAAACAAATAGCACACAAGTCGAGGGACACCTCGTTAGCAAGCAGGTCACAAGAAGAACTGTACCGTTCACCGTTGGCCGTTCGATAGCTTACTCTCCTCCGGAGTCCAAATTCTCAAACCCTAAAGCATTCATTCAGTTTTAGGTTATTAGTTACTCATCTCATCCAAACCTACTAAACTTACTTAACCAATGATGTTTACCCACCATTAATCACTTAAGTCCTTATAGTTTAACCTTAACCTCAAAAGCCACTTACTTCTCATTATTTATTAAGCTTGTTTATGCCCCTAATGACCATTATATGTAATTAATTATGTCCTAACAATCTGATAATATCATTACCAAACAAGTCCCAACCTTAAAACCCCATTTTTCAACATTCTAAAGCTTTTTCTGATGGGTCCGGGTTTGTGTCCGAGGTTGTAAACCCGGACCAATACATCGCAAAAGTTTCTGGACAATTTTAGGACTGGTCCGGGTTTAAGTACTGGGATGCAAACCCGGACCATCCCACGGCTAAACTCTGTGGATAGGTTTTGGTGTGGTCCGGGTTTTGTGTGCTAGTTTGCAAACCCGGACCTAGACTAAATGTGCCCAGAATGTAAATTTTTGACCTCTGTTCAACCTCAAATCTTAACCAATCTTTTCCCAACCTCTCCACAAGTATTCTAGCATGTCTTAACATCATTTTGGTACCTTCAAGTCCTCCTAATTCATCCATCAAACTCATACTAAATTCCTTGATCATGTACTCAAGTTCTTACAAAAACTCCTAACACTTATGCTTAGTTTCTTACACTTCCAACATGTAGATTTTGCCTAAGACTTCAACTAATCATTATGTTTCTTCACAACCATCTTAACTACTCCTCAAGCATCATTTTGCATACCCATTCGATTTACTCAAACTTCTCAAGCTATATATAATTTAGCACATGCTTACATCCTTACAAGTCACTATACCTTATTTTCCCTTCAAACTTTGTACAAGTTTCCTAGCTTCCTTAACCATGGTTTTGGTGCCTTAAATTCACAATTGTAACCCCTAGTCCCTCTTAGACACCACTAGGTCTTCCTAGTACTCAAGAGCTCGTAGTTTATCCATTTTCACCAAAACAACCCTTAATGTTTACTAGAACATCCTTAATCATTAAATCTCCTTAGAACACCTTAAACACTTAGTTTCCTCTCCAAATTTTGACATAGCTTCCTTAGTATATTACTACACCCAACATTTAGTTTTCCACCCTTAATACAATCGTGAACACTCAAATCCTTAGCACACAATCTTAACACACAATTTACACCCTCCTAACCTCTAACTTCTCCTAGACACTCTAGGTCACTCCAATCTTTAAGAACAACTTTGTTAACTCATCTCCACTCAAATCTCTCTTAGTGATCCCTAGTAAATCCTAGGTCATATCAGTTCACCACCACCACTTAAACACTTTGTTTTCTACTCAAATTTCGCCATAGCTCCTCTAGTATATTATCATGCTCAAATGCATTGTTTTTCTCATTCAATCATCTCACACTCATTATATCCTTTCCCATCATGTGTTCTCACCCAAACCAACTCATTCACCACAACTCAATATAGTGCAATAATCTTAAATTGCATAGCACTAAGGCTCTTAAATGACATGGCTCTTAGGCCCTTAAATGACTTAAACTTAAACACTGAATTTCCACATATAAAAGCTTTCAACCTGCAAATACACCCATCAATCTCATAGTAGTTATAAAGCTCTTAAAATCCATCTTAAACTTATATTAATAACTCATTCCCATTGGCTCCTTAGTCACAAGTTCATAAGCTTGTTCAAATTGTTTTTCCTAGGTTATATAACCCATTGCATAATGTAAGCTCTAAGTCACATTGGTACTCATCTAAAACTCATTCCTTAAAATCTTAAACCACCATTAGGTAAGCATTTTACCTTGTTTTCTCAAGCTTATCTTAACTTCCTCCTTAGACCTTCTTCTTGAATGAGTCTCGGCCACCAATCAAGTTCCCCTTGCCAATGTTCTAACCAATATTCAATGACTCTCATGATTACTAAACAACACACTAACCTTAAGGAATGAAAACCTAGGTTAAAAATGTGTTCTAAGGTATAAAAGTGGATGATTACCTTTGAAGTCTCAAGGTAGACTTGGGCATTGAATGAACGAGGACCTCCACTAGTCCTTGGTGAATAAAACAAGCTAAAACAAGGCATAAAAACCAAGCCCCATGAGTAGTAAATTTTGGCCATGTAGAAGAAGTGGTGGAAACATGGTTTTTCTTACATTTTCCTTACCTAGAATGAATGGAGAAGACAATGAACACCTCAAGCTAGTTTTTCCCCCTTCAATGGCGTTTTCTCATGGCTCCAAAATGAAGCTTTTCAAATTTTGAAAAGATAGGTAGCAAGGCCTTGATCTAACTAAGAGAAATCTATGCTTACTTTTCGATTTGGAGCTAAAATGAGTATTTGGTGAGCAATTGAAGATGAGGGTGCCATGGCTGTAGCTTGGAACGGTTTTCCACTGGGAGAGAGCAGAAGAATACGATGGAGGAAGAGGGAAATGAAGAGAAGGGAGGAGAGAGGTAGCTAAAGTAAGATATTTTGCTTTATAAAAGGTGAATAGAGAATTTACTCACTTTCCCACCTCTTTCCTTACTTACTAGCACATGTGGTGTGTCACCACTTCAAAAATCGTTCCCCCCTTTAATAATAAGAGACTTTTGGTCTTTGTTGACCAATTTATTGTCTTATGTTGACCAAAGGTTTAAACTAGGTACTATTTGGCACTATTCAAAAATTAGTGCACAAATTTGTGAAAATTTTGATTTCTCATTGATTTAGACTTCCTAATGTGATACTAATTAGTACACATGTTGATTAAGCTGTAATCATGGGCATTTAGCCACTCAAAACTCATTTCTAAGACAATTTCTCAAAAAGGTGTTTTAAGGAGTCTTAAAGCACATTTTGTGTTTAAGCTTGTTTTTGAGCTTGGTTTTCTTTGGTAATTGATTTAACATGTCCATTAGCATTTTAATAAGATCTTATAATGGTATTTGGGTGTTAATCAAAGTCACTCCAAGCTTAAAGCACATTTTTGCCTAAATTGCCCTTAAGGCGTTTTCTTGTGTTTTCCTTGGGTTAAATTGTCTTCCAATGTTCCTAAGGCATATTTTAGCCTTACTACATCATATATTGATGTTTACTTAGCATACTTAGGTTTGGGGTATTTCAATCTACCCCCCTTAAAAGAACTTTGTCCCCAAAGTTCCCTAGCATCATCTCTCGTTAGAATACATGGCTCACCTCATTCCATAGATCATATAGATCATACCTATATGTACCTCAACTTATTGACTCATTAGGTCTGTCATATACCTATCCTCAAACATCACAAAACATGCTTAAGAATGTATAGCACTCAAAATTCCCTTTGTTCCTTTTTGATGATTAAAACAACCACATAATTTTCATCGTATTCTCCCATGTCACCGGTCCGTAGACAGAGGCACATTCGTCCACGCCACCATGGGCCAGAATACAAAACAACTCTGTTCTCCCCATGTCACCGGTCCGAAGACAAAGGCTCATGCGTCCTCGACTTCATGGGCGAGACTCAGTAAAAAGGAAATCCTTTTTACGAGGTCATGTGAGGAATAATTCCTCTAATTAAAAATACAATCAACTCCAATTTCATTTTATCCTAGAGCCTCTATTCTTAGCGTGATTTAATTGTGACCACTGGTAGGGAGTTTCAGGAATCATCCAACCCTGATGTGATCAGCATCAGTGTTGAACTATCCCACCACCCCAATTTGTGTTCGGTTTCCCTTGATCCCTAGAAAATCAAGTTCCACCTCCCACGTCATTTTCAAACATCAAATAATTCACTCATTTCCAATTTTCTATCTTTTTAGTCTTCCTAATCATAATCAATGCATCTCCAAGGTGTGGACTCAGTCCATCAATCATTCCCAGTTCATCTCTTAGTAATTACCCCAAGGCTCTCATTCCTACTAAGTTCTATATCAGTACCATAATAATTCTCACCATCTTATACCTCATAGTATTACTATTTCCTACCTCATACCCATATCAAATAAAATCTCATAGTGTTATCTTATTCTTATCTCACATGTACTTTCATATCGACTCATATCTCATATATTCCTTATTCCTTAAGTCTCCTTAATCCTCTTCCTTAATTCTCTTAACTTGTATCACATCACACCGGAGTCAACAAAGTAGGTACTCAATGTGTATGGTATTCACATCTTCTGTGCAATAACCATAATTTATCTCAAAATGTTTATGTAAAACATATTCTCAAATTATTTTGTGCTATGCACACCGTAGTTTATGTACTCAGTACACAAACATACGCTAAGCGGTTTTCGCTCTACCCCCCTTAAAATGGATTACGCCCACGTAATCAACACTACATCATCTTTGAACATAAGTTCAAGATGTCTAATTCTCACCAAGCATTCTAGCTTCCACGTCATCTATCTTACTTATAATTCGATCAGAAATGACTTAGTCTCTGTATCGAGGATTCTTAACGGTACTTATACCATTTCCTTAACTTAGTTTGGTCTAATCTCAAAGGTAGTGATCTGCTAGCTTCCGCTGCGCGACTCTGATAATCTTAGGCTTAACTCTTTTCTTATCCTTCATAGTATTTTATATCCTTCTCCTGTATGCTTATGTTTTAGTGCTAAAGGTCTTTCAATGGGCACGTGTTATCTTTATATATACACGGCCTTAATGAGTTGTGACTCATCTATCCATTCTCCCTGAAGATCTAATGTTCGTATTCTTAGTGTTTCCTCAAGTGTCTAAATTGTTCTTTCCATCTGACCTTTGGTTCGATGATGGTTCTCAACCTGAAACTACTGTTTAGTGCTTATTGCGCTTTACAGTCTTATCCTTAACTTCTTAAGACATGTCCGATGTCTGTACTTAATAATCCATGCTCTTCGCACTTCATAGTTCTTAATCATTTGTTCTCTGATTCCTTTGTGTCGTTGGTTCAACTAAATTCCTTCTCTTCGACTGTTTGTGGTAGTAGCTGCTCTTGTCTGATCTTGCGTCGTTGTCCGTGGTACGAAGTCGACTACTTCCCGTGTTCCTTACACCACTCGTCTACATGCATGGGGTACCTTACTGGTACATTACTACTTACCCAACTAACTCATAAATGAGCGTGTCAGGCCTGCAAGCCCCTGTGGGGTGCAGTCGTCCCACGTCTCGTTTTAGTAAACTCATAGTGTCCGTCACACGTTTAGCTACTGCTAATTATGAAGTATTCTGTTGTCGATCTCCTCTTTCATCGTTCCATAATAACATTTATTGTTCTTCTTGAAGTCAATCAAGGGAAGTCCATTTACTGTGTTCTTGGGTATGGTATGCTCCAGCTCCTTTCCGTACTCCGTATTGATTCAATTTCTTAGTAGCTTAGGTCTCTTTCCATAGAGCCTCTTATCTTCTTTCTCATATTCATTCTATTAGGAATGCACTTCCAGTTCCTTAAGGAATGGGTTGTGTGCTTCCTGTGTAATCTTACCAAACCAGGTCCAGACCACTGGCATCAATGCACAGTTCGTCTACCATCTTATTTTCTTACTTATGGTGGTCTTAATTCATAAATCTAATTGCCTCTGTTTCAATATTTGACGGCTCTTACATAACAGTCGCTTTACCGCGCACCATGACTTAATCCCCTCATATAAATACTGTACTCACGACCACTACTACCGTGGTAGTTGGCCTTTACCATGTTGCCCATTGATGGTGCAACCTCTTACTCACTTATTCTAATGTCTTACCTCATACTCAGTCCCTTCTTGGTGTAACACACTGGGAGTTCTCTCATTCCGGTGTATGGCGGTTGTCATACCGTGCTGTAAAATAGTTGACTCCTAATACGAAGGTGTTCTGCTCCAATCTCAGATTTGTAAGTAGGTTAATTTCTCTCGCTTTCTTTCATCCTTAGTGATGTTATCTACCATGTAATTTAACTGGTTCCTGAAGAAGTCATCCGCTGAGTCACAAGCTCTTCTGAGCATTGGTCACTTGACGTGCCATAATGTGCACTCACAATGTCTATCTCTGACAATTACTAATTCTTACATCCTGGGTGTTGGATATGGGGTATATCTCTGCAACCTTCCTTATTACTCAAGTGTATCTAATATGTTCTAAAGTAATCTCAAGTTTACAGTTTCCATTCTCTAACAAAAGCGTATTGCATCTCTAATAAGTGAAAGCCCTTTTGAGGGGTTCATTCCCACTCATGGCCTCACAACAAGGAGAGGTATCCCCACCCTAAAGGCATGGTTCGTTCTCCGCCCCTTTCCTTAGCATTATCTCAATATTCTCGTTGGTACCCTTTCCTGGTAACATTCTTCCCAATCTAAGTCATAGGTTGGGTAACCGTTCATATCTACGAATTGTAGTTCCTTCGTGGCTTAACAAGCTCTCTTACAACTTACTGCACCTCGGGCTCTGATGTGGTTAACATCCTTGGCTCGTAGGCTCTTAATGCTTAATGCCTCAGTTCATTATTTGTACTCTTATTCATCTGTAGGTCATCCTTATAGGTTCTGGTCCTTGAACACTATCCACCGTTAGGTTACATATTGATGTAGTATCGGGTTTCATGGCAAGTTGCTGCGTCCTGCTTCCCGCTATGGAAGTTTATTCAGGTGGTCCGGGTTACATAGTGTCTTTGACAATACTGTCGTTTTATTAGACTTATGTTTTTTTTTTGCAAATAAGGATAAGTTGGTATTAGGCTTTTGCCTTACGGTGTCCAAGTTGGATATCATCCTGTCATCTTATACTTCACCTCAACGCTTCGTTCAACTTCCGTTGACTATGCCACCCGTTGATGATCAATCATACTTGGGCGTTAATGAGTTAAACAAACTGTATTAACCGTCATTCATCAGTTGTTTGGCTCGACTATGCCCGCTCTGTGGGGGTAGTCCTCTGAGCTTTCCTTTCCCAGGGTGGTACATCTTTAGTCCTTAGTGGGTTATAGCTTATGTTCATTTCTTTTACTCTTATTTTCTGGGTTTTCCAACATCTTCATTGAAGAATGTTGTTATTGGTACTCTTAGTGGTCACTCTGGGAGTCTTATCCCGTTTTTGTTGTAAGTCGTTGCTTCAACAGTCTCAATAGTATCTTATAATACATCCCTTGTATGTTATTGCTTACATAGTGTTTTGCTCGCATTACCGAGCGATCTCTTAGGTTTTCCCCTTGGAGTTCGGGATTGTGTTCTTACCTACGTGTCGGTTGTTGTTGTAGTGGGTTATACCGTTGCTAATATTTATATGGTTTAATACTTTGTCCAAGTTCCGCTCCCGGCTGACTGGTGTGTCCTCATCTCATCATGGTCAGGCCATCGGGCCTTTCCAAAGTCTTATTTTTCTGTTCTCATGGATTTACAATCCGGTATTAATATTTGTTACAACTGTAGCGTTCTCCTATCTTGCCATGATGGCTTTCCGTGTAGCTTAACCGTGGTAGCACTTGCTATGGCAAGTGCGCCATGCAGGATGGGCTATTGGTGCAAGGTACATTGGAAGTGATACTTCCTTCTAATTCCCATGTAATTGGTAGTCCTCGGGACTCCTTCAATAATCTCTTATTTTGGACAACTGACCATCCGGCAGTTTCCTTGTTGTTTGACAGTACTGTCATTTATCAGGGCGTTCCTCTTTCTGAGGGAACCCCTTAATATTTTCTTATGTCTTAATCCTCACTCCTGTCTCCACACGTTTTGTTGTGGTTACTAAGCAACGGTTTTCCTTTAGGCACTACATTGTAGTCCTATTCCGGTATACAACTTGTATGAGTTCCTATCGTCGTCCGCATTATGTTGGCCAGGTTTTGTAACCTTCCTCATTGTATGGGGTTTGGAGTTCCCGTTTCTAACTGGACTTTCCAGTAATCTCAATCCTCATGCTTTGTATTATCCTACTGTTATGCTCCTTCGGACCACTGTCCGGTGCTCATGTCTCTTATCATTTCCTTATCCATTGCACTCATAGTGCTTTCCTACCATTGGTATTGCGGGTTATTTCGACTGCGTAGCATGTCGACCCATGTTGCCGGTAATTTCCGTTCCCTTACTGATAGTATTCCATAGGTAGCGCCTGTTTCTCTGTTGCGCTCCATTAAAACCTCCAAGTTCTCCGTAACTGTTGTGCAACAAGATGTTTCTCGTACTGCTTATTTTAGCTAACTGCCAGATCGGGTTTCCCCGAGTAAGAGAAGGCTTTCTTCTCTCTGGCGTTTGTTCCACATATTCAGGGTTAGGGATGTGGAGGGCGGGTCTAGGTACTATGGATATCCGGTAAACACCGGGAAGTCCTGACTAACGCACCTCTCACTATATCTCTCAACCCTTAACCCATAACTCGATCTCAACCTCAACATTCTCCTAAGTTCGGTAATTCTTGTCTTCATAGCAACTACGCTCTGATACCACTTTTTGTAACACCCCAACTCAATCCAAACGTGGTCTCGCAACTTAACAGCATATATATACATAACACAGCGGAATTCTTTACACTCCAGGACCTTGCCACGGTCTGACTACAGAATATACCGAACATTAGTACATAACAACCTTAACCAAATACATATTCTTCTTACAAACCTCTCACATCCTATACATCTTACTAACTCAATTGCCATACGAGTGTACATGCACAACTCGTAGGTCACACTTAACCCTTACACTTATACCCTTATACTTCTTACTCTCGCGACGGCCGCCTCCTGATGTACACCTGTGTAGTAAAAACAGCCCCCAAAGGGGGTCAGCACGAATGCTGGTACGATCCTCTCATGGCCCCCAAGCTAACGTGGCTACGACGACTAATTGTCGATAGCATGGAGGTTGATTAGATGCACAACATAATAGAAAGTGTAGTAAACAACAAACCAACAATGAACAATCAAAGTTCACACACAATGAACGACTTAAATGTGTTCCCTTAATTAGAGAGTTAGTTATTTAACTCCTTAGGTTGTATTTCCTCTTAAACTTAGTCCATCCTTATCTCAGCTCAATCTTAATCTTATCTTAACCTTAGAAACAACCATCCTTTAATAAGGAGTGGATGTAGCTCCTCTTAGTCTTATTAATACAAACCATCCTTTAAAGAGGAATGGTTGCAACTTATCTTAACCTTACCTTAATCTTAATCTTAACTTATTCTCAGTATACAGACCGTTCCTGTAGGGGAATGGTTGTATCCTAAGTCCAAACCTAGGATTTAGGTGATCCCACTGCACCATCTTAATGCCACCTACCCTGGACGGGAGTCCAGCGTAGCTGAGCCGGCAACCGGCCCTAGGCTACAAGTCCGAAGACAAGTCCTTAAGCGGAAGACGGATCTGCTATAGATACCGACCCCCTTTTCCTTAGCATGCATGACCGGAGTTCGGTCCCGGGTTTCCTCACTCAAGTTCCAGTTAGTAGTAGTCTCAAGACCATGTTTGTTGGTTAACCTATTTCGGTTTATATTGTCCCATATTAGGGAGCGTTCCTCAGTCTCACTCATTTCCTTACTAAACGTTGGTTAGTAAGTTCTCACGGTATGTTGTGTTAGTTTTCAAACATCACACAACAATACAATAAATATAATATTCTGGTTGCATGCTTTATCTTGTTTAGTGAGCACACAAAAACAAATAGCACACAAGCCGAGGGACACCTCGTTAGCAAGCAGGTCACAAGAAGAACTGTACCGTTCACCGTTGGTCGTTCGATAGCTTACTCTCCTCCGGAGTCCAAATTCTCAAACCCTAAAGCATTCATTCAGTTTTAGGTTATTAGTTACTCATCTCATCCAAACCTACTTAACTTACTTAACCGATGATGTTTACCCACCATTAATCACTTAAGTCCTTATAGTTTAACCTTAACCTCAAAAGCCACTTACTTCTCATTATTTCTTAAGCTTGTTTATGCCCCTAATGACCATTATATGTAGTTAATTATGTCCTAACAATCTTATAATATCATTACCAAACAAGTCCCAACCTTAAAACCCCATTTTTCAACATTCTGTAGCTTTTTCTGATGGGTCCGGGTTTGTGTCCGAGGTTGTAAACCCGGACCAATACATCGCAAAAGTTTCTGGACAATTTTAGGACTGGTCCGGGTTTAAGTACTGGGATGCAAACCCGGACCATCCCACGGCTAAACTCTCTGGATAGTTTTTGGTGTGGTCCGGGTTTTGTGTGCTAGTTTGCAAACCCGGACCTACACTAAATGTGCCCAGAATGTAAATTTTTGACCTCTGTTCAACCTCAAATCTTAACCAATCTTTTCCTAACCTCTCCACAAGTATTCTAGCATGTCTTAACATCATTTTGGTACCTTCAAGTCCTCCTAATTCATCCATCAAACTCATACTAAATTCTTGATCATGTACTCAAGTTCTTACAAAAACTCCTAACACTTATGCTTAGTTTCTTACACTTCCAACATGTAGATTTTGCCTAAGACTTCAACTAATCATTATGTTTCTTCACAACCATCTTAACTACTCCTCAAGCATCATTTTGCATACCCATTCGATTTACTCAAACTTCTCAAGCTATATATAATTTAGCACATGCTTACATCCTTACAAGTCACTATACCTTATTTCTCGTCAAACTTTGTACAAGTTTCCTAGCTTCCTTAACCATGGTTTTGGTGCCTTAAATTCACAATTGTAACCCCTAGTCCCTCTTAGACACCACTAGGTCTTCCTAGTACTCAAGAGCTCGTAGTTTATCCATTTTCACACAAAACAACCCTTAATGTTTACTAGAACATCCTTAATCATTAAATCTCCTTAGAACACCTTAAACACTTAGTTTCCTCTCCAAATTTTGACATAGCTTCCTTAGTATATTACTACACCCAACATTTAGTTTTCCACCCTTAATACAATCGTGAACACTCAAATCCTTAGCACACAATCTTAACACACAATTTACACCCTCCTAACCTCTAACTTCTCCTAGACACTCTAGGTCACTCTAATCTTTAAGAACAACTTTGTTAACTCATCTCCACTCAAATCTCTCTTAGTGATCCCTAGTAAATCCTAGGTCATATCAGTTCACCACCACCACTTAAACACTTTGTTTCCTACTCAAATTTCGCCATAGCTCCTCTAGTATATTATCATGCTCAAATGCATTGTTTTTCTCATTCAATCATCTCACACTCATTATATCCTTTCCCATCATGTGTTCTCACCCAAACCAACTCATTCACCACAACTCAATATAGTGCAATAATCTTAAATTGCATAGCACTAAGGCTCTTAAATGACATGGCTCTTAGGCCCTTAAATGACTTAAACTTAAACACTGAATTTCCACATATAAAAGCTTTCAACCTGCAATACACCCATCAATCTCATAGTAGTTATAAAGCTCTTAAAATCCATCTTAAACTTATATTACTAACTCATTCCCATTGGCTCCTTAGTCACAAGTTCATAAGCTTGTTCAAATTGTTTTTCCTAGGTTATATAACCCATTGCATAATGTAAGCTCTAAGCCACATTGGTACTCATCTAAAACTCATTCCTTAAAATCTTAAACCACCATTAGGTAAGCATTTTACCTTGTTTTCTCAAGCTTATCTTAACTTCCTCCTTAGACCTTCTTCTTGAATGAGTCTCGGCCACCAATCAAGTTCCCCTTGCCAATGTTCTAACCAATATTCAATGACTCTCATGAGTACTAAACAACACACTAACCTTAAGGAATGAAAACCTAGGTTAAAAATGTGTTCTAAGGTATAAAAGTGGATGATTACCTTTGAAGTCTCAAGGTAGACTTGGGCATTGAATGAACGAGGACCTCCACTAGTCCTTGGTGAATAAAACAAGCTAAAACAAGGCATAAAAACCAAGCCCCATGAGTAGTAAATTTTGGCCATGTAGAAGAAGTGGTGGAAACATGGTTTTTCTTACATTTTCCTTACCTAGAATGAATGGAGAAGACAATGAACACCTCAAGCTAGTTTTTCCCCCTTCAATGGCGTTTTCTCATGGCTCCAAAATGAAGCATTTCAAATTTTGAAAAGATAGGTAGCAAGGCCTTGATCTAACTAAGAGAAATCTATGCTTACTTTTCGATTTGGAGTTAAAATGAGTATTTGGTGAGCAATTGAAGATGAGGGTGCCATGGCTGTAGCTTGGAACGGTTTTCCACTGGGAGAGAGCAGAAGAATACGATGGAGGAAGAGGGAAATGAAGAGAAGGGAGGAGAGAGGTAGCTAAAGTAAGATATTTTGCTTTATAAAAGGTGAATAGTGAATTTACTCACTTTCCCACCTCTTTCCTTACTTACTAGCACATGTGGTGTGTCACCACTTCAAAAACCGTTCCCCCCTTTAATAATAAGAGACTTTTGGTCTTTGTTGACCAATTTATTGACTTATGTTGACCAAAGGTTTAAACTAGGTACTATTTGGCACTATTCAAAAATTAGTGCACAAATTTGTGAAATTTTGATTTCTCATTGATTTAGACTTCCTAATGTGATACTAATTAGTACACATGTTGATTAAGGTGTAATCATGGGCATTTAGCCACTCAAAACTCATTTCTAAGACAATTTCTCAAAAAGGTGCTTTAAGGAGTCTTAAAGCACATTTTGTGTTTAAGCTTGTTTTTGAGCTTGGTTTTCTTTGGTAATTGATTTAACATGTCCATTAGCATGTTAATAAGATCTTATAATGTTATTTTGGTGTTAATCAAAGTCACTCCAAGCTTAAAGCACATGTTTGCCTAAATTGCCCTTAAGGCGTTTTCTTGTGTTTTCCTTGGATTAAATTGTCTACCAATGTTCCTAAGGCATATTTTAGCCTTACTACATCATATATTGATGTTTACTTAGCATACTTAGGTTTGGGGTATTTCACAATGTCACTGTCACTAGAGCATCAGTCTAGCATACAGTTGACAAGCTTTAACTACCTTCATGCCTTCTGTAGCAATGGTATGCAGAAGCATAAGAATCGCGATAATGCCAATATTGGCCTAGTCCATATTTGGACACTACGAGAAACCCAAGGGAAGGTACCCCTCGTTAACCGAAGACCACCAATGTGGTGAAGATGTGAACCCAGAAGGAAAGGCTTCCATCTACAATAACAATAAAGCCCACGCAATAGATATTGCCAAGGGGCGATGGAATAAGGAAATGAAAATTCCAAACCATTACGACGTAAAGGAATAAGCATACCCCATATGCACCTAAGCATGTGTGAACCACTGTATAAACACCACCATGGTAAACCTCGTCACGAGACTTATGAGTGGAGACAAACCCCTCAACAAGAACTTTCATTTGTCAGTGATAGAATACTCTCAATTGGAGAACGAGACCAGGAAACCCTTGAAGTTTCTTGGGATGTCCCGGTGATGTACATACAAAAGTAAAACTACACAGCTGGAGCCTATAACCGATGCTCGGCACTGGGAAGATAACAGTTGTCAAGAGCAATCAATGTGTGTGCACATTGCACACCATGAATGACCAACGCTCAAGAGAGCTTGTAACCCGATAAACCACTTCATCCTCGGTCAACCAAGATACTTGGTGAGTTGTATCATAAATGATGATGGAATGTGAGGTAAGTTAACCTACACATGAAACCTAAAATGGAGGAACATCTCCACATTGGGAAGATATTAATATTGTGGTATACTACGACAACCGTCATACACACGAACATTGGAAACCCCAGGGTATACATACCATAAGGGAATGGTGCCAATGACAGTGGCAATGAGTAAAGAGAAACTATCACAGTAACAGGAACAATACAAACGATGTTGTATAATGAGTAAGAATACGTGCGCAACAAGCGACCGATATGAGGAAGTAGTAGATAATGACACGGAGTATAAGTACGAAATGACAGGCAGAAATATTCCTTCCTATCACATAAGTGACTTACTGTCAAGCGTTTACGCCTCTACACTCTGTATGACTGAGTGTTTTGGCATTGCACTTGTTCAGCTAAGGATCTAATGAGATGGCTAGGGATATGGAGAATGTAAACCGTAGTAAATCTTTCCTTTCACCACGAACATGGCACTAGCCAGTTGAACAAGCTTAGCAACAAACTGTGCGGCCTAAAGGCCAAAGAAGCACGAAGAGTGTACAACACACTAACAATCACAAGATGTGAATTCCATTGGAGAAAAAGGTGAAAGGAGACATATCAAAGTCACTAGGACCGACGCATAGAAATGCAAGGTTCATACAAGTAAAGAACACTTTGTATAACAAGAGGAACTGGTATATTTTAGAGAGAAGCTAAGTGACAATAGAGGAAGAACTACAACTGGTAGTGACTTAACCTCACCCGACAATAAATCGGATGAGGAGCTTAGCAATAATCGGTGGAAGCACGAACGGCATGTGCAGAGATTACTAGAGAGCTGGTTACGAGCTAAAACTAAGTATAGTTCAACACGGAAAGATACCGCAATTGTTTAGTAACCTTATCCCCATAATAGACGGATAAAAAGGGGAGTTATAGCACAAGGATAACACGAGGGTAAGTAACCGAGTTATCAGGTCGCGCAGCAGACGCTAGTGGGCCCTAGCTAGGAGACAATATACCTAGTAAGTATAGTAGAATGGACTGTTAATGCCTTGAAAGCCTAATAGGCTGGAACCGAATTAGTATGAGTTAAATAAATCAATAGGAATCCTTGGGCAAAGACTAAACCATTGTCACGATTAGGACCCTTTGACAAGGGTACATTATATATAACGTAAAGAAGCTAAAACGCTTCAGATTGCCCAAATTGAGTAAACCATGTTTAGTAATAATAACATATGTAGATTAGTGGCGTAATCCCTTTTAAGGGGGTAGAGCGAAAAACCGCTTATGTAAGTTTTATGAATAAAAACAAACCGTAATGTGCATAGCACAAATGAGAATCAATTGATGATGATACTATATTAAAAAAACATAAGTATTCATTCATATTGTAATATGGTAAACTAGGCATTAGAATGCAAATACCATAGATGAATATACCCATCTTGTAACACCAGTGTAAGAGTATTGGTAAAGAAGAGTAATGAGTAGTGGACGGAACTCCACAAGTATTGTAGCCTTTGAAGAAGTAAGATGAAATGAATGAGAGTAGTAGATGAATGAAGTTTATGAGTAGTGGAATCGTAGGTAAATATTTTGAAGTAAATTGAGGACAACAAAATTTTACAAGTATGGTAATCCCTAGTTAGAATATTGGAGAGTGATGGATGAAAGTAGTGAAGATTGATGGAAGGAGCATTTAGGTATTGAACCACGGAGTAAAGTATTTGGGAAGTAGAGTGAGGGTGATTGATGGACCAATTCCATCCTTTGGAGATGTATGAATTCGTATCACGACTAGAAAGAATAAAAATATAGAAAATGAAACAACTGAATTATTTGCTGTTTGAAACTGATGTGGGAAGCGAACTTGATCCTGATCAGATATCAAGGGAAACCGAACACAAATTGGGGTGGAAAGATAGTTCAACACTGATGCTGATCACATCAGGGTCGAATGATTCTCGAAGCTCCCTCAAGTGGTCACAAGAATCACACATAGGATAGAAGTAATATAAAATTGAAATGGAGTTGTATGGTTTAAAAAATATTTAATTGGTAGTGGTGAGAGAATTTCCTTTAGTATGAAGAATGAGGATCTGCTAGAAGTGTGTACCAAAGAAGACAGTAATGTGGTATGTTGTATGATTCCAAAGGCAGCGGGACATAGAGGAGTCCTGTGTCTAGATGACCGAAGTACCTGCGGGATTGTAATGTGTATTGCATTGTTTTGGGAATAGCCTTGCATTGTAAGTATGACCGATGGGCGGTAGTAATGTGAATTCGAGTAATGATTGTACATTGGTATGGTATAGTATGTAGGAACCTTGAGTTTGGTAAGGAGGAAGAATGTATGGCGTTGGCATTAGATAAGTATGGATGAGTAAGTACAGTAATCCCATAACCTCGAACAACTTTGAGGACAAAGTTCTTAAGGGGGGTAGATTGAAATACCCCGAACTTAAATATAGGGATTAAAATTAATATAATACGTATTTAAGGGCCAAATGGTACCTAATTAATACTAGTAAGGAAAAATAAATCCAAAAGAAATAAATAGACGCTTAAAAAGCGGAAAACGCTAAATAAGCGTTAAATAACCATAGGAGGTATGAGACCTCGGGTAGAGTATTATATGGATTCTAAAGGTTTAATAAGACCTAAATAATATGTGGGAACAACTCCCGAAGAAAACGGATCCAAATAATGAATTAAAACGCTAATAGAGCTTTAGAGCACGTTTTCGAGAAAACCCGAAAACGTGACTTTAAGTGGTCAAACGGACCGTAAAAATTATAAATTAAATAATATTATTAAGCATTTATGGGAGCTTAATAGTCAATAGAAATAATTAAACAAGAAAATTCCGGAAACGGGCCCGGTAGGTGAACAGTACCAAAACCGGGTAAAATAACAAGCGTTTTCTGTAAAAGACGAAAAACGCTCCAACTAGTATAACTGTAGGGGGACCGATTTTTAATAGTCAAATAACTCCCTCACACACACATGTAACTAGCTAATTAAATAAGAGAGCCAAAAGCAAAAAGCAATAAAGTAGAAACTATTTACCCCTTCTCTCTCCTCACCCATCATTTCCTACTCTCTCACCTCTCTCCTTCCTCATCCCCACCGATTTCTCTCTCCTCTCTCCCTCTGGTTGGGCGATTTTGTAGAGCTTCAAGAAGCTCCCATGGCAACTCCACCTTCTACCTCATGCTCCATCCTCATGTAAGCTCCAAATCAAAAATAAATTACATATTGAACTCCCCTCATCATCCTCTATCATTCCCTCTTTTCAAAATTCGAAAAGGATGAATTTCATCTCCATGGGTTTTCCCCATTTGAAGAGAAAAGCACACCATTATGGAGCTTGGAGTCTCCTCTTTCCAACAAGGTAAAAATCTACATGAAAAACCCATGTTTTCTTCACCTTCCTTCATAACCGATTTTTGCTCCATTTGTAATGCTCTATTTTTCTCTCTTTGGAGCATAATATCAACCTTACAATGGTGGTGGATTCACCTTCTTGAACCAAGGGCAAAAACCCTATCTAAAACTCTCCAAAGGTAAACCCTAGAAATTTCATTTCAAACACTTCAATGAATTGGCATTAATTTAAGGGTTAGTATATTAATTGTATTGTTTTGTGTTCATTGGGTGATGGGAATGGAGTTTCGCAACTCCATTCCCCACATGGCCGATTTGGGCAAGAAAGGAAGAAGGAGGAGAAATGAGAAAGAAAGAAGGAATTATAAGCTCAAGGTAAGAGCTCTTTACTAATGTTAAATTTTAGTGCATTAGAGTAATGGGAATGGGTAAACCAATCTAAAGAACCCAAATAATGTATGAGTATGGTAATTGTGGAAGTTTGAGTAATTGTGCAATAGTGTGTGAATTGTAGGCCTTGAAGCCAAATGGTTGTGTATGAGTATTAGTATTGGTATTTGAAGAAGTATTGGTGGATTTATAATGTATTGATTTCTGGTAGGACCCTTGTATGGGTGTGGCTAGATTAGGAATGAATTTGGTGAGAAAGTATATGTGTAGATGAGGGAGAATTGTAGGTGAACTATGGCAAAATTTTAGTAGGAAATGTGCACTTGTGGATGACTTGGTGAATGGGAGAACCAAGGTATGTATTGGGGATAGTAGAGATGTTTAATGACCATGGAATGGTACTTGTAGTATGGGAATACTAGGATGCAAAATCTGTAGCAAAGAGTGCTAGGATGCATTGGAGATATTAGGAGAAATTAAGTGTATTTGGAGAACTCAAGATGAGTGTATGATGCCTTGAAAACAAATTTGAGGAGGAGTTAGGTAATGAGAAGAACTAGGATGTAAAGCAATGCATTTTGAATGCAAGGAGTAGCATTGGTTGAGGAAGTATGGTGGTAGGATTGAGCTTAAAAATCTGTAGCATAAGTAAAACAAAAACTGTTACATGTGTTGGAAAAGAGTGAGGAAAATTGTGTAAGTTGATTGATGGATTTAGTAATGAATTTGATGGATGAACTAAGGTGAATTAGAGGATTTAATTGGTGTTTAAACATGTAGGAAACATGTGGAATGAGTGGGAAAAGATTGGGTGTGAATTGAAGTAAATGTGGAGTTCAAAATAAGTAATTAAATAGGTACTGGGCTGGACCGACCCTGCAGGGCGGTCTCGACCCGAAAATCTGCAACCTCGGAAGCTTCTGCCGACCGACCCAGGGGACCGACCTGCGGGTCGGTCGAGTAGAAATTTTTAGTCGAAATGCTTCTGCACACGACCCAGGGGACCGACCCTGCCTGGGTCGGGAGTGGAAATTGTTAGTTGGATTGCTTCTGTAACGACCGACCCTGGCTGGGTCGATCGGGCCGGAATTTTCTGTAATCGAAGTCTCTGCACCCGACCGACCCATGGGTCCGACCCAGGGTGGGTCGGTCGAGTCAAAACTTGCAAAAAAAAACTATAAGACTAAGGTTAGTATATATATATATATGTATATGCATACCCACCTATACATATGTGCATATATATGTAAGTATACCATTGTTAAGCAATGAAAAGTAAGTAAATAAAATGTAAGAGAATGTGAAGACTTAGTAAGTATGTTAGGAAGCGTAAGGGTAACCGAATTAAATTAATGATAGTTAGATTAATTATTCGGTTGTATGTATATCATAGGATTGAATTGTGAACACCGGAGGAACGTTGGGATACAAGTACAATGGTGAAAGGTATGATTTCTTCATGCCCTGTATCCTAATCTGGTTACCCCTGTGTGTGCTTATTTGACCACCTAATAAGATAAATGCATGAATCGGATTATATTGCACTTACTGTGCTTGTTTACATTGTTCTCGATATTTGTCTTGAACAATAGTTTGTATAATTCATGAAATATATGAATGATGATGATGATGTGTAATGTACCTGTACAGTGTACTTGTATATTGTATTGTATTTGTATGGATGTGTATATGAATAATGTATTGTGTATGTGGTTGGATGTTGACTTCTACTAATTCCTAACTACCTAACTCCTAACTTAAGTTAGTAAATTGGAATGAGTAGAAGTCTGATATAGCTTCGGCCACGCGTGAGGATGCGAAGTCACATGAGGTTGGCTTCAATTCCTGACTCTTAAACTGGTCTGCGGCCCAAATCCCTTAAATGGGTAGCATCTCGGATTGGTGAGTCAAGTAAATCCCGGAGGTGGGACGGAGTAGTCCCCAGGGCCGGAGGTCCCGACGACTTAACATGAGTAAGAGTAAGAGTAAGTAAGCATGTATGGGTATGAGTATGAGTATGTATGCGTATGTATGAAGTAACGAGTAAAAGAGTAATCTCCACCTGATTAACCCGGGTGGACCAATAAAGCTAACAAGAACTGTACCTGTGTTTGTAATGAGTATGTGTATTTCGGAAGAAGGTAAGTATGTATTGGATGGTATATTATATTCCTTGTATGTAATGAAGTGTATGAATGTATGTATGCTTGCGTAAGTATTATTGTACTGTGTATAAGAGCATGTATGCATGTATGTTTGAATGAAAATGAATTGCATGTATTCGACCAAGTGGTCGGTGTACCCTCACTAGTACGCGGGGTATGCGGTTATCATGCGCAGCGAAAGCTGACCCCCTAGGGGGGAACGTTTTTAGTGTGCAGGTACCCGAAGCGAATATAGTCAAGGTAAGAGACCGGCGGCACACTCTTGTACTTAGAAAGTAAGTAGTTGTGAGGAATGGGTAGTTGTAGACTCTTAGTGAGTATGTGTGAACTTGGAAGAGATATTGTAATTGTATAAGGATTCTAGTAGACTTAGTTAAGTGTATTGTATTGTATGAATTATGGAGGAGTAAGTATTGAACGGAGCATTGTTGTATTTGATGAATGGAGTATGTATTATAGATGTGTAGTACTCAGGATTCCGGTCCATCAGACCGATGCTGTATGTAGAAGTAGTAGCCTTGTTAGTACGTGGGTGACTAACGGCATTGTATCACCCACTGTATGTAAGTATGTATCCGCTGCGTGCATCTGATGTGTAAGGAGATTGGACGGTAAGCATTGTATTAACGGTAGGGGTGTTATAGTATTTGAGCATGAAATGAACTAGTTGAGACCAGAACTCACAGTAGATGAAATTTATAACCATAGGTAGATTTAATATCTGCTACCTGGTACCTTCAAACCCAAACCATGAAGACGACGACATCACCACTTACCACATCTCCAACGAACAGCGTCAGGTCATCCGACCAGGTATGATTTTATTAAAGGGATACCTGACACCCGAAGCCCAAATTTCCATCATCCGACGATGCAACGAACTAGGAGCGGGTCCAGGAGGATTTTATACACCCGAATTCCCCGGTGGAGCGAAGATGAAGCTGAAGGTGATGTGCTTGAGAAAGGATTGGAATCCTTATACCAAGACATACCAAGAGACGCGAACACAAGACGGAGCGACGCCACCAACAATACCCACTGAATTTCAGACGCTTGTTACACAAGATGTAGAACTTGCACAACAATGTGAAGATGATCCGATCCCCGCACTTGAAGCGGACCTGTGTATCGTCAACTTCTATGAGAAAGAAGGACGACTTGGGTTACACTAAGATAAGGATGAGACAGCGGAATCTCTTGAACAAGGAGTGCACGTAGTGTCTTGGTCCATTGGTGATGATGCCGTATTTTTGTATAGCGAGCAGAAGCGTGTGGACCTCGCAGAGAAAATGGTATTGAGATCAGGAGATGTCCTAATCATGGGTGGAAGATCAAGGTTGCTGTATCACGGTATCAAAAAGATCAAGTTGAATACGGCACCACCGGCAATAATCAATGCCACACACATGAAACCTGGATGCCTGAACCTTACCTTTAGAAAGTATTAACCCTTGTAATACCATGTAATGTATTAGTAACGTGTATTAGAGACACGGTATGTATGATGGTTGGTTTATCAATAAAGAGTAGTGTTGATTATTAAATTCCACTTGTGTCCTACCATCATTACTTACAAACTTGTGAATCAATAGGTTATGGACTCGGTACCGAAGGTAACCTGAGTATTCTCACCGAAGCACAAGCCGATAGGAGCGGCACCATTCTAACGGGAACCTTCCCAGTAAACGGCATTGAAGCCTTCGTACTATTCGACTCCGGCGCCTCTCATACTTTCTTTTCACTATCATTTGCGAAGAAGTGGGGGCTAGACGCAGATGAGCTGCCAAACTTCTTGGTTACTCTCCCGTCGAAGGAGCGAGTACGATGAACCAAGAATTACAAGGCTACCACGATCCGAATCAAGGGCGAAGAGTTTTCCATCTCCTTCATCAAATTTAATGGGTTAGGATTCGACTTGATAGTCGGGATGAACTGGTTGGAGCGGCACAAGGGGCGAATCATTTGCGTCGAGCATAGACTGCTGCTCAAGAGTCCGTCTTGGGTTACTGTTTCATACCGCTAGAGACCGAGAAGGCCTTCGACTACAGTCATCTCAGCTATGGCTATGTACCGTGAGCTCAAGAAGGGGCACGATGTGTATCTATGTTATGTACAAGATCTGGAGAGAGATCCAGAATTCAGTACCGATGTACCGATTGTATCAGAATTCCCCGATGTATTCCCGAAAGAGCTGCCTGGTATGCCATCTTAGAGAGCAGTAGAGTTTGAAATCGATCTCATGCCTGGTACTGGTCCCATTGCTAGGGCATCATACCGTATAGCACCTGTGGAAATGATTGAGCTCAACGAGCAATTGCGCGACCTTCTCGACAAAGGGTTTATACGCCCGAGCGTATCGCCCTGGGGAGCACCGGTCCTCTTCGTGAAGAAGAAGGACGGTAGCCTCCGACTCTGCATCGACTAACGCGAATTGAATGCGATCACAGTAAAGAATAAATACCCATTACCACGCATCGACGACCTATTTGATCAGTTGAAATAGGAGCATCGGTCTTCTCCAAGATTGACCTCCGCTCAGGGTATCATCAGATTGCTATCAGAGAGCATGATATAGAGAAAACGGCATTCCGTACAAGATATGGCCACTACGAATTAACGGTGATGTCATTCGGTTTGTCAAACGCACCAGCTAAGTTCATGGATTTGATGAACCGGTTGTTCAGTGATCAGTTAGACACTTCTGTCATAGTCTTCATCAATGACATCCTCGTTTATTCAAAATCCAGAGAAGAGCACGAGAACCACGTCAGAAAAGTACTTGAGACACTACACGAGAACCAGCTTTATGCGAAGTTCTCCAAATGCAAGTTTTGGCTAGATCAGGTATCTTTCCTCGGTCATGTCATCTCGAGCGCTGGTATTTCAGTTGATCCATCCAAGATTGAAGTAGTACGATCATGGCCTAGACCTAAGACTGTTACCGACATCCGCAGCTTTCTTGGTCTAGCAGGTTATTACCGGAGATTTGTAAAGGACTTATCGAAAGTCGCTAAGCCCATGACGACACTGATGAAGAAAGATGCACCGTTTGTGCGGACAGACGAGTGCGAGGTATCCTTCCAGAGCCTAAAGGACTCATTAACCTCAGCGCCCATTCTCACTCTTCTAGAGGGCACAGAGGGATTTGAGGTATATTGTGATGCATCAGGTAAGGGAATGGGATGCGTACTCATGCAGCATGGCAAGGTAGTAGCCTACGCCTCCCGCCAGCTGAAAAAGCATGAGGATAATTACCCGACACACGATCTAAAGTTAGGAGCCATTGTCTTCGCCTTGAAGATATGGCGACACTATCTATATGGGGTAAGCATCACCATCTACTCTGACCAAAAAAGTTTACAGTATGTATTCACACAGAAGGAACTGAATTTGAGACAGAGAAGGTGGATGGAGTTTCTCTCAGATTACGACATTGACCTACAGTATAAAGAAGGGGAGGCAAACGTTGTAGCCGACACCCTGAGCCGTCGAGCACACTCGCTTCATTCGCTACTTGCTTCTTCTAGCTTGGTTGACGAGGTGCGAGACACTCAGTTGAGCGACCCTTATATGACCGAGATCATACAGAAAATCACAGATAGCACCTTCGAGAAGAAGAAGTATGACTTCAAACTGCATGAAGATGGTCTGATCCGGCTGAATGGCAGGCTATGCGTTCCCCGAAGCAATGCTGAGCTGAGGGATCGCATCCTGCAAGAGTCACACAGTTCTACACTATCCGTCCATCCGGGAGCCTCCAAGATGTACAAAGACATGAAGAGATACTTCTGGTGGTCTAGAATGAAATCCGATGTGACTGAGTATGTGCTAAGATGCCTAACATGCCAGAAGGTAAAGTTTGAACACAGAAGACCGGGCGGAATGGTGCAATCTATGCCAATTTCGAAGTGGAAATTCCGTGACATCTCCATGGATTTTGTTGTCGGACTCCCACCTACCAGGGGAGGACTCAACATGATCTGGGTAGTAGTCGATCACCTCACCAAGGTTGCCCGATTCATACCGATGAAGGACACCTGGAAAGTGGCAAAGCTTGCTGAGTTATTCGACAAGGAGATTATTCAACACCACGGAGTCCCGAAGACTATCGTATCTGACCGCGACACTAGGTTTCTTTCGAGATACTGGAGAGCTACACGGGAAGCGTTGGGTATTGAGTTGAAGTTTAGTACCGCCTTCCATCCACAGACCGACGGTCAGACAGAAAGGACCATCCAGACACTCGAGGACATGCTTAGAGCATGTGCCTTAGACTTTCAGGGGAGTTGGATAGACAAGCTTCATCTTATCGAGTTTTCATATAATAACAGTCATCAAGCTTCGATTAAGATGTCACCTTTCCAAGCTTTATACGGTAGACCTTGCCGTACCCTATTGTGTTAGGATGAGTCAATTGAAGCGGCCATCATAGGACCGGAGTATCTTGAACAAGTCCAAGTGGAAGTTCAACAAATCCGAGCTAATATGAAAGCAGCCCAAGATAGATAGAAATCCTATACGGATGTGCGATGACGTGACCTTGAGTTCGTCGTGGGCGACCAGGTGTTCTTGCGTGTTTCACCTATGAAGGGTGTATTCCGATTTGGCCAGAAGGGTAAGTTGAGCCCAAAGTTTGTAGGGCCGTACACCATCACTGAGAGAGTTGGATCCGTAGCCTACAGGTTAGCTTTACCTGAGGAGTTGGGCGTGTCCATGATGTCTTTCATGTGTCATAACTCAAGAAGTACATTGCTGATCCTTCTCATGTTCTAGAGCCCGAGCAATTATCCATTGAGCCGACGATGACATATGTCGAGACTCGTGTTAGAATTCTTGATACTAAGACCAGAGACACTCGCCATAAGTTAGTGTGAATGGTGAAGGTCTTATGGTCCAACCATGATGTCAAAGAAGCGACATGGGAGTTAAAAGACACCATGAAGGCGAAGTACCCACAGTTGTTTATAGACTAGATTGTCTAGTACTTAGCGGGTACGGGGCGTACCCCTTTTAAAGGGGGTAGAGTCGTTTTGTTTTTGCATTGCTTCGGGTTAGCATTGCATAGTATGTAGGTATTGTAGTATATTTTGTGGGCACATGTAGTGCAAAGTGTATTCTGGTATGTATGTACAATGTGTAATGTATTGGTGTTGTATGTTATTGACTCAATGTGTTTGGTGGAATGTTGTGTATTGGAATTGTGTATTGTGTATGGTAAGTATGTATTGTGCTTGAATTGTGTAGTTCTTGTAGTATAGAGGGAGTGAACACCTTGTAGGTTGTAGTAAGGTACATTGTGGCAATTTGTAACACCCCTATAATAATAAAACAACAGCGGAAAATAAACTAAAGGTGCTACAGACCATCGGGCTCCAAACACCCGGTACCAACCTCACCAATTACAACCATTACAATTAACTAAGTTACGGTCTGAACTTCGAGAAAACTTAACATAAACATAACAATAATAAAACACGTTCACTCTCCATAAACCTAATCCATCCCAATCACTCATGCTCGTCGTGGCCACCTGTAAATCAATTTGTACCTGCAAGATGAAACCAAGCAGCCCACCCCGAGAAGGGTGAGTCAGTTCCCTGGAATGGAACTGGTACAACTCTCCAAAAACAAACTTATAAAACATAACTCTTCAAAATAAACAGCACATGAAAACAAACTCTTAAAAGTAAAACAGAGATAAAGCACTTCAAAACAATCAAGTTAAAGAGAAAAGAAAACAAGACAAAGATAGAGAGAGAACTTCCAAACCAAGTCGTCCACTTAAGTAGTCACACCACATAGTTAGTAAGCATCCATTGTTGATGTTAGAACCAATTCTGGTTAAGAAGAGAAAGACTTAAGTAGTCGCAAAGGACTAGGAATGATAAAATAGATCCAAGAACCAAGAACTCAAGAGTGGAATAGTTTCAACTGGGAGAGATGGCCCCCACCGCCAATCACGTCCTTTTAGGACAGGGGATATACAGCCCCTCACTGTTTATCACGTCCACTAAGGACAGGGGATATACAGCCCCTCACTGTCTACCACGTCCACCAAGGACAGGGGATATACAGCCCCTCACTGTCTATCACGTCCACTAAGGACAGGGGATATACAACCCCTCACTGTCTATCACGTCCCTTTCTGGGACAGGGGATATACAGCCCCTCACTGTCTATCACTTCCCTTTCTGGGACAGGGGATATACAGCCCCTCACTGTCTATCACGTCCCTTTCTGGGACAGGGGATATACAGCCCCTCACTGTTACCATTGAAGACGCGCGCACGTCGAAACCTCAAGAACCAGCTCATGGATGAAGCGATATCCAGAGTCAAAAGAAGAATTCCAAGATTGACCTTTTCCAAATTCCCACCAGATCACTAACTACCCAGAGCAATACCAAAACACTCAGTCCTACAGAGTGCAGAAGCGTAAACCCTAAGTAGTCAATGTCTAATGGAACAACCAAATAGAAGGAACCAATACCCAAGAGAGTTTCGCATCCAAGGCTCAGTTAGTCACACAAGCTGAGTTAGTCACACAACCAATTCCTTTTAGAAATTCCTCTTTAAGTCAGTTAGCGTTTTCCAAAACATTCCACAAGTCAATCAGCAAAAAGATCGGAGTACGAGAAATCGTACAAAACATTCCATAAAGTCCAAAACACATCAAGCTGAGTACGAGAAATCGTACCTGGATAATGCTGTAGCAGTTCTAGTCAACTTGCGCAAACAATCAACATTACTCTGAAGAATATTAAAGGTAGTCTATCATCAATCACTTGTAGCCTACGTTAAGCTTAAATAAACTCCTCACTCATATTTCTAAGTCCAATTGTCTTTTAAGCCCTCACTTAAATGTTATGTATAACCTTTGACTTGTCTTAGAATGTTGTATACCCCAAGGTTGTAAGACCAAGGAATGTATTTTATTAACACTTGTTAATTGTTCCACCCTTATCCACTTTACCCATACTTAACCATAATTCTTACATTAAAGACCTTTATAACATAAGTGCATTATATGTTATTCAACCAATCTTAGAATTTCAATAACAATTCTTAAGCTCAATACTTTTATTCTTACTTTAGAATAAACATCGTCTCATGACCTATAATAGGTTTATCTTAGAATACTATACTATTAATTCACAATGTAATGATTATGTATTTTATCAATATCTACTAGATAATCCATTGTGATTAAGTTTTCCCCTTAACTTCATTAAGATCTACATCTTGTATATTGGAACCATAGTGTTGTAGACGCATTATATCATAACCTAATTGAGTTACTAACTCATTTATCTTATCTTTAGTCCAGAAAGACTTTTTATTACATCCAGCTAATAATCTTGACATAAGATGTTAAATTACTTTTCATCTTGAAACAACTATATTCTAGTTAACTTAGACTTATCGAACTCTTACATTTAGTATTCACAAGGTACATTATTTGCTTAATTATTACCTATATAATAAGGTGTTTAAATATAACTTTTTATGTATCCTTACTTACCTTTAATCTCCTAAATATTTTATTTTTACACTCATTCACTCTATAGACTATGTATAATCCCTTGTACTAAACTTCAATAAACTTAAGTCTTAAATATGTTTTAAATTGTTTACAAACCTAAAGTTTCAAAGGACAACTTAATAAATCAATTCCCTTTTTTTATGTTTTAGGATAACATTACATCTTAACATAAGGTAGAATTTATCTAAGAGTTAAACTCCGATTCCTAAGTGAAATTGTTAATTATGAAATAAGATAATATATTCTGAAAAATCCCCATACCTTATGTTCAAATGTTATATTAATATTTTTCAATGTTGTAAAGTAGATCAATATGATCTCTTATATAACCTAGTTCGTCTAACTAAAGGTTTTAAGGTTTTAAGTATCAAATTCCTATTTACAAACCTTCTATAAATTCTAACCACTAAATACCCCACTTAATTGTAAACTCACATCCTAAGTATTGGTAACAAACGTTACAAGTGTATTTCATATGGCTTATCTAATGCCAAGAAACTTAAGGATTATTATTTAGATAAATTTCCAAATCATAGTTTAATATAGTTTTATATCATAATCCTTTTAATCATTTTCTCTTAAAATGTTAAGCTATTACTCAATACTACAAATATTAAGAAATGATTAAATCTAGACTTATTAATCCTCTTCACATTTAGATGTAAAAGTATCTCATTTATTTTATTATTGTTTATATAATAAGAACTTTTAAATGTAAAAGTATTCCATTCATTTTATTATTAATTATATAATAAGATCTATTTGTGTAACACTTTATGTAAACTAATCACAAATATTCCTAAATTCCAACTTATTAATCTCTTAACCCAATTATAGATTTACATTGTGGTCATTGACTAAATATATACATGTATTTTAATACTGTTTATATAAATCTTAGAAATTCAAAGGTAACTCAAAACTCAATTCCATAACCATAAATTAATAACACCTCATATAATATTCTTTTATTAGTATCATGCAGAGGTTTAGTTTAACTCATAATTCCTTCATATTATATTTTCTATAAGGTACTTTATTCCTTTTATTTATTCATTTATTTTATGTGTATTTATTAGGATTAATTCAAGACATCCTTTATTTAGTTTTATTGCATTTAATTATTTATATTAACCTTTACACATATCTATATCCAAAATATGGTTTATAAATAAAGTATTTTCCTTAGTTTCAATTAAGTATATTAACTACTATATTATATAATTAATGTAAATGTAGATTAATTTAGTTCCTTGATTTAACCTAAGTTACTACTTAATTCCCTTTTTATAAACGCGTAAAAATATATATATTTATTCCTTAGTTTAATTAAAAATATTAAATCCCATATAATATAGTAAGTAAAATGTACGATAATTAAATTCCTTATTTTATATAAGTTTCTACTAAGTAAGTATATATACATATATGTAAATAATTTCACTTCTCTTAAAAGCCAATACCAAAACATTTATAAACTTACTGTTATAAAATGTTAATTTAGTTTCCCTTATTTTCCCCAGCTTAAAAGTTAATTAACAAACCATACTTTAATTTTGGTTACATTAAAACCTTATATTATAGGTTATTCTTATGAAAAACTCACAAACACAATTTTTAAAACCTTTTTTCGTTGCCCAAAAATTCCCAAACTTAATATACAGTGACTATAACATTTTAGACATATAAAAATTTTATTTCATAAAAATATCTTTTTAATTTAGCCAAATAATTCCAGAAAACCCGTAACTTGCAAAAATCATAACTTATGTTTAAAAACTCCAAAACCTTATTAATTTACACAAAATAAACTAGATTTAATAAGGAATCTATGGTTAAAATTTCATATCAAAATACCTTCGGGAAGATATTTAAATTAATTCAACAAGTTAGAGTTAAATTCTGAAACATTATAAACTTAAAACATCTTTATTATCCACGATCTAATCTTGGCCGTCCATTTCCTTAAGTCCAGATCGGACGGATGCTGAAGCCCCAGTTCTTCATCAAATCCAAAATCGAAGTCGAGTACTAAATCGACAATATCTCCCAATATACAGAACGAAATCGAGTGATTCTTGTTTCTATGGTTTCCAAATCAAATTTCGGTTCTACTGATACCAATTTCCCCAATTATAATGCAGTATTCATCGGGTTTCGATTTCTGTTTCGAAGTTAGGTTTTCTTTTCCGGTTTCGAATTCGATTTGCCAAATTCTCTCAATTTATTGCGTAATTGGTTAAATTGATAGAGGGTTATGAACGGGAATGCAAAGACAAGTAGCATTATAGGTATAATTTGGTCGGAATCGTACCGGAGATGCGCCGGCAAGGCGATTCAAACTCGTTTTTCTGGAAAACTGGTATTTTATGTGTTGTTCAGGTAGGCAACTTCGCGGATCAACTCGGGATAATTGAGATGGATTAAATCCATGACACCTACGTCATTTTAAAGAAGACATGTAACTCTAAACATTGGTGAAAGAATCATGGAAAAAGAATAAATAGGGAGAAAGTTATAGATCCACAAAGATCTGAGTTTACCATGTCGTTTCTGGAAATATTCTGGGCAAAAACCGACGTGATCGAGTAGGTAACTTTAGACGACTCACTCTCCCTACTGGTTACGAATCAGCCTTGGTCATTAACATGAAAGTTGTAGAGGAATTTGAGATCTTAAAAACAAGCTAAAGAACACGAAATTTGGATGAGAAACGAAGATGTTATGACGAGCCGAAGTTTACCTGATTTCAGTAAAAACTGGAATTTGGGTTACGAATTCGCAAGGAGGCAACTTTAGATCGATTTTCCCGTCGATGTAGAATGATGTAGGTTATGTATGAGTTATGGTTGGAAAGAGGAATTGTAGGAGAAGAGAATGGAGAAGACGGCATTGAAAAATATTGAGATGAGTGAGATATAGCCGTATAAAGTTAGGGTAAAATCACTGCTGGAAGTTCCGTTTTTAAGCTAAGTATGGGCGGTCTGTGACTGATTGACACGTGGCAGGTTTCAAAATTTTGACTCTAAACTTCAATCTAGCATAACTTTGGCTAGGATGATCCGTTTTTGGTGTTCTTTTTATCGATCTTTATGGTTTTCCATAACCTTTGTATTGGTATAGGTTTCATGTGCTAGTTTGACCATTCTCAAAAAGTCAATCCTAGCAAGGCTTAATAAGCTTTGAGGTTTCTAGGATTTTATATTGACTTTTATGTTCCAAATCAATGCTCCCAATATTTCTAAAATATTTATAATATAATTGGAGTATCTAGGAATTTTTCCAAGATTTATTGACTTATAAATCTTGTTATTAAATTCATAATACTATAATAATATATAATAATTAAATAGTTAATTGTATTCTTTAGAGTTAAATAGGAGGAATCCCCTAAAATAATTTCCATAATTCCATATAATATTAATACACATAATTCCATACAATAATTTAATATTCATAATTCCTTATACTAATTTAACATTCATAATTCCATATAATAATTTAATACTTAATAGTATTATTAAAGGTTTAATAAAAGAAATCCCCTAAATTAATTTAAATTAATTTAGGGGTATTTCACAATTGGTTTGCCAAATGAGTAGCGATAGTAAACCATTAACCTTGAGCATCTTTGAGGGTAAAGTTCCTTAAGAGGGTAGATTGAAATACCCCGAAATTAAAATAGTGATTAATTAGGCTAATGAAGATTTTAGATGCTTAATTATGTCTAAATAAACATGAGGGAACAAATCCCGAAGAAAACGGATCCTTATAACGGATTAAAAACACAAACAAACCTTAAAGCGCGTTTTTCGAGGAAACCGGGAAAACGCGACTTTATGCGGATTAAATAGACTCGTAATAATTTTGGTCAACCAAATATTCCTTAATAAACATTAATGAAGGTCTAGAACCAATAAAATTAATTAAATGAGAAAATTCCGGAAAACGGGTTCCGGTTAGTAAAAACTGTAAAAAACAGGAAGTTGTGGGGTGTGAGTGTAAATAAGCTAAACTAATGTGTTCACTTTTGAAAATAAAAATTAAAAATCTGAGTGTGTGCAGTGTGGTGGCCGGTTGGCTTTCCCCCTCCCTCTCACTCTCTATTTCCTAATATACTACAAGACAAAACAATAAAGTAAGGGAAAAAGCAAAAAAAAAAAGGACTCTCTCTCCTCTATTCCTCCCACACCCTCCGTACTCCCTCCTCTCTCTGATTTCTCTTCTTCCCCATTGAGCTCCTCCAAAGGTGATTTGAACAACCCATCCAGCCTCCATCTTCTCTCCTCTTGTTGAGCACTCAAACCTTTTTCAAAAATTATAAAAATGATACCATTGGGATCCCCTTGTCAAGGAGAGCACCTTCCTCTTTTCAAAAATCAAAAATACCCACTTTAATCTCCATGAG
Organism: Limonium bicolor; assembly: GCA_023374045.1. NCBI lineage: Eukaryota > Viridiplantae > Streptophyta > Magnoliopsida > Caryophyllales > Plumbaginaceae > Limonium > Limonium bicolor. The sequence continues at coordinate 1,299,274 of CM041778.1, forward strand.
TATGGCTGTTTTTTGAAGATTGAGCCACCATTTGAAGCTCCTCCTTCATCTTGTTGGTTTGAGGTAAAAAGAAATTCGAAAAACTAACATTTCTAACTCTCATTTGCAAAATAAGAGTTTCCAGGTTTTGAGCTTCTCATTCCTTGTTCTCCAGCCGATTTTGGCTTCATTTTTGGAGTGGGAATCTTGCTTTGGTTGCTGTCCTAAACTCCATCTACACACTTGCAAGGTAATACCTTTTCTAAACCTTAAAAACATGTCCTAAACTCTAGGTTGATTTAAGGGTTGGTTTTGAATTGAAATGAGTGTGTATTAATGGGCTGTAGCATTAGAAGTTTGAACTTCTATAACCGGTTGATCAAGAAGAGAGGAAAGGAAAAGAAGGAAGAAGGAAAGAAGGAAGAAGAAAGGAAGGAAGCTAGAAAATCAAGGTAATTGCACTCACCTTAAGTAGTTCTTGTAAGCTTTGTGTAACAGATTTTAAAGGCTTGGAATGAGTAGAGTACATGGTTTGAGTAATGGTATAATGTGGAAGAAGAATTAAACTAGTTTAGAGCTCTAGAAAGATGTTTAAAAGCTTGTAAAAACCTTGAGAAAATAATTGATGTGTGCATGAATTAAATGGGTGATTAGTGCTTAGTATGTGTATTGATAATGTGTGGACTGAACAGGTTTGATGAATGGGAATGTGTGAGTAAAAACAATGTGGTGAGATTGTTAAAATTTAGGGGAGACTATGTCAAAATTTACCTAGGAACTATAACACTTAAGAGAGTAATGTAAGTAGAAAAACACCTTAAAACAGTTTAGAGAAGGAGCTAAGTAGTGGGTAGGATTAGAGTTAAAGATAACTCATTGTAAACCTTAGAGATGGCATTAGGAAAGGAAACAATGAATGGTAGGAAGTAGGATCAAAATCTGTAGCATAGCAACTAAGGGAGAATGAATACAAGTATTGAAATGAAACTTAGAAAATAATATGTGTGAATTAGTATGGAAAGAAGTAATGAGTTAGTAATGGATTTAGAGATGGTTAGAAGGTTAATTAGGTGCTTAAACATGTGGGAGTAAGTGTAGGAACAATGAGAAATTAATTGGACAAAGTAAGGAGTGTAACAGAGGAAGAAAATTGTAAAATCTGTAACAAGTAACAGCAGGTCCGGGACTTAGTCCCCATGTAAAGTCCTGGACCATGTCTAAATAATGGTAGAGAGTTCTCTGAAGTCTTGGTCCGGGACTTGGTTGCTGTACAAGGACTCGGACCACATAGAAAAACCATTCGAGAGTTCAAGCCAATTCTGGTCCGGGACTTGGTTTCTGTACAAGGACCCGGACCATGTAATAAAACTGTTCGAGGGTTTAGACCACAGGTTGGTCCGGGACTTGAGACCCGGACAAGGTCCCGGACCAACCCAAAATGTTAAAAATAAGTTGTAAAAGTGGCTTTTAAAATAAGGAAGTGAATGGTAATGATAGTATAAGATAAGGGTTGTCTTACCTACAACCAAGTGTAGGCAGATGGCTACATCCAAGCACGTGGGAGCGCTCGGGATCTTTTTTTTTCGTTTCCGCGCCTCCGACGCCATTACCTTTAGTTTTGTTTTTGTTTTTTTTATTTTTATAAAAAATGTTATCATAAAATTTTAAATTGTTATAACTTTTAATATATAAGTCCAAATGAAAAAAAAAATTATATCATTGTTCATCTAAATTCAAGTTCTTCAAAACAAGACAAATTATGGATATATTTTGACAACTTTAAAAAAAGTTATTTTTACATGTATGGAGCATAGAATGTAAAAGAAAAATTGTACAGATTGTCATACAAACCTGTACAAATGTTCACTAAAACATGTACATCCTCACGTAAAAACATGTACATCCTCGCATTAAAAACATATAGATAGTCATCTACACCTGTACGAATAATTAAATATGTACATCCTTAAATTAAAACATGTACATATAAGGAAGAACACTTGTACAGACGGTCATACAAAAAAATGTACATTAAAACATATACATTCACATAATTGAACATGTACATTCTCACATTTGAACATGTACATCATCACATTAAAACATGTACATTCTCACATTAAAATATGTACATTCCCACATTAAGTATATAACGGCTTTCAAATAGATTACCCTAACGGGCCTAACCCCACACCTAAAACACACCCTAAAAACACACCCTAGGAAAGCTAAAAAAACGTCCAAGGCAAGGAAAATCAAAGAAAATCCAAGTTCCCATCATTATCTTTGTATAGCCGAAAATTAACCTTACAATGGTGCCTTGTCTTGCTATTTCTTAGCTTAATTCAATCTTCAAGGGACTAGGAGGAGTCCTATCTTGCCACTTAACCAAGCTCTTTCCAATTCCAAAGGTAATCATCAAATTTTAGTGTTTTAAGACACTTATGTAAACCTAGGGTTTAATTATGAGTTTGAGTATTAAACTTAATACTCATTACCCTTATATGTGTATTGGTTAGAAGGTTGACAAGTGATAAAAGCTCCTTGCCGATTTTCAATCAAGAAAAACAAGAGAAAACAAGTGAGAAAGCTTGGAAAACAAAGAGGTAAATGACCTCTCTTAATGTGGTTTTGTGTACTAGGAAATTGAGCTATATTTGCTTAATAATTAACCTAAAGAGCCAATGGGAAATGAGATAGAAAACTATCCACAAGGTGGACTAAAAGGACATGGGAGCATTGTTGTGTGTATTCGCAGGTTGAAGGCATTTAAATGTGGAAATTCAGGTTTAAGGTTTATGCAATTTAAGGGCCTAAGTGCCAAGCAATTTAAGTTTGTGCACTAGATTGTGATGTAGTGTTGTCTAAAGGTTTAGTTGTGTGTAAAGAACATCTTTTGTGAAGATGGATATCTTTGGTGGTTAAAGGATGAAAAACATATGTTTGTGTGTAAGGAATGTGTATTAAGAGATTTAGTGTTCTTGGTTGTATAATGGTGGAAAAACTATGTGTTTTTGTAAGGTGATACAGAGAAGCTATGGCGAAAATTTAGTTGATAAACAAAGGAAGTATAATACCTTGTGAAGGATTAAGTATGAACTTGTGGGAAAGACTTGAGGAGTTTATGTAAAGGAAGTGATGAGGATGCAAAATGATGCTTATGAGTGGTTATCATATTAAGAAGAAACGCCTTGGTTATTCTAAGTTGTAGGTATGCATTACCACCTAGAAATCCAATGGAAAAATGTTGTAAGTGTTAGGAATTTTTGTAAGAAATTGAGTAACAAGTTTGGTGAAGATTAAGGAAGGTTTGGTGCATGTTTTAAGGTGTTTAAACATGTGGGAAACATGTGGAAAGAGTGTGGAATAAGTGGGAAAAGATTGGGGTGAATTTGGAGTTCAAATGAGGAGAAAAACACTTTTTAAAATGGGGTCTGCTGTGGACCGCCCCTAGGGACCGCCCCTGTGGGGAGGTCCAGCGTAGGAGAAGTAGTTTCTGTTGTGGACCGCCCCTGGGACCTCCTCAGAGGGGCGGTCCAGACCAGAGAAGAAAAAAAATGTGTTTAAGGCTTCTGATGATGGGGGATTGGATGGTGATGGTTTTAGATGATGTTTATGCCTTGTTTGGTGACATGTAAAGGCCTTAAAATGTGTAAACAAGTGTTAGGAGGTTTGGCGAGTAAATGAGTGAGTGTTTAAGGACTTTAGAAGTAAGCTTGTACATGCATTTGGAGGATGTTATGTGAAGGTTAAGTGTGCTAAATGATGTTAAAGCATACTAGGATATGTAAGGTGAAGTTAGAGTCAAATAAGCATTTTAAACAAGGGTCTGGCGCAGGGACCGAACACCTTGGGGACGGACTTGGCGGGTGGTCGGAAATTAGTCTTGGTGTTGGGATATAGTTGGAAGGTATGTGGGATAGGAATTGTTATCGGGTTATACGGAAACAGCTTTGGGGATATGGTTGAATAGACCGACCTTGTGGACCGGACTTGCAAGGTCGGTCGTTGGTAGAATTTTTAAACGGTAAAAGTGTCTGGAATGGACCGACCTTGGGACCGGACTTGGCAAGGTCAGTCGAGGTGTAAATTTTCAAACCTGGATGTCACTGGAATGGCCGACCTTGGTAAGTCGGTCGGTAAGGTCGGTCGACCAAAACTTGTAAAAAAAAAAACAAACAAAGTGTGGCCTAGGTAGTTAACCCTAGGGGGTATAATAAAGGTAATCGAGGGAAGTTCGCATAAACATGTCATATAATCATGAAAAAATGCTTAGTAAACCGGAAGCTAAATAAGGTAATTAACCGACGTTATTAATCATGTTTAGGAACTACGTTTGGCGGGACTCGAACGCAGCAGGGACCAAGGTATGGTTTTCTTGCAACCTGTGTCCTACCGGATTACACCCTTGTATGCCAATGTGTTTTTTCTGTATGTTTCCACGTTGTAAAGATTAAACATGTAATGAGTTTATAGTAATTCTTTATGTGTGTGTTCAATTCCGATACCGTTTAACCTCGAAAGTGGTATACCTTAGCTAACCAAATCTAGGATCACATAAGAGACGGTATCCGGATTTAACGACCAAACCATGGGAACGTTCTAACCACGGCTATGCGTGAGTTAATTGTGTGATGTTTGTGTGTGAATGTATGGACCTCCTTTGTGTTTCTCCGGATGTGTAAGGCACTGTATGGACTATAGGAGGTATATTTTAGTTCGTTCCAGTGGGAGCCCTTAACTATGTTTATATGTATATTATGGGGTGATGATCCGGTCGTACGGTGCCGGTGTTTAAGGGGGGGACGGTACGGTCTTCATTAGCGTAGTTCGATAGTCGGGAAGTTGGACGTCTTGTTAGTTTTATTCAGGTTTTGGTTGTTGCAGTGTCCTTTCGTTCATCTGTTTTAGTAACCTCCAAAGCTACTCCTGAGCTTATTGGATATTTAGCTTGTATTTCTTACTGGTTAGGGCGGATAAAATGTCCCAGGTTACTTGTGACAAACTGTTGTTTTGTTGTCTGAGTTATGTAGGGACTCCGAATATCCGTATCATGGAACAGATCTTAACTTTCTCGTTACTTATGACGTGTTTAGGTATGTTTGTGTGGTGATTACGGACCTTATTAAGGTCGGTTAAAGGTGAGGTCTTCCGTTACTGTACATTAGAGCTTTAAAATGAGGGGTAACATCTATATTGAGGGACTTTCGAGCTTAACAAGTGAATAACATGGTTTCTCATGGGGTTCCATCATTCCTCTGAGCTCCTGTTAACTGTTTGGTCGGTCCTAAGAGAACCGTTGCCCGTTCCTTTTTGTGTGTACTGCAATTCCCATTGCGATGTTATGTTATGTGCACGTTGAAACGTGAAAAGTGGTGTATGTGGATCATGGATATGAATCCCAGTTTATAAAAGAGACGTTTATGGATAACCCGATTATTGGGTAAGTGTCGTCTATTAAGGAAGTAGCTCCACTAGAGGAGAACCCTCTTGGGTCAATGAACACAATGAGTGGCTTATCAAGTAAGGATGTGTTATCTATTTGTTGAGCCCATTGTGGTGAAATGTTATGTGTTGTTGTTTATAGTTTACATGCATGATTCAAATATAATCAACCACATGCTAAGACGACAATTAGTTGTGCGTGGCCCGGTAGCATGCGGGCTGCGGGATTACCATACCAGCAAAGGTGCTGCCCCTGGGGGGCCACCCTTTCTTCTTTTCCTATTTCAGGTACAAGGAGCTGGAAGCCGTTCGAGAGTAGGACGGGGTAGTCATTTGTACATGGGTAGTCATTTAAGTTGTGTATGTACAGTAGGTGTAGTAAGACCGAAATTGTTATCGGCATTAGTTAGTAAAAACTCGGTACAGTTGGAATGTATATGTATAATGGTTGTTGTTATGGAAAGGGATAGTCGCGTGTAGCTGCTCGGGAATCTAGTCCATCAGACCGATACAATGTATATGTATTAGCCTTGTTAGCCACGTGGGTGGCTAACGGCGTGTAACACCATTGAATTAAGTAATGTGTTGAGTTAAGTTTTCCGCTGCAGTTTGATGTTAAGTGTACGGTTATAGTTGGGGTGTTACAATGGATGAGAATGAAATGTGTGTGCCTTGTTGTGTATTGTATGGATCAAGTAATGTAGAATAGGACTTCTAACTGATTCTAACTAGCTAACATTTCTAACATAAGAAATTGGTAAATTGGAATGAGTAGAAGTCCGATATAGTTTCGGCCACACGTGAGGAGGAGGAGACACAAGAGGTTGGATCCAAATCCTGGCCTTAATCTTTTCCATGGACCAATCCCCTTAAATGGGTAGCATCCTGGATTAGTGAGCCACCCTAAAGCCCGATGGTGGGACGGTGTAGTCCCTACCCGGAGGTCATACCGACTTAAGATGAGTATAAGTAAGTAAGTAAGAAAGTAAGTAACAAGTAAGTAAGTATGTAAGTATTGTATGAGTAAGATTGTGTAAGTTGTATGGTACCTAGTAAAACAGTAAAGAACATCCGAATAACCCGGATGGGTAACTGGCTAACAAGATTGAAGTACAGATTTGTGAATTGTGTTGTATACTATTTGGCTTGTGTATTGCCTTCGGTTGTATGTATTGCATCTTGTAAGTATGTGCTCGTATGAATGTATTATTGTATGTATTCACATGTATGCATGAATAAAACGAACTTCATGTATATTCGACCAATTAGTCGGCGTACCCTCGTTAGCACGCGGTGTATGCGAAGTTTATGCGCAGTTTTTGCTGAGCCCCTTGGGGCACTGTTTTATATTTTACAGGTGCTCGTGAAGGATGAAGGTCATGATGAGACCAAGCTTAATTTCCTTGTGTAGTGAGTAGGTTGTGGAAGGTGTACCAAGTTGTACACGGCTTAATGCCTTTTTTATTAGCCGGTGTACCATGGGGTACACCCTTTTAGGATATTGAAAGAATTATGAATTTGTAGAGATGAGTAGTTTGTTAAGCTCATGATTTTTGTAAACTTATGAGAAGGGATGTAATTGAATATACTTTTGGATACTCGGTAATCATGTGACGTAAGTAAATGTTATGTATGAATTGGGAAGTATTTATAGTAGCTCGGTATTTTCTAAACATCGGACTGTTAGTGTATGTAGTGTAAGCCTTGCGAGCCGTATGGGCGGTTAGCGGCGTTGTATCACCCGCCGTAGTAATTGTATTTCCGCTGCGAATAGTAAGATAACCGAGACGATTAGGCCGTAAGTAGAGGATTAGCGGTAGGGGTGTTACATGAAAGAATTGGCTTGTTGCGAGATTAAAGGGAGTTAGGAATTGAATTTTAGACTATAGTCTATAATGTTATAAGTGTTATAACAATTTTATGGTATTAATGTCATTAAAGTGAAACTAGTATAAGTGTGATAATTCATATAAAATAATGCGACTAATGGTGAATAATTAGATTAATAAAATAAGGTGGATATTTAATAAACTTTGAAAGTTTAATAATGTACTATAATTACATAAAATTATAATCATAATCTTAATATGATGATATGTGTAAGATAACACAACTAAATAAGATTAACCACCTTACATGAAATGATAATATATACCATTTAAAAATGATTCTTATAATTCATATATATATATATAAGAATTGTGAAATGAATGAGTTATATGATATGGTTGGGAACCAATAATATTAATAATATGAAGGGATGATAAATTATAACATATTAGATATATAGTTCTAATGTTAAGGTATAATTAATGTATTAAATGGGACTTATATAATACAAGTATTGAAATATGAATTTATGTACTTGGATAAACTAACCAAGTCAACATAATTGACCAAGTCAACTCAATTGACCAAAACGGTCAAGTTGACCAACTCACATACTAAATGAGAGTTTATAAAGATAATGACAATTATAAGGTCAAGAGTGACATATAATCATGAAACTATGTTACTATATATATACGTATATATATAAATCCATATATATACTTATACAATTAATACACAAGTGAGTATGTTATATAATCAAGATTTATATTCTATAAATGAATTGTAAGGATTATAAAGGTTTAATCCTAAGTGGTAAGATATTACTAACAATTTATTATCAGTTGATAATAAGGAATTAAACGAATCCTGAACAGTCAGAAAACCCGAACAAACTTAACTGGATCAGTGTGAGCCTCGATTTTTAAAACCCTATCCTATGTTGATTAGAGTTGATTAGGATCTAGTCGGGTTTTAGGTCCACTTATAACCTAAGATTAATAACTATGTCATATAACATTAATTATTAAAACCTAAGTTAGCTCACAGGAACCTATTATGAGTCGCCACCTAATTTTTACCTAGATCAAATTAGGAAAGGAGAGTTCGGGTTCGGGGGCTTGATATTCAATTTAATTAGGGTTCAATTACTTTCATTACCCCTAGAAGTCGTTTTTCCTCTACTTAGTTTAATTACGGTTGTTACGAGTCGTTTTTAACCCAAGTGCGCACTTCTAATTTTTTTGTATTTTTAACATTTTTTGACAGAAAATTAAAGTGGAAACTGAAAATACCTACCTAAATAGGGTTTCGGAGGCAGAATTAGGTCAATTTTGTTTACGTCCGTAGCCACGGACCCCAGTTAACCTAATTGTACAGAAAAGTCGAAGTTAAGAAAAAACAAAATTTTGAAAAAGTCCGGGGCCATGGACAAGCTGTCCGTGGCCCAGACATTATTTAGAAAAACCTAAATTTTGAAATTTTTAAATCCCGCCGCCGTCGGTGGGTGTCCGTGGTCACGGACAACCCGTCCGTGGTCCCGGACCATAGGTCCGAGGTCCCGAACCACCCACGGACATGGGTTTTCAGGCGGTTCCCGACGGTGTTTTCGACTCAAATTTTATGGGTACGTAGCCTGAAAGATTATAAACACGTTAATAATTGAAAGAATTCAATTTGAAGTCAAAATTAATACGAAACTTAGCAACAACAAGTAACAAGGCAGTAGCTAAAGCAATTAGTGATACAGAAGCCAAAAAGAGTTGGTTTGAACCAAAATTTTGAGGCAAGACTAATAAGGTCATAGGGAGTTAGGAAAGTGGAATTTCTACCTGTTTTAACTTCCGGTTTACAATGAAATTCACACCGGGATTTGTCGAGTGCTCCGTTGATGGTAGACCCGAAAGGTTTTCGAACCAAGCTTCTGGTTGTTGGTTGTTCTTGCTATTCTTCACGTTTTGGTGGTGTTTATGTGGGGTTTTGATGATTGTTGATGCTTTGGGTGTCCAGGTTTTGAAAATGTGAGAAAGAGAGAGAGGGAGGCTGTGCTTTTTGACTTCCTAGGGTTCTTGAGCTTATGAGATTCCCCTTTTATCAAAGATCTATCCCTTTTATATAGACTTTCTTAAAGATAAAGAAAATCTAGTAAAAGTAAGATTTCTTGGCATTTTAATTAGTGACTTCCCAAAGGAATTTTGCTATGAAATTTTTCCACATGTCAAGGATGGCAATTATGATTTTTCTGAAGTGAATCGAATTTTTTTAAATGTTGGAATATTTTAAATTCAATTTCTCGTCAGATTCAATCAAAAATTGCTAGAAAATTATTGGAAATTTGAAAAATCAAAATTCCAACGCCATTATGCTTAAAATGTCATCCTCTATCATGGGTTAAAATTTAAAAACATTTCAAGCTGATTTGAGCATCTTTTGGAGGAGAGAGAAAGCCTATAGGAGGTCTTGGGAGCCTTAAAAATTACGAAAATGCCCCTGACGATGACAAAACTGCTCCCCATGTCCCGGAATGCGCCGATCGAGCCAGAATCCCTTATGACTTGATTGAAGTGCCTCTCAACAACACCAAAGCCTTAAAGACCCTAACTAGGGGGGTCAAATTTGGGTATAACAATTGTTTACGAGGGGATTAAACTGTCGGGTCTGACATTTTTTGGACATACCGAATTAGTTAATATTAGGAATTAATGCGTAGCGTTATGTATATTCCAGATCATAGAACTACGAGGAGCACCAGACGAGCATAAATTATACGCTAGCGTTTATTACAGTGTAAGTATGTGATTGGTTTGGTCTGAAATCCTGAGGGCTTCCTTGGGTTCAGACATTATATGTTTTATTGCCTAAGAGTGATATGTGTGTTTGTATGTATGTGTGAATTAATATGTTTTACTTGTTCATTTTTCTCGCAATGTTTAATTGTGCGCGAATGTCCACCGGCCTCGACTTATATACATATACGAACAACAATGGGTTAAGTCGTTACTTATCAAAGTACGATGAGTATTACAGTTTAAAACATACCTAAGTAAAACACTTAATTAAGAATGAGACTCGGCTACAGCGGTCTCTAGAGTTTGGATCTCGAACATGAATATGACCTAGACTGCTTCTAGGTATTTGCATAAGACCTCAAAGGCGGCTGTATTAAAATGAATTCTCCCAACCTAAGATTATAGTTTAAGTAACTGATTACATAGTTAATCATATGATGGAGAGTTGGTGTATGAGATGGAAATCCAGTAGACTTCGACTACTGATTGCGCATAGTATCATCACTAGAGTTTAAACCCCGGATCAGGTCTACTCTTGTTAAATTCCAACGAACCTACATAGATCGTTGGTCAGAGTGTACTACTGTTGGTACCTGGCTCCAGCCATTTGTGGATGCTTTTATTAGGCAAAGTGGAAGTCCCAGGATCTCCTGATCCTTGGCAATATGAGCACCTTTGTGTGTTCGTAGGACGACTGTCCATTAAAAGTACATTACGGGTTGTTCTAACTTGAAACCCAACTGATGATTAATGATGGGCCTTAAAGGCCAGATACGAATACAAATATGAATACAAATACGAATATCGTTCGCTAAAGGCGACTACGCGCTCTATCGCACTTATTCGATATCTTTCATTTATGCAAATGATTGCTTGTGAAATGTAGTGAATGAATGATTGAATAATTTTTATAACACCCTGGATTTTTACCTCAACACATAGCTTATGAAAATAAAAATCTAACGGCGCAAACGGCATTAAAAACGGACTTCAAACGAAAATAGACTGCGGAGAACCAAACATCCGAACTTGTGTCCGGACATGGTAAGTTAGGACACAAGCCGAAGCGAAATAGACTGCGGAGAACCAAACGTCTGAACTTGTGTCCGGACTTCGAAGTTCGGACACAAGTCGTCGAGTTTCAAAACTTTGGAAAAATCCTTACGTGGTCTGAACATTGGTCCGAACTTACAAGTTCGGACATAGGTCGAGACTTGCAAGCTGAACCCGTCCTCGCATGCTGTCCAAACATAGAAGTTCGGACAGATGTCCGGACACAGCCAAACGATGAAAAACCTTGAAACTTTCGGGGCCTGTCCGAACATTGATGTCTTGACGGACGTTCGGACAGGTCCTTAAGTGCAGTTTTTAAATCGTAGACAGAAACCAAAAAAAAACCATCAGAAACTCTCATATAAAGCACAATAACAACATGAGGAACTCTTGAACAGATAAGATCATTATCGAATACAAAGCTCAAACTTAATAAAAACTGTTTCATAAAAGCCAATAAGTTCAGCTAACCAAAACTCAAATGAACATAACCTTCAACACAGCAGCGGATCTCAAAACGTCCAGGGCATTACCGCCACATCCAATTCACATGGGTGCTCAGGCTAATGAACTAAATAACCCTAAAACAAAAGTTAACTCAAGTTACGCGGAGTAAAATAAATACTCAATGTATAAAACTTTGAGAGCAACACATCATCTCTTAATCACTGAAACTCAAACATTGCCTTAATTATTCGCAGTCCCTAAACTATGTGATTCGCTGTCCCGATCCCCACACATAGTCATCCATACCTGCGATCATAAAACATGGACAAAACATAGAAAGGATCGCACAAATCAGAAAAAAACTGAGTAAATTCCACCTCAACCTGTAAAATACATTTTAGAACTCATTTGTCATTAATAATCAGACTAGAAGGTTTTAAGAACAGTTGATGAATTTCCAGAAAACATATCAATACCGAAACCGTAGTAGGGAGCTTTCAGCAGGTACCACACAATTCCAAACAACGGGGTCACCTATGGGACCCCAAACAACAATTCCAGGACAGTCACCTATGGGACCATCAAACAACCACCTCACCCTAAGTCCTTAAGTGTGCATAACATCAAAATAAGAACCGTGTTAAATTATTGTCAAAATTGTTCTTTTCAATGTGCATAACATCAAGATTATGTCTTATCAACAACGTTGACCAATATGGCAGATCCCAAAATACACTTCGCTTGCTCCACCCGCTTTTCTTGGCAATGGCACTGTTTGTTATATCAGAGCCAAACTCAGTCACTTTTTTAAGACCTAACTGGGTTATTTCTTCAAGTATTTCCTAACCGGTCTTAACCCGTGGTGCTTGCTTTCGTACCTTTTTTCCTTTATGAAAGAAACAGTGTCATTCCGAAACTTATGCTTACACGCAAGAACTTTCTACTATTATCAAACCATGATTGTTTTCGACTATGTGGAAGTGTAAACGCGTCACTGTCTTCCATACAGTATGGACAAGCCAATCTGCCAGCCGTACTCCACCCTGAGAGCATCGCGTATGCAGGGAAATCACTTATTGTCCACAACAACGCAGCATGCATCTGAAAGTTTTTTCTCTAGAAACATCATAAGTGTTGACACCTACACTCCATAACTGTTGCAATTCAGCAATAAGAGGCTGGAGGTAAACATCAATTTTTCCTTTTGGATTCTTTGGCCCCGGAATCAAACATGTCAGAAAAAAACTCATCTCTTCATACACATGCCAGGTGGAAGATTGTACGGAGTTAAAATTATAGGCCACAATGAGTAAGGTTTTCCTGACGGGCCAAAAGGTTGAAATCCAGCATCAGTGCATAAGCCAAGGCGCACATTTCTAATTTCTTTGGCAAAGTCAGGATTTTTTTCATCAAAATGTTGCCATGCCTTTGAGTCAGATGGGTGGCACATCTTATCATCTTCCATTTGGTGCTCAGCATGCCATCTCATTTCACTGGCAGTTGCTGGAGAAGCATACAATCTTTGCAACCTTGGAATGATAGGGAAGTAGTGCATTTTCTTTCGAGGAACATTTGACTTCCTTCGCTTAGATCCATCTGCAGCCACCTTGTACCTTGGTTCTGTACAGAACCTGCAATGATCTAGATCCTTGTCTGCTCCCAGTAGATCATACAGTGGTTAATGCAACTATGGATTATTTCAACCGGAAGACCAAGACTACTGACCGTTTTCTTACAACTGTAATAGTCTTTGGGAATGTCATTGTCGTTGGGCCACAAATCGTGGTACGTCTGACAAACCCGGTCAATGAGAGCCTGGGGCGCTTGATGATCTGTCTATTGACATCAACTCAATTGTCAATGACAGGAGTGAGTGGTTTCCATTAAACAACTTCTTTTTTGATGCCTCCATCAACTCGTAAAATTTTTCGCATCAGGGTTTGGAGGCTCTGCCACCGACTCATTTTCAACTTCTTCATCTTCAACATCATTATGTACCTCATCATTTATATCATCCTCAAAATGAGATCCAATGGCATCGACGATCATTCTTTCTAAGTTGTTCATGGGTTGCTCATTCCTTTTTTCAGGCACTTGGGGCAAGATAACACTATTGCTAGAGTCTTCCATCTCTCCATGGAAGTTCCAGACATAATATCCAGGCATGAACCCTTCTTTGCCAGATGCACTTTCACCGTGCTAACATCATAGTAAATGTTCTTGTTCATACACTTGCTCAATGGGCAAGGACATCTTATCTTGTTACCATCCCTCGTGCATTCAGGATGTGATAGTGCGAAAGTGGCAAATTCTTGAATCTTTGCCAACCACTCTTGTGTTGGCCTACCATTTTGAATTCGCACTAGTTCATACATCCACTGTCTATCAGCCCTCATATTCTCCTACGTGTACGTGTTCATTAAGAAAAGAAAAACAATGAACAAGAAAGAAACAAAGCATTGTTGTACATCATAGATGTAGGTGGTTGGTAACTAAGCAATGAATTATGATTTTCATCTTCTTTATAAAGTTAGATGTTAGAATGATTAAGAAAAGGAAAACAAAGAGCAAAAAGTAGCAAAGCATTGTTGTATATCATAGATGTAGATGGTTAATAACTAAGCAATGAATTATGGGTTGTTCATCATCTTTATGAAGGGGTTAATCACAGACAAGATGAACATAGTATACAAGCAACCCAATGTAGTTCATCTCACCAGCAAAGAACAATAAGATCAAAATAATCTAAACTGTAAATAATATAACCAAAGTGAGGCAATCTTTCAACGCGGTTAACTTAGTAATTATGTGAGGTTGTTAAATGCACATCAGATACGAGCATATGGACATAATATATATCAATAATTTTTAGTCATACAGGTGCAACCTTAATGAAAAAACAACAGAAGGGAGAGCACCAACCTTTGAGAAACTGTTGTTTCGGTTGTGGAGATGATTATAAGATGGAGCTTCAGAAATATTTGTCTAGAAGAGCTGGGAGATGAAGAACACTGCAACAAAGATATCATAAGCAATTTAGAAGCAGCTCAAATCAGGAACAAGAACCAACAGTAGCAATTATTTTAATTTAAAAAAATTCTTAGATTTAGTGTAACAGCATCAGCAAGATTAGGAGCAAAAACCGGGGAGAATGACATTTTGGTATCTGTTTCAGATTGTAAAAATAATGACAATGCTGCTGGAAAATTAACTATTTAAATAAACAACACTTAATTCTACCATATATGTACGCATTAGTAATAAACATATGACAAACTGATAACTAATATCAATCAATCATATACCATAACAACAACACTTGCTTCATGTATAAAAAGACATCACTATCATTCTCTATCATCATTGTCTTTTCTCCAAACAACACACCACTTTGAAAGATTGCAACTTAATGAAAAAATAAGGAAGGGCACCAACCTTTGCGAAACTGTTGTTTCAACTATGGAGAAGATGATAAGATGGAGCTTCAGAAATATTAGTCAAGAAGAGTTCGGAGATGAAGAACGTTGCACCAAAGATATCAGAAGCAATTTTGTAACAGCTCAAATTTGGAACAAGAACCAATAGTAGCAATTATTTTGATTTAAAAAAATATCATAGATTTAGTGTATAGTTAATGGCTACTTTCACATTCAAAATAATGCACACAATGTAAGTTGTGTGCTTGAATTGTTTTCCAATACATGTGAAGATAAGTGAAGAAAACGTCAAAAACTAACAAAGGCCAAGAACTATTAACATGATCATGCTTACTAACAAAGGCAAAAACTATTGACATGATTAAACAAGATAGTGCATAGACATAATAAGATTGTATAAATTATTTCGTTGAAACATTTCAAAAGCAAAAAAAACGGACAAAATTTATGGAAGTAACAGCACTTTTTTGTGTATATGTTACGTACATATACATGATGAAACAACATATGTACTGTTTTTATACCTTTTCTGATGTAAAATATTGTTTGCATTATTTTTGTACATATAAATGTAAAGACAAGGGCAGGTACAGGGGTAAGTGGTCATAGCTAGCTACCCTTGTTCTCGTGTGAAACAACACTTATATAAACAGACGAAAGAGTTTATTACAGAGAAGTGTAGTTTACTCTAGTTTGTGTACTAACCAAATACAAGGAGACTTTTGGCTTTTATATCAGAACACCTATAGGACTAATATACGAGTGCAATAACATAACAATATAATATATACTGATTTATAATCCTGATATACCATGATTTGGCAACCACAATTATAGCGTTATATGCATATGTAAAGATTGGTGATCCGCGTACTCTTGTTGCTATGCAATTAATCATCAGTTGAAAGTAAACTTTAAACAGTACGTTGTTAAACTTTACTAAAACATTTCCTAGCTATCTACACAATTTATTTTGAAACTCTACTTAAATAAGATAAGAGGTATTTAACTTGTTAATTGTCATTATTAATGATTAATATAATGTTAAGCAAACAGAATGGTTATTAATGATTTGACTATGATGAGGTGTACAGGTATAGTTGTAAGACCACCAAAGGGTTCAGATGGGTATAAATCGGTTATTGGACTCAACAATTAGAAGCGGGGGTTAAACAACCATAACGAAAGCCATATCTTAACAAATTTAAACTACACAGCTTGCACGGTTCACCCAAATAAAGCAAACAAACAAGCACAAACAGCTACATACGCGTACGCGATGAGGATCTAGATATGTATCAAACAAAATTGAGCCACACTGATAAGACCTGCCGACACTGGAGCTAGTAATTTGTACCATATACCAAATTAAAACTGGCACAAAACAGCCTAAACATTGACATCTCTGCAATTGCCTTTCACACTTATCAATAATCAGTGAAATAAAAGCATATTTCAAGTCGGTTCTGGTCAATTGAGATTCAAGTCAAATTTCTATTATTTTGTGTATATGTTACGTACATATACATGATGAAACAGCATATGTACTGTTTTTATACCTTTTCTGATGTAAAATATTGTTTGCATGTCCCCTTCATTTTTTGTTGTCTTCCTAATTGATTATTAAGGACGGGTGTCACTCGGGAAAGGAGAAATGGTCCTTTGCTGAGTAGTACAGCCTTAAAAGTTTTATGAAACAATCCAAAACACATAAAAGAAAAGGAAAACACTGTGCCTTTGCGGATCCACTTGCAACTTGTATTCTTGTTTTCTTTCTTTCTTGTTGCGTCTAATCTGTATCGAACTAATTTTTTTTTGATAGAGAGACTACATATGTAGCAGAAACAACTGTGAGCGGTTTGTACAGCATATGATAATCCTTGCCAAGATCAGACAACACACAAAGCAAGAGAAAACAAAACAGAATAGGAAAATAAACAGAACCAATACAGTTCCTCTGTTACACCAAATCTTCATTGTTCCAATCTGTCTCCAGTCTCTATACTCGGTACCAACTCAATAGTAATTAAGTTCAGGTTTTGCTAACTCATTGCTAGACTACTGATATATAGGGTCCATCAAACATGAGTAGATTATGATTTGGCTTACCTACACTACACACTGACTTGGTTTCACTCCTCATACACGTTGATAATCGACAAAGAAAGCAAACAAAAATTTGAATTAGAAGAGAGCACTGCACATACGATTTTTGGGGGGGTCTAACAGCTGGGTCTTCTGGAGAGTTCTTCAAATCCTTCCTCTCTGTGTCGCGGCTCCACCTCTTCTATCTCTGTAGCTATCGTGTCGCACCAAGAACAAGCTATCTTCAATTCTATCTGGTAAACCAAAGATGGCGAGAAGTGGCAGTAAAAGTCTATACGATAAGAACTAAAAAAACCACAGAAGAACAGCTAGGGATTGCTGTGGTTTACGGTAATTTCTGGCGGCTTGGAGGCAGTCGTTCAGGGTTAGAAATTGGTGAAGATGTTACGACAGGAGGGGGTTTACCGGTTAAAGAAACAAGAATGGAAAATTGTTGGGTTAGGGTTTATACATACGCTAAGATGAAATTGATGAATTGGAAGCATAAAGAGGAAGGTTTACCTGGCATTGATTTGGGGACTCCTTCAATCGACACTCCTGGGGAGAGCTTGAAGCAGATCAGTAAACTGAGGGAGGTTAACGTATGGCAGAGACAAAGCGCAACGATGGGAGGCGGGAGGTATGAATAGAGCGAATAGAGCGACTAGAGAGAATAAAGCGATTACACATATTAATTGCAAATAAATAACATATTATTTACCTACGGATCATATCCTGTGGGTAAATGTGTATTTCATCTGACATCAGAGTTTTATTTACCTACGGACTACTTCCCGTGGGTAATTATTTTCTCTAATACTATTTACCTACGGACTACATCCCGTGGTAATTGTTGGCTCTAGTATTATTCTCAGAGTTATTTACCAACGGACTATTTCCGTGGGTAATTATTTGCTCAGTATTATTTACCTACGGACTACTTCCCGTGGGTAGTTATATGCTCAGTATCATTTACCTACGGACTTCTTCCCGTGGGTAATCATTTATTCCAGATTTTTCACTTAACATTTTACCTACGACCCAGTTACCGTGGGTATAATTCATCTCGTGTACCTACGGACCACTTTCCGTGGGTAATTATTTGACCAGACTTAACATCAATTATTCAAATTATAAATTTAATATATTAATATTTATATAAACTATATAATATTATTCGTAAGACAATATTATATATTTAAATTAAATAAATTTATTATTAATTATCAACATTATATGTACAATATTATGTAATAATCTATTTATAAATATTGTACGTATGTAGATATTTACATAAAAATAGTAATGTTTTTTAATTGAAAGTATTTAAATTATAGATGATATCTATTAATATTTGTAAATATTAAATAATATCTATATAATTATTAATAAGACTTACAAATATTTTTTAAGTTAGATATAGTTCTTAAATTTACAAATAATATAGATAAAAATATTTTTTATTTTCTAGTATTTAAATAATAAATATTTTTTAAAAAAAAATATTAATTAAGATTAATATATTGATATTCAGGGAAATTATATATTATAATATAAAGGATATTTAATATATATTAGTATTTTTAAGTTTAATATTAATAGATTAATATTTTTGAATTTATAGGATTAAAAGAATAAAAAGAGGGATATGGAGGATTTTCTTAATTTAAACAAATAGAAAGAAGACAGAGAGATAAGAGGAGGAAAGGAGAAAGGTGAGATAGGAAATAGGGACATAGGAGAGGAGAGGGAGAGCCAGATGGGATGGGAGAGGGAGAGAAAGAGAAAGAGGAGGGACAGGAGAGAGATTAGAGGGAGAGCCAGAGGGAATTTAGAGGGAGAGAAAGGAGAAAGAGGAGGGACATTAGATATTAGATTTATATATTAAGATCCCCATATTTATATTAATATTTATATAAATTATAAATAATATTTACATTATATATATTCTATTTCATCCATATTTATATTTATATTAATATTTATATTTATATAAATTATAAATAATATATTGAAAGTTATTTAATTTATAATTATAAATAGTATGTATATATTCTAAATTTATATATCGTATGTATTATATTTATTTATGTTAAAGATGATGATGAAGAGAATCACTAAAATTACAAATTAAAAACACCACAAAGGGCCTCTTTTGATTACCCCAGAGTGAATGTGGCTTAATTCATCTCATTTACCTACGGACTGCATTCCGTGGGTAACTATTGGCCTTCATCTCATTTACCTACGGACTAATTTCCGTGGGTAATTATCGGTTCTAAGACTTTCCTACTTAACATTATAATAATATACCCACGGCTTACCTCCGGTAGGTATAGTTCATCCCGTTTACCTACGGACTATTTGTGGGTAATTATTGGTTCTAGACCATCTCGTTAACATTTTAATAATTTACCTACGGCCCATTTCCGTGGGTATAAATGATTCTTATTTTCTAGTTTACCTACGGGCCTGTCCGTGGGTAAATAATGACTAAAGTTTACCCACAGACTTCCCGGTTGGTAAATTCCCCC
Organism: Limonium bicolor; assembly: GCA_023374045.1. Taxonomy (NCBI): domain Eukaryota; kingdom Viridiplantae; phylum Streptophyta; class Magnoliopsida; order Caryophyllales; family Plumbaginaceae; genus Limonium; species Limonium bicolor. The sequence continues at coordinate 1,318,873 of CM041778.1, forward strand.
TTCAGATTCCCCACGGACACGACCGTGGGTAATATTTGCCTCCAATTTTACCTACGGGCATGTACCGTAGGTATTTCTTACCTCCAATTTTACCCACGGGAAAATCCGTGGGTAAATTTAGCGCCATTGGGCGCCATTAATCCCGCGCCACTGCCCACAACATTTACCTACGGTAATGTCCGTGGGTAAAATATACCGTGGGTATTCCGTAGGTGTTGCGTGGGTATTCTGAAGGAATATATCTCCACACCTTACCCGTAGGAGATCCGTGGGTATTCCGTTGTAAAATACCTACGGCATGAACCCGTGGGTATTTTTCCGTGGGTAAATGGCTATTTTCCAGTAGTGTCGCATGCTGTCCGAACATAGAAGTTCGGATAGATTTTCAGACACAGCCAAACGATGAAAAACCTTGAAACTTTCGGGGCCTGTCCGAACATTGATGTCCGGACGGACGTTCGGACAGGTCCTTAAGTGCAGTTTTTAAAACGTAGACATAAACAAAAAAAACATCAACTCTCATATAAACACAATAACAACATGAGGAACTCTTGAACAGATAAGATCATTATCGAATACAAAGCTCAAACTTAATAAAACTGTTTCATAAAAGCCAATAAGTTCAGCTAACCAAAACTCAAATGAACATAACCTTCAACACAGTAGCGGATCTCAAAACGTCCAGGGCATTACCGCCACACCCAATTCCCATGGGTGCTCAAGCTAATGAACTAAATAACACTAAAACAAAAGTTAACTCAAGTTACGCGAGAGCAAAATAAATACTCAATGTATAAAACTTTGAGAGCAACACAACATCTCTTAATCACTGAAACTCAAACATTGCCTTAATTATTCGTAGTCCCTAAACTATGTGATTCGCTGTCCCGATCCCCACACTTAGTCATCCATACCTGCGATCATAAAACATGGACAAAACACAGAAAGGATCGCACAAATCAGAAAAAACTGAGTAAATTCCACCTCAACCTGTAAAATACATTTTAGAACTCATTTGCCATTAATAATCAGACTAGAAGGTTTTATAGAACAGTTGATGAATTTCCAGAAAACATATCAATACCGAAACCGCAGTAGGGAGCTTTCAGCAGGTACCACAATTCCAAACACGGGGTCACCTATGGGACCCCAAACAACAATCCAGGACAGTCACCTATGGGACCGTCAAACAACCACCTCTCCCTAAGTCCTTAAGTGTGCAACCCCCTATGAAACAGCAGTAACATAGAGTAGATCATAGAGCTTAACTGCAACAATGTGTGCAGCGCAAATAATAACAATTATGGGGAGCACCTATGGGCTCCCAAACAATAGAATACAACCTGTGAAGACTCCCTAAACCATAACCGAAATACCACAATCTCAATCCAATTCCCCAATTCCAAAACGTGGGAAATAATCCCCAAATCCTCAAACCACAATCGAGAACTCATAAAACACAGCGGAACCTTTCCCAATTCTTTTACAAAACACCAGTCAAACAATCATTGAGCATAGAATTTACCTGGAACAACCAAATCCCTCAAGAGCCCAACTGCTCCGGACTATTGATAGCACTCGTCGATGTAATCGGCGTCTAGGTAACCAAAATAACAATCAGAATTCATCGAACAACGAGTAGATAACTAATCAACTAAGTAGAATACATTACCCGACAATCTACCAACTGGACACCAGGGAATTAATCAGGCTTCGACGGAACCTGCGAGAATTCACCAAGGGTTTGAAGAGAAAGAGCGTGAAAATAATGGGCAGAGCGTAAACGCAAGAACGGCGTCTTGAGGATGGAGAATAGTGAAGAGAAATCAACCCTTAAATAGAATTATTTGTATAATGAAAAGAGAATAAACTAATTAAAGATTTATGCTAAAAGGAAATACAAATAAAATAATTAAGAAAGAGTTCTGACTCTTGGAATTAAAATATCTCCAAAGGATAGATCTCGATAAATTAGGGAGATCAGTAAAAGAAGATTAATGAAGTAATTCAGGAAAGAGTAAATCAGAAACGAGAAACAATATCAAGAGGTCAATTAATAAACATTTATTTGGAAGGAGATAATTTAGAAAAGAGTAGATATGTTGTAAATAATTTAAAGGTTTAACAAAGGAAAAGAACAACTCGTTAAAAGGATAAATGAAAACACCAGTAATAATAATACTGAGAGAAGAATAAGGAGAGTTAACAGAATAATATTTTGAGTAGTCAAATAGAATTCAAACTCTGAATACCTAAAATAAGTTGGAAAGAATATTCTGGAATGGTACTTCGGAGTTTAAATTACTTAGGGAAATTAGGGGAGGGAAATAATACTACATCATATAGCATTCGAAATATAATTAAATCCATTAAGGCAAAATGTTACCTATATTCAGAGACACTTTAAGGAGAAAGATTAATTCCCTGGGCCACCTTAACCAACCTCAGACATGTCACTCATACCGTATACTATATTATTCCTAGCTTTAAATTTCCTGGGTATTTCAAATTTAATGTTTGCTTATGTTATTTACAGCTTTGAATATAAACTGTAAACCGGAACAACGTGAAGTTAATCCCATGTCAAGATGACTAATTGACTTAAGTTACCTAAAGGGTCTAGAATCATGCTTTAGCATATTCAACGTTTTGCTGAGCCTATAAGGCAACTGATTATAGGAATTTGATCGTGATGAAGCCGGAGTGCGGGACCTCGGGTAGAGGGATTTTGATTTGTTATCGCACTTTCAGACCTATGTTGTATAATAATACCACGGTTGTAAACTTGGAATTTGGTTTAGTTGCTCACTAGTTGTTTGTATTTTGATTTCGGTTTAGTAATGTTTATGTTAGTCATTAAATATCTTGGTTCATCACAATAGCTATAGTTTCATTTATTGTGATAAGTATTTGCTTCTTTACTCACATGGGTGAGTAATGACATGTAACACCCAGTTGTAGATGTTGGATTTATTTTCTGCTACGAGTCATCTTTAAGTTAGTTGCAAGCTTTATATTATTATGATATTAGGAGTAGGGGTGTTGTAGATCCAAAATCAGAGTTATAACAAAGAAGCTAGAGTAAAAAAACAAGTTGGGACTGATTTATGGGATGTGTCCGGGTCTATTTCCGGGTATGCAGACCCGGACCAAAGCATTGATGAAGGTTTTGCTAATTTTTAGGAGTGTTTAGGGTATTTATTCCGGAAAGCAGATCCAGACCAACTCCAAGAGGAAGCTTCTATCGTTTTTCAAGCTCAGTCCAAGTGTATGTTCGGGTATTATACCTAGACAAGCATCACGCAGGATGTGACACGATAGTGTGATCTGGGTCTACAGACCCGGACGCATACCCGAACCAATGTAAAAATTCATCAGAAACATGATTAAATCACACAGAAAAAAAAATAAGAGAAGTAGGGGTGTGGAGCATACGGGTGAAAAGAAGAGCAAAGAATAAGAGGAGGAAGAAGTCACCTCCTTGGAAGCTCCTCTTCACCTGTAATGGCCAATTCTTCTCCCTCTACTCATATTTATGCTCTGATGAAGGCTTAACTTCCTTTGTATCTTGGGATGAGGATTTAACCCCAAACCCTTTAAAACTCTATTATTGAACATTGAACTTGTTAATGCATTATTTTAGTCCGTGTGCTTAAGGTGAATGATTATTGAGTGATTATGGCTTCTAAGCTTGTCTACAATGAATTTGGGGATTTGTCTAAGATATGCTAATTTAATTGTCAATTTGTTAAATTGGTTATATTAACGTTGTCGATTATTTCAGCATTAGTGTGGATTTCTTTGAACAGGTTCCAGAAGTAGAAATCTATACCGTTGAGGAATAAATCAATGTTAGTTATCAAAGGTCCCTAAGATATACTGCATTTCAACTTTGAGGATCTTGTGCTTAATGCTATCGATTGGACCTGGTATCCGGATTAACCTTTGTGTTCTAGAGATTGGTTAGGATTAATAGATCAGGATTTGGGATACTAGTTATTTTAGTGTTCCTGTTGTTTAGCTATAAGTTCAAGGGTCAAAAAGTTGGAAGTAAAGGGGTTATGGGTGCAAAGATCTATCCCGAGATACACCTATCCTAGATTAGTTAGAATAGTTTTATTGATTTTCCTTATTTTTCCATCTATCAAACCAAAAACCTCCAATTTATATATGTACTTTGTATATATTTATTGCACATTCACTAAACTTGTAATTAGCTAGATAGTTGTGAAGTCCCTGTAGATACGACCTTGTTGGACTACAATGAGTGGGTTCACTACCCATTAGTTAGCAAGATATATTCATTTATATTTTACGCCGACAATGGCTTCAGAGGGGTGTGCAGTTTCTAGTGCGGACGGACGCAAAAAACACGGTCAAAACTGCTCAAAAACGATGGTTCTGAACTGTCTCTTAAACGCCCGTCACTTTTTGCCACCTGTCTTAAGCGACGGTTCCAAAACCGTCTTTTAAGATGACATTAAGCGTCGGTTTTGGTCGAATCGTCTTTAAAAGCTCCGTAAAAAGATTTAAATTTAATCTCATGCACCTAGATTAATTTGTAATCTATCGCGATGTCTAGATTCAAACCTGCAACCCATGGTAAAATCCCACGCGCGCACCCCTAACCACTAGGCTAGTGCATCAATTCATTTATTTTATTAACAAAAACACATATATGTAACATTTATAACATAATATTTTAGTAATTGACATTCTAATTGTTATTCTAACTTATGTTCACTCCCATACAAAATATAATAAGTAGTAAAACATCGTAATAAGTAACTAAGCATGGTATTATATACATACTAAAGATATTGTAAGATTACATAGATGTACATATAGTTACAAAGTTAATTAATTATACAAAAAGACTTATTTACTAAAAAGTATTAAATGGTAATTATAAAATACAATTTTTCTAATTACATATGCATGTAATGTAATATCTCACTGCCTATTTTATGAATTTTAACCAACATGTAAACTAATTTAAATATTTATTACTCTGTAATTTTTTTCAAACTGTTTTAATTGTGATTAAACATAGTTTAATAAGACTAATTTACTAAAATGATAAATGCTAATTATAAAATTTATAATAAGACTAAGTTACAATGCTAATTATGAAATTATATAAATAATAAATATTTTGTTTCAATAATAATTACAATGCAAATTATAAAAGACTATTTTACTAAGCTTTTATAAGATGGTTTACCTTACTTTAAAAGGGGGTTTACTTGAAACTGTCTTTTAAAAGTCTGTATGTTTAGCGCTTTAAAAGACGGTTCAAGTAAACCATCTTTTAAGAGTGCTTCACACGCGAATGAGCAGCACTTTAAGTGACGGTTTCTGGTGAACCGTCTTTTAAGAGTGCTTCGTGCGTGAATGAGCAACACTTTAAATGACGGTTTCTGGTAAACCGTCTTTTATGAGTGCTTCACGTGTGAATAAGCAGCACTTTAAATGACGGTTTCAGGTAAACGTCTTTTAAGAGTGCTTCGCCCGCGGTATGAGCAGAGCTTTGAATGACGGTTCAATTAAAACCATCTTTTAAGGTCTCTACGCGTGCCCGCAGATAATTTAAGATAGTTTTGGTAAAACCACCTTTTATAGGCCGTGTTTTTTGATATTTTCTACTAGTGTAATTTGTTACATCCATTTTAGGATAGTTGACTACTTGCGCCACCTCATGAGTGTCCCTACGTGAACATCTCTCATTCCCTTAAGGCCTTGTATTGACCTGATCTCCTAAGTACGGCGCTGGATGGATACCCGACAGAGGTGTCGAAGCTTGAGGGCCCAAAGGGATAGTGTTTGTCAGCTAGGGATTTGTTTCGATGCCTTGTTTTCTTTAGTTTCTGATGTGAGAGATGGAAGTATCAGATGAGATTAACAGAGACTTAACAACTATCAAAGTGTTAGTTCCTATTAGATGGGGCCGACCCGGTGCTTTACGCCCATAACAGGTCTGTACATCTACCCATAAGGTCTGCGGACCTCTCAATGGGCAGGGTTGAGTTGGATTCAGGGAGAAGAGGAGAGTGATATACTTGCCCCACCATCAGGACTTGGATGATGGTGCTCATACCACGTTGTCACCCCATGATGATAGACGGAACCTGGGGACTTGGTGGTGATCCCTTTAGGGCCTTGTCTGGGGCAACCTTTGTGTGGTGTCCAAGTAAGATGTCTACCTTCATATCATATTGGCAGAGGTACTGTGTATGATGGCCATGCTTGAGATAGGATTAAGGTTTGCTAGGATCGGAAGGTGTTGACGATGAGTTAAAGCTTACACATAAAGCTTGTATATTATCTTTAGTATCAAAATTCTGAATAGTGATTATGTTTATTGGAATTTCTTAAACCTTAAAATCATATTTTATGAACTATTTTTATCTCACTCCATTATGATGAGAGCAAATTATTTAATATTTACATAGGCAATCTATTTACAAGGTAATATAACTACTCATTTTTGTTGTTTAACATTTTTATGTAATTGTTTTTGTAATAATTATAATGTTCACGAATAGATATTCCATCTCATTCCTTTTTATTTTGTAAATAAAACTAGTTGGTGTATAAAATATTGAAAAAAATAATATATTATCAAAGAACTCAAGTTTATATGTAGTCTTTTATTAGTTTCATTGACTGTTTTAGAAAATTGACTATATCTAATTATTGTTGGGTTTGAGTAAAAAAAATAATACACTATAATATTTTATATTTTTATTCTGAATCTAATAAACTAAAATATATACTTGTTATTACCTTCTAAAAAATCTAAAATCTTTATTGAATAAAAAATGAATAAATGCTATTCTTTTTTCACGCTGACAAAGAAAAAACATATCTAAGGCAAGGTAGTTAAACACATATACTCTCTAAAGAAAAAAATGAGTAAAAAATACATAATAACCATCCCCTCCATTTTGTTTTCATGTTAAAGTTAATTCAAAAAATGTGTAGACTGAAAATACTGCAAAAAAACTTTCGAGATACTTTAACCCGAGAATTTATGCATCTAAACCTAAACTGAAACGAAAAAAAAACCAAGAAAAATAATATTGTTCAATGTCACTCCAATATTTCTAAGGAATTATATGTTGACAATTAATTTTTTTTTTTTTTTTTTTTTTGCAGCTGCGATGGTATATTGGTTACAAAACCTTAACTATGGTATATCGTTTAACTACCTACACATTACTCTTGCAGCCAATCGCTCACACTAGTAAGGCCACCATGATCACCCAATGAAAACTGCCACCACGACCTGTATCATAGGCTCCGTTCTGAGTTTTAAACCAAAAGCTTGGTTTACAAGCTTTTTGTTTAATATGTCTCTAGTTTACAAATAACCAACTGACACATATATATATTAGATAGAATAAACAAATAATAAATTGACACATGGCACTCAAAAAGTAAACAAATAAGATTAAGGTGTCATTCGTGCTGAACGAACGCCCCCATAGTGTTTATAATGTTGGAGGGATTATAGGATATTGATATCGCAGATTCGACGCCACGGCCGTCCCGCATCATATTTGGTGTGGTCATCCATTGGCAGTCCAGTCAACTGTTGACTGATTGTTTTACTGACTGAGCTGCTTTTTCATATTAATTTTAATGGTTATAACTTTTGAAATATAAGTCCAAAATGAAAAAAAAATTATATCATTGTTCACTAAATTCAAGCTCTTCAAAACAAAACAAAACCACTCATGGATATTTTTAACAACTTTAAAAAAAATTATTTTTACATGTATATGATGACACACTAAAATTATAATATGATTCATTAGTTTTGATATTATTATTCATTAAAATTTGATATTATGATTCATTAATTAATAAGTGGTGAATTAGATATCAAATTTGGAACTGATAAAAATCATTATTGTTTTATAGTGCATTGTTTTTGTTTTATAGTGTATTATTATTGTTATATGGTGTATTTTAACCTTATATGATGAATCGTGTATTTTTATACATACCAATATTATTTTGTGTTTATTATTGTGTAAAAAAATTTATTTTTATATGTTTACGATGATACACTAAAATGGAGATATGATTCATTATATTGATATTATGATTCATTAACTAATAAGTGGTGAATTAAATGACAAACTCTGGAACTGATAAAAAATCATTATTATTTTGTGTATTATTATTGTATTGTAATGTACTTTAAACCTTATATGGTGAATCATGTATTTTTCTTACGTACCAAATATTATTTTGTGTTGTATTATTGTTTACAATTTTTATTTTTATATGTTACTGATGATACACTAAAATTATGTTATGATTCATTAAATTTGATATTATGATTCATTAAAATTGGTATCATGATTCATTAACTAATAAGTGGTGAATTAGATAATAAATTTCGAAACAAATACTGAATCATTATTGTTTTGTGGTGAATTATTAATGTTATTTGGTGTATTTTAAACTGTATGTGGTGAATCATAAATGTCATTGATGAATGTTGATATGTACATGTAACTAACATAAATTTTTAAACTTGTCAAAATATATCCATGATTTGTCTTGTTTTAAAGAGCTTGAATTTAGATAAACAATGGTGTAATTTTTTTTATTTTGAACTTATATTTAAAAAGTTACAAACATTTAATGACAATAAAATATTATTAGATTTGTTCCCATTCATCAACTTTGATATACGGTGCTGACATGTATTTGTCTTTGCCACTGTGGCATGTGGCTGCACCAAATACGGAATGTCCGTCCCGTACAATCTCCAGGCTGATTGATATATGACTCAACAATGTGTGTGACGCTTAAAAAAATGATAATGTGTGTGACACCTCGGTTAAAAAATGATAATGTGTGTGACACCTCGGAAGGACCGTGGCCCATACTAGACCATTATCTCACGATTCGGAGATGGAGACCGAAGTTCAACCCTAACACTGAAGCGCTGTCCACGTTGGAAGTATTGGTGAGGTTTCCGGATCTTCCAAGTGAATACTACAATGAGGAATTTCTATCAATTGTTGGTTCGAAGGTAGGCAAGGTTAAACGAGTCGACTTGTCGCCGGTTGAGTTTGGGAAGTCTCGGTTAGCTAGGGTCGCAATAGAGGTCGATTTGACGAAGCCACTGCTTGCGAAATACAAATTTCGTCGCAAAGTAATGAAAATTGAGTATGAGGGCTTGCATCTCGTCTGCTTCAAATGTGGATGCTATGGCCACAAAGAGCTTGCCTGTCCGTTTATCAATGAAGGGGAAAATATCCAACAGGGTGAAGGAGTGAAACTAGTTTCGAGTCAACAATCAGAGCAGCTGTCGCATGTTGTTGATGAATATGGGGATTGGATGATCCCGAAGAGAAGAAATTCGGTAAAGAAACCACAACCTGGAAAAAAAACCCGTCATTATCAAGACGACTGATACGGGTTCCAAATTTGCGGTTCTGGCTGATGAAGAGACTGAAAATCAACAAGGAATTTTGGGGATGGATTCAACAATTGCTCAGGATACGAATATCCAGAAGGAGCACCCAATTTCTAGGGTTTCGCCAGTCAAGCAAGGCCAAGAGCGTCAGGCGGCCGGTGTTGTCAAGACCGTAAGCACCCAATCTGGTTTTAGGAAGGATAAAGACCGCCGTTCTGTAAAATCTTCGAAAGCCAAGATCCCAGAGAGCTCTAAGGTACCGCCAGATCAAAGAATGGATTCAGTGACCCAAAGATCTCAAATCAAGACCCGGGAATGGAGATCCCTGATTCTAACCAGGTAGTAAACATGGTTTCTTCTAGCAATTTGAAGGGAGGTACGTAGTCTGTTTCTCCTTAATTATGTGTGAAGATTGTTTTTGGAATGTAAGAGGGGCGCTTAAGCCTAGCTTTCACCGAGCTATTAAGAACATTATTATGACTAACAAGCCTGCTGTTTTGGTTTGTTTGAACCTAGGATTAGTGGCTTATCTGCTGATTCTGTGTGCTCTAAGTTATGTTTTGATAATAGTTTTCGTGTTGAAGCTAAAGGATTCAGTGGTGGCATATGGCTATTATGGAATAGGAATGTTGTGGTTAATGTCTAGATAGTGATCAGCATCTTGTCCACTATAGGGTTGTTTCTGGTAATAAAACTTTCTTGCTGACTGCTATTTATGCCAGACCTAACCCTTCTTTACGTAACACTTTATGGAATAAACTTGACTCTATCCAGCCTCTAAACTCTACACCATGGGTTGTAGGGGGATTTAATGCAACTATTTTTCCATGGGATAGGTCTCCGTGTTCCTTGAATAACTTTGGAATTGATCGAAGATTTGAAAACTGGTACCATAGCAGAGGGATGTTGGGTGTAAAGACTGTTGGTAATCGGTTTACCTGGACCAATAATAGTCATAGAGCTTGCCTTGATCGCGTCATTGCTTCGGAGGATTGGATTAATATGTTTCCTAATGCGGTTGTTGACGTTCTTCCCAGAATTGCATCTGATCACAGCCCTCTTATTCTTTCTCTGAACCAAAACCACAACTGCATCCAGCGTCCTAAGCCTTTTAAAATGCTCGCTGCTTGGTTCTCTCATCCAGATTTTCACCAAGCTGTCCATCAGAACTGGAGTAACAATAGGCCTCTTAATGTTTCTCTTCAAAGCCTTTCAGCTTTTCTCTCTGAGTGGAATAGAAAAGTCTTTGGCCACATATCACGTTCGAAAAATAGAATTATTGCTAGATTGCGGGGTATCCAAAAAGCAATAGATGAAGGTAAGGGGAGTAACTTGAGAGGTCTTGAGATTTCCCTCCTAAGAGATCTGGACATGTGGATGCAAAGAGAGGAATCCCTTGGCATCAGAAATCTAGGGATCAATAGGCTTAGGGGATAAGAATACTGCATTCTTCCATTTGAAAACCAAACTTCGCAGACAGCATAACAAAATTGTAAAACTTCTGGATAGTGAGGGCTGTTGGGTCACTAATGAGGGCGAGATTGAAAATCTTTTGTTAATCCACTTCCAAAGTTATTCTCTCCTGATCCTTACTATCAAGGCAACTCTATAGGTCACAATTTCCCTATCCTTGAAAGAGATGAGAAAATGAGTCTGGCCAGACCATTGAGCTTGGTGAGCTTAATTTAGCTTTAAAATCCATGCCAGCTTTCAAGGCCCGGGTAAGGATGGTTACCCTGCAGCGTTTTTTAAAAATTCTGGAACATTTTGAGCCCGTCTATCCTAGCTTTTGCTCAAGACTCTTTTAGGCTGCAGAAAATTGACCCTAAACTAAATGAAATGATTCTTGTATTAATCCCTAAGGTGGAGGCCCCATGTCAGGTCAGCCACTTCCGCCCAATCTCTCTTTGCCAGATGCAGTATAAGTTATTTGCAAAAGTGCTCACCAACAGATTAAAGCCTTTCATGCATCGTTGGGTCTCTGATTGTCAAGCCAGTTTTGTTCTGGAAGAAGTATATTTGAGAATATTATCATTGTTCAGGAAGTCTTACATTTTATGCAAAAAACGAAAAGTAGAGAGGGCTGCATTGCAATGAAGATTGACCTATCCAAGGCTTATGATAGGCCTCTTGGAATTTTATTAAAGATACTCTAGACTGTCTTGATCTTCCCCATAATTTAAAGAACACAATCATGGAATGTATTACCTCAGTGACCTTTCAAATTAGCTGGAATGGTGGGCTGTCTAATTCCTTCTCTGCGGGTAGAGGGCTTAGGCAGGGGACCCTTTATCCCCCTTTATTTTTGTTCTCTGTATTGAGAGACTTGCTTATCTGATTAATAGCAAAGTCTATAGGAAAGAGTGGAAGCCTATTACTTTAGGTAGGAAAGGGATCTCCCTCTCTCACTGTTTCTTTGCTGACGATTTAGTTCTGTTGGAACTGCATCTTTAAGTCAAGTTAGGGTCATGACTGAATGTATTACGGATTTCTGTGAGGCCTCTGGTCAATGTGTAAACTTTGAAAAATCTTCCATTCTGCTTTCTAATAACATCTCCTCAGAAAAAGCTGAAGCTATTAGGTCTGAGGCAAATATCCCCACTACAAGAGAATTTGGTAAATATCTTGGAGTTTATCTGAAACAGGGTAGGTCTGCCTCCCAATCTAATAATTTTCTTTTAGCTAAAATCCGCAATAGACTTGCTGTTGGAAAGCAAAATCCTTATCTATGGCGGGTCGCATTTGTTTAGTCAAAAGTTGTGTGTCTTCAATCCTTATTCATACAATGCAATGTCAAATGTTACCTGTTAATGTATGCACAAAAATAGATAAGCAGTGTAGAGACTTTATATGGGGCCACGACTCTAATACCAGGAAATTACATGACATTGGGTGGGACACCCTGTGCAAACCGAAGTCCAGTGGAGGTTTAGGGATTCGGAAAGCTAGGGTTATGAATCAAGCATGTTTTGGTAAAATTACATGGAATCTGGTTCGGAAAACAGATAAACCATGTTTTAGGATCCTAAACAAAAAATACCCAAACCCTGACTCACAGAGGGGCTCTAGTAATTGGAAAGCAATTCAAAAATGTAAACCCTTAATCTCTGAAGGCTCTCGTTGGGTGGTTAGCAATGGAAAAACAGTTAAATTCTGGAAGGATAGATGGATAGCGGGTTTTAAACTAGAATCAAAGGCCACTAATCCAATTTCTAGTCATGATATTGATAAAACAGTATCGGACTACTGGGATAATAACCTAGGCTGGAATATGGATGTCCTGTCAAATTGTTTATCTGATGATGTGCTCAATTTGTTATCAAATCATTCTGTATATCCTGAGGCTGATAATGATTATCTTTCTTGGTGGCCTGAGAGCAATGGTAATTATAGTGTTAAGTCAGCTTACAATTTATTATCCATGAACTATGGCTGCTCTAATGTTGAGAAGACTACAGTTTTTCAAATCTGTCTGGAAACTACCAGTCCAGGAACGCATTAAGGTTCTGTTCTGGCGTATTTTACTGGACAGACTGATGACTAATTCAAGAAGGTTCATGATGGGTTTCACTTCTGATAAATCATGTCACTATTGTGGCAATGAGGAAACAACTATCCATATCCTGCGTGATTGTGTTATTGCTAAAAGAATATGGTTGAAAATTTTATATGCTAGCGACAGATCTAACTTCTTTGCTGGAGATGTGCAGGAATGGGATTAGGACTAACTTACTGCAAGGAAAACGAGGTCTGATCAATATTAAGTGGAGAATGGTTTTCCTATTATCTGCTCTATGCTATGGAATTGGAGAAATAGCAAAGTATTTGGAAAGGAGGATAGGCTGTTCCTGCCTTTCGATATGTGATCTTGAAATGTCAACAGAATAAAAGAGCTCAAGCCTACATCAAGAAGCTTGAGAGCTTCGGGCCTAAGGATGCAAACCTCTCTGACAGGGAGGTCATCAGCCTAACCTATGATCCTAATTCTATTGTGTTCACTATTGATGGGGCTACTTGTTTGTCCTCAGGTAAAGCAGCCGCTGGAGGACTGTGGAGATCAGCCCACGGTGACTGGATGGGTGGCTTTACTACAACTTTTGGATTCCAGAGCATTCTACACACTGAAGTCATGGGGCTGGTGCAGGCCAGCAGGATTGCATTGGACAGGAAACTTGAGGGAGTCTGTTTCCTAACGGATTCACTCCAGTTGGTCAAGCTACTTGAGGAATGTCTGACCATCCACATTCTGAAGCCGCTGCTCGAGGAATGCTCTTCCATATCAAATCTATTTGTAATGCAGTAGTTGCACATATCCCCCGCACTTATAATAGAGTCGCTGACTGTATAGCTAAGCTGGTTTAGATCGACCCTTTGGATGTATTTTATTCAGTCTTCCCCCACCAAGTACTCTATCCCTACTTTCTGAGGAGAAATCCTCCATCTTCTCAATAAGAGAGGAGGCCTAATTGGCCCCTGTTTTCGACAAAAAAAAAATTATATCACGCTATTTTTGCTTCATTCAGTTACTCAGAATATCTCGAGTAACAACCTGCTTTGTCTCTCTTCGTTGAGAGGAAAGTCTCTCTTTTCAATGTCGAGAAAATTCCTGAGTTAGTCTCATCATCTCTGATTGAAGCAGTTTTGTTTTGAATTTGTGCTATTATTGCTCTCTTTCGGTGGGTTTTTTATTCATTTTCCCTTCCCCTTTTAGTCCCGGGTTCTATCATCTTCTCTGTTTTTTTTTTTTTGTCAAAACAATACTCTCTGCTTGTGATCCCATATAATTTGGTCAAATTTTTGAACTGAAAGATAATTATCACATCAGTTTTTATAATGACTAATGGTTGTTTATCATATTATCATTAACGACTTTTTCTTAACTAAATTATTACTAAGGAGTTAAAACAAACAAATATGAGAAGATGAGGTGAGCACGAGTCACAAACGTGCAGATTTTATCTTAAAATGTGGACTCTCACAGCCCCTATTTCCGGCCCAACAGCAGACACGCACTTCTTTTGGGCTTGCTTGTGGTGCGTACTGCGCTCCGCCTCCAGTCATCACCGCGCTATCTCCTTCCATTCTTGTATCTCTATTTGTTGCGTAACAGAACTAGTATTACGTAATCTTCGTGGGACCTCCTTTTCTTCCCTTTAAATAACGCTGTCGCAGCCGTTCTCCTCTTCTAACTCCACCGTCACAATAGCGCTAGCTGTTTCACTTTTTCTCAAAGGAACTGAAGCTGCTGGCCGCCTCCCGGTAGGACATCGATACAATTACTGAAATTTCAATCGATATTTGAATTTCTAGGGTTGATTTATACCTCCATCATCATCGTCAATCGTATTTTTTCTCTTTCTATCTGTCCTCCTCTGCTCATTGATCTTTGAAAATTTCGATTCTATTTTCGTCTCGCTCTTACACTTGTCCGTGCGTCGAGAGATCCACCGCTCCTCTTCACTTTAAACTAACTCGATCGTTTGCTTTTTCGCTTTCCTCCTCGTAATTCTTCTATTCTCCACTCTCTACTCATCTATTGCTGTACTTATAAACCTCCCTCCGTGACGCAGATATAACAGGCGGCAGTCGGACGACGTCGGTCGTTTCTGATCTTGGTGTAGTAACGATGGCCACCAGCGTGGAACCGGCGGTTCCAAAACAAGAGATGATACAGAAAAGCTATTTCGACGTTCTGGCACTGTGCTGTTCGTCTGAGGTAGCTCTCGTCGAGAGGATCCTTGGATCGATCGAAGGTGTGAAAGACGTTTCCGTCATCGTGCCTTCGAAGACTGTCATTGTTGTCCATGATTCATTACTTGTCACCGCTTCCGATATCGGTAACCGCCCTCACCTTTTTCTTGAAATTAATTATTTTCTCATTCATGAAAGAGAATGAAATTGTAATTTATTCTATTTTAATCTTTTATTTCGTACCGCATTAATAGCTTCCGAATATATCGTGAGGGACAGTTGCGCATGCTTACCGATAAAAATTGGATTAATTGAATTGTGTTAATTTCCTAAGGTTTCGGACCTCGGTTAAGATTGTTAAAATCCAAGTATAATTTTTTTGGATGTGAATTATTATTTTATTCTTTTTTAGTTAACACATGTTACGATTTGACTATCCTACATCTACTTGATGATGTAGTATTATTCTTTTGTTGACAACAATGTAGTAATATTAATTGGAATAGGCGAATAGGATAATTCGTCATAAAAAACATTACGGGACTAATAACTGAAAAAAAAGAAAGAAATAAGTGATCGTCGACTGCTTTTGAAGTGTGAACATACTCTTGATTTCGATAATTAATCATTATTTCCTCCGAAGGAAACCCAAAGGGAATCTTGTTGTTTGATCTAATCTTTTGAATCGCTTCGTGAGCGGACGGATAAGCAAACACAGTAATTGCTTCTTTATGAAAAAAACATTTAAAAAAAGCAAGCACTTTTATAAATGTGAACTCTGAATCACTCTCGCACTTTCGCCTGGCTTTGCCTAATTTATTTGGTGGTAAAGTAACACTTCTCTCTTGAATCTTTTCGCAAAGGCAAAGTTGCATCTTTCTTTTGAGAACTAATATTTCTAGTTTTTGTAAACCAACTAATATTTCTAGTTGCTTAAACATAATACTCGCCAAAGAATTTCTCGAGTTAAGTTTAACCTGGACAGCTGCTCTAGTGATAGACTCAGTCGGTCTTGACATGCTCGACTAAATTGTGCATACATGCCCACATGACAAAATTAGAGGCACTGTAAAGTCAACCCTGTATAGTAAAGACATGCGAAGGAGCACACATGAGAGACCCATGTGTGTTTCCATATATGCATACGATGATACAAACCCTGCACTGACTATTTAGGGTCGCCTATATTTATTGTTGGATAGGCCCCACTCTATCTGATTGTGTTTCACAGAATCATTTATTTAAACTAACCATTAATTACCTCTGCATGCATGCAAAATTAAAAGAAGTGATATTTGTTTATCTGAGCAGCAAGGGCTCTGAACCAAGCCAGGTTGGAAGCAAATGTGAAGATGAATGCGGGGCAGGTGAGCCACAGGAATAAGTGGCCTAGCCCATATGTCTGGCTAGTGGTGCTCTTCTTGCCATCTCCTTGTTTAAGTTTGTCTATCACCCCCTCCAGTGGGTGGCTATTGGGGCTGTTGCCGTTGGTATCTGGCCAATCTTTATGAGAGCTTTCGCTGCTGTTAGAAACCTCACACTCGACATCAATATTCTCGTCCTGATAGCAGGTAATCATCTACCTACTTTCAACTGTTCTTGTTGTCGTGTGAACAAACATGCGGCTCACAAAGCACTTGTTCATTACCGGACAAAGAACCTTTCTTAGTAGGAAGTGATTAAGCAAATAATCGCACTGAAATTGTGGTCCATTTAAAGAAAGTGAGACTTCTACGGCACGGATAGTGTTGGAAGACGCGTCAGATTTGCTAGAGAGAAAAAAAGGGAAACATGAAAAAGATTAAAAAAAAGGTAAAGCTTAAAGATTTGGAAGAAATTAATCTTTAACACAAAAGTGGAAACCATTTTTTTATGTGGTAATACTATGTGCTATTGCTACGTTATGTAAATAAATCCTGACGTATATGTAAGATCGGCTTACCAAACGACATACCTCCTTTCTGACACTTTTCAAATTTATTTTAACCGCCCTTTTGAAATCTTTTCCTTCCATCTCGATTAAAAGCAAAAATTTATACTAGTATAAAAAAAGAATGCAGAAGACGAGTCTCCAGAAATTATTAAATTTGAAAAGTGAAATGTTACCCCTACGTTACAGGTCGTCTCTGCCTGAAAGAGATGCAACGATCACAATTGAATACACATCACTGTTTTTCAGAAAAAATTGTTTGTATATAGATAGATAGGAGAGGTAGATAAATAGGCACAGAGGTATAGAGTAGGGGAAGTTAGGATCTATCTGTATAGAATTGTATGAATTCTACTTATTACTACGATCTTTAGAGGAAGAAGGTAGTACTATGTTTTTTATTCTACGAAACACTTTCATGATTCTTTCACTTATCACTTTGCTAGTTTTAAGCGCGATTTTCTCTTTGTGTGACTGATTCTTCTCTAAAAGTCTTTCCTTCTCTTTAACTCGTCTTTTTGCTGCTTTCTCTTACCAAGTCTAAGAAACTTTAGTGGACTCTCTCAGTCCATGATTAATTGCTCTTCGCCGTTTCTAGACTGTATGTGTGTTCCTCTAAATCATTTTGTTTACAGTTAACATCAATTTAACTACCACTCCAATTTCTCCTCTGTTTTATTATAATAGCTGAATTTGAAAACTGATCATAAACGGATAGGTGTTGCGAAATGATCCAACAACAATAATGAAGTTAAAAATCATTAGACTTTAGATCTCGCGTCTTGGATCACAAATAGTCTTATTCAACCCAACCTCAACTTGGTATAGTTCGCTAGTAGCTAAACGGCAGTATGTTTTTTTATATAATTAGCTAAACGGCAGTATGTGCATGAGGTTGGCTTTCCTTTATGCTTCATGAATGATTTAATTCTTTTGTGCAGTGGCTGGTACCCTCGCTCTGAGGGACTACATCGAAGCTGGAGTGATCGTTTTCCTTTTCACAATTGCAGAATGGCTCCAATCTCGAGCCAGTCACAAGGTTTTTCTCTCCCACAGACCTTTACTCACACCGAGATACAGCTCAGTTTCACTTTAATTCTTTCTGTAGATTTTTGTAACATTTCTTTCCTGACATGGCAATTTTCATTCTGAATTTGTATATTAGTACCACTTATGCTGTTTGCTGTTAAAAATGGAGGATCGGCCTGCACTCTAGCAACGAGTATTTTCTACAGTCTTCCATTGTATTGTCTTCTCTTATAATTGCTTCATCAACACCTCATTGTCTACGCAGGCGACAGCTGTAATGTCGTCATTGTTGAACATTGCCCCTCAAAAGGCCACAATAGCTGAGACTGGGGAAGAGGTAAATGTAGAAGAAGTTCAGCTTAACACGATCCTTGCAGTAAAAGCAGGTCAAGCCATACCCATTGATGGGATAGTTGTTGAAGGCAGTTGTGAGGTTGATGAGAAAGCCTTGACTGGAGAGGCATTTCCTGTCGCCAAGCAAAAGGATTCCGCTGTATTGGCAGGGACCATGAACCTCAACGGTGAGAAGCCTCTAAGTTTATATTTTTTGTTTCACCCTTCCTCTATTAATTTACGTTGTTATTTGATGTGTTAAGCATCTTTTGTTTTAAAGGCTACATTAGCGTGAAAACAACGGCTCTGGCAGAAGATTGTGCCGTGGCAAAGATGGCTAAGCTGGTGGAGGAAGCACAGAGAAAAAGGCCAAAATTTCAAAAATTAATTGATGAATGTGCTAAATACTACACTCCAGGTAAGCTCCACTATATGTTGATATTTGTGACTTCAAAAGCTACAATGTAAACAGGATTAACTAAAATTTATGCACTACTATTAAAGGTCTAAACTAAACTCGTAGTCTTTGTTATTGTTTGTTTCGACAGCTGTTTTCCTACTATCTGCTGGCTTGGCTGGGATACCAGCTGCATTGAGAGTCCATAATCAAAACTATTGGTTTCACTTAGCCTTAGTTGTATTAGTCAGTGGTTGCCCTTGTGGTCTCATCCTCTCCACACCTGTGGCCACATTTTGTGCCCTCTCTAAAGCAGCCGCCACTGGGCTTTTGATCAAGGGAGGAGACTACATGGAAAATCTTTCCAAGATCAAAGTGGTGGCATTCGACAAAACTGGCACTATTACAAGGGGTGAATTCAACATGAAAGGGTTTCAATCTCTCTCAAAAGAAATCAGCACAATAAGCTGCTTTATTGGTAAGTTAAATTCTCTTTCGGTATATTTGAAATTATTTATATATTTATTAAAGTCTCCGGTTAGTATTTTGTAACTTGTTAAAGTGAGAAAGCCTTTAGTTGATTCAACCAAACAAGAAAATTAGTAGAAAAAGAAGCATAATACTCCGCTTGTTGAGATGGAGCCGTCGAATTGGTTATCTATTATATTTGTTATTGCGATTTGGGAGTCATTAGCTTTGCTTTTGAAAATCTGTTAAAAGGGTCACAAGCCTCGAGAGTAAATCAAGCCACCCAATTGCTGATGCGGTGGTCAGTTATGGAAGATCCCAATCCATCGAGCCCAAGCCTGATATGGTTGAGGACTTTCTGATCTTTACCGGTGAAGGGGTATCAGGCAAAATTGATGGGACAGAGATCTTTGTGGGAAACCGGAAGTTGGGGCATCGAGCTGGGTGTGTCACAGGTTAGTGAGATTTACCTAGTTTACCTGAGATGTCTGAGGCAGCAATGTGGTTTGGCAGTTGATGATCCTCCAAGATCTTAAACTTCATATTACATTTCCATTAATTAGACGATTAAACTTAGATTATTAAATAGATTTTCAGTTTAACCTCTTGTTATCTTTCTGTTCCCCTTTAAATTATGATAGGTCCAGAAACTGAAAGCAATGTGGATGGACGAACGTTAGGATTTGTGTACTGTGGGGGAGTGGTGATTGGAACATTCAGTCTCTTCGATTCATGCAGATCAGGGGCAATAGATGCTGTAAATGATCTCAAATCAATGGGTATCAGAACCGCTATGCTTACTGGAGACAGCAATGCAGCTGCAACACATGCCCAGACTCAGGTCCAACACCTCCGCTCGCTAATACAGATTTGTCAATCAATTTTGGGTTTGTTGTGAATCTTGTATGATCACATAGTTCTCATTAGTATATAATTTTGTGCTTGTTGCATGCAGTTGAGGAATGCCTTAGACGTGGTCCACGCGGAGCTCTTGCCAGAGGACAAGGCGAGAATCATAGAGGAATTCAAAAAGTCAGTGGGGCCGACTGCTATGGTTGGGGACGGGATTAATGATGCTCCGGCCTTGGCTTTGGCAGATGTGGGAATCTCAATGGGGGTGTCAGGCTCGGCATTGGCAACGGAGACAGGTCACGTGATCCTCATGTCTAATGATATCAGCAAGATCCCCAAAGCTATCAAGCTCGCAAAAAAGACACAGAGGAAGGTGATGGAAAATATTGTCTTCTCAGTGGCTATCAAGGCGGCTGTGTTAGCGGCGGCTTTTGCAGGTTACGCAATTGTGTGGGTAGCTGTTCTGGCTGATGTGTTAACTTGCTTGTTGGTGATCCTCAACAGCATGACGTTGCTGCGACAAAAGGGTCATGGATCATCTTCTAAGTCGCATCATCATGGACATGGTCATGGTTCCTGCCAGAAGGGGACTTGCCATGATGAAGAGCCTGGGTCACACCACCACCATCACCATAATGGTCACCACCACCACCATGTCCATCACCATGGATCTCTTAGGTTGCGTAAGCATTGCCATTGCCATCATCATCATGATGACGTGGGGAGTCTTAGTACCCGTCCTCTCATCGTCAATTCTCACCATCATCATCATCATGATGCTGATCATTCATCAGTACTGGCAACACATGACCATCATGGTCATGAGCATAACAAGGAGGGAAGTTGCTCTACACATGACCATCATGGTCATGAGCATAACAAGCTGGGAAGTTGCTCTATGGTCAATGGTTCTGCAGCCGTGAAGCGTGAGTCTGAAATAATTGAATGCCCTTCTGGAAAGGGTTCATCGAATACTTGCAGTAAGACCACCATGGGAAAAGCAGATGGATGCTCCTCTTTGTCTACTTCTACTTGCAAGATCCAGGAATGTTCTTCCGGATCAGCACTTGCAGGTAAATGCTGTGAATCTGTCGATTGTAGCGACATCATCAACGATCCTTGTGATAGCATGGACGAATGCGATGAGTGCAACTTGTCGTCATCCATGGCTAGACCTTCTTGCGAAAAGGAAATGTAGAGATCTGGAAGGGCAAGATGGGTGTCTCAGAGGAGAAGACTGCGGTCTGAGTGAAGCTGACAAACGTTCAACCGTAGAAAACGGGCGGGACTGCCAACTCATTTGTTGCACTGCCGACCATGCGGAAGAAGAGATCGATAGAAGCGGAATCATAGAAGAGGCGAGAGGCCACTGTTCTTCCAGGAAAGAAACAGTGTGTCTTAATGGCGCTGGTTCGGATGGGGTTGTTTCACTGGCGCCTGCAGGCAATAAGCACAGCGTGTGTTGTAGGAGTTTTACAGAGGAATGTTGTCGGATCCACAAGCACCTGCACGCTAATTTCGTTGCTGGGTTTGGGACGCGTCCTGATGCACAGATTAAGTAAGATCTATAATAGCAATTGGAGTCCAGAAGCGAACGCGGAGACGTTATGGTATTAGGTTTTTTTTTTTAGGGGAGGTAGTTTTTCTTTCACTTGTTAGGATGGAGGTATTAATAAAGGCAAGAATTGTCCATGGACAAGTGTAGTACCGACTTTTTTCTCTAGGATAAACTGAAATGTCGTAGTTTCTCAATGAAAGAAATGAGTTATTTTCTGTTTGGCACTGAATCTGATTATATGTTGTGCGCGCAAACAAACAAGCGAGATAAAGGTTTCTGTTTTCATTCATTTCTTACTCATTGATATAATACGAATTCACTAAATGTTCACACTAATCTTTTCTGGTTTGAAACATACTTGGTACTTTAACCGTTTTCGGACTTTCGTTACTCACGTGTGGGGTCGGTCGACACACTCCTCGATGTAAGAATTTCATTTCATTTTAAGTGCCTTCTGTTTATTTTAATTAAATTAAAGTATTTGGCAATTTATTTAGTACCTTACATTAGCTCATCAAATTGTGAAGATTAGAGTTATAAATTGATTAGATCTAACCTATTTAAATTTGTTTCGTTTAAATTGAGTAAATAGCCTATCAAATCTTATGCAAGACTCATTTCATAAGCCCATCTGAAACCTCTAAAAACTACCCTCCTCCGCTTCATAAAGTTTTGCCACATTCTCTCCTATTTAAAATATAAGTCTTTTAGAGATATTAAATAATTTGCTAGTGGAATTGGGTTTATACTAGAACTATTCACATGAGAGTCATTGTTACCTTGAAGATATATGTCATTTTGACCCAGCAGACTAACTTCGGGTGTGCGTGTGGGAAAATGCTGTTTTTGCCAGTGTTTATCATCATTTTTAGTGTCAGTCTCACTATTTATTCTCTACTTTATTCTAAAGTCTGCATCGTCAACAACTTTAGCATCGGTACAATTTCTCCTCTACTCATATTTAATCATATACCATCATGTTTAGGATCGCAAATGACCTCTCGATGGTTTACCTTGCAGCCGCCACTATTCTCAGACATGCACACAGAAGCCAAGAAGGCAGATTACATATTCAGATTCTCGCAGCAATTAACGTTTGTCATCCCGGTTTCCAAAACACGTTTCCGCTACAGCCTCGCCACTTGGAGCGATCTTTTACATGCAGGCTTACAGAGTTTCAAACCCTAATCATTTCATTATGGTATAAGTGGTATCCGCCACCCGTTTAAATATCAGTTTTCAAGGCTGTTCCATGCACAAGCTCTCTCACTGCCATCGTCTTTCCGTTTACCTTTTATCGGTCTCTTACTACAGCCCTCATCACCTTCTTTCACCCGTTCCCATGGCTTCCTCTTCACACCCTGCTCCCCCAGTGGATGAACTCTCAGCTCGTTACGCCGGCATCACCCTCACCGCGGCTGAGGAGGAGGGTTTCGAGGTGGATGACATCGAACAGTCTTTTGCTGAAACAACTTTGCATTCATCGGTTCTGGGGAAAGTCTTTCTCTCGAAAAGTGTTGATTTTGCTTCGATGGAGCGTACCTTGTCCCGTGCCTGGCGTTGTGAGGGCCAGTTGAAGATCCGAAACTTGGGATCCAATCTTTTCCTCTTTGCCCTACCAGATGAGGAACATGTCCAGGATGCGCTGGGAAGGGGACCGTGGACTGTTGATGGTGCCCTTCTCGTCCTGTCTGCTATTGACCCGTGTCTTCCACCAGCTGCTCATTGCTTTGAGTGGGCTCCTTTTGGGTGCGCGTCCAAGATGTCCCGTTGAAATTCATGAATGTGCAGTTTGCCAGGCGCTTGGGCGAGAAGCTGGGTATCTTCATGGAGTACATTGACTATGATTCTCGGTTCAGTGGGACTTTCATGCGACTGAAGGTTAAATTGAATGTTACTCGACCCGTGCTACGTTTTTTCACCATTATTTTGCAGGGAAAGCCTCTGGTGCTCCGCCTGTCTTATGAACGTCTTCTGAATATGTGCTTCATCTGCGGGCAGTTTAATCATCTGACGGCTGATTGCCCCGCCAAGCCAAGTGCTCCAATAACAGACTACCCTTACGGTATGTGGTTGAAGGCTCGAGACCGTGGGTTTGTTCGCCAGCATCATCCAGGTGCCCGTGGCCCTGCCTGTTACACCGTTCTGCTCTTCAGCAAACAGCATCGTCTTCTGCTGCTCACTCTGTTTCGCCTCAAACTATGCTCCCATCGACTGCTGCCACGCCCCAAGCTGCGGACATGGAGTTGGAGGAAGGGGAGATTGCGGCATCACCTCAATCAACTTCAGCGACGAGGAAACGTAAGATAGTTGTTGCTCTTCCTGCCACATCGCGAGCTTCTGATGACGACCAGACTTCTAGTTCGAGATGAAGAGAGGCAAGAATGGCGACCCATCCACCACTGATCAGGCGCCTCTGGGGGAAACCCAGAGCCGCCCAGCATAGATGTCGGTTTTAGCTCTGAACTGCCGTGGCCTTGGCAAGGCTGCGTCAGTTCGATGGATGAAGGGTGTGGTATTGTTGAACAGCCCTTCTATGTTCTTTTTGTGTGAAACAAAGCTTTCTTCGGTAGAGATGCGTCGGGTGGCGTCTTTGTTTCCTTTGTACTTTTGGGTTGCGGGTGATAGCGAGGGTCGATCGGGTGGTGTTTCTTTCTTTTGGAAATGTTCAGTGAATGTGTCTGTACTCAGTTTATCTTCTAGGCATGTTGACCTTGTGGTTATGGATTCTCGGGGTTTTGGGTGGCGGGTTACAGGTCTGTATGGTTGGTCACACTCGGTGGATAAATGGAAAACTTGGTCCTTTTTGCGCTATCTTTCGTCTCAGTGGCAGGGCCCTTGGTTGCTTTGTGGTGATCTTAATGAAGTTCTTTTCTCTTCCGAACATTTAGGTGTATGTTCGCGTCGTTCTTCAGCAATGATGGCGTTTCGTTTATGTCTTGAGGACTGCGGTTTGTCTGATTTAGGATACAAGGGCACCAGATTTACATTTACAAATAAGACTCCGAATTCCCGCCATTCTAAGTCCAGGCTTGATCGTTTTTTGTGTAACTCAGCATGGCACGCCCGTTTCCCGGATGCTCAGAATATTCACCTCTCCTGGGGTTGGTCCGATCACAAACCCATCATATTACACCTCTGCCCACGAGTTCGTATGGGTCGTAAGCCTTTTCGGTTTGAGAATTGTTGGGCCTCTCACCCCCAATGCAAGATTATCGTTCAACAGGTTTGTCATGACCCTTCCCCGGGTTCGACTTACCTCACTAAAGTATCACAGTGTGGCCGTCGTTTGCGCCACTGGGTTTCTCACAAATTCTGGCGTGAAAAGCGTCGTATCACCTCTATTGAGCAGCAGCTGCAATGTCTTGAATCGGCCCCCCCGACCTCAGCCAACACGGCCCAGTGGAACCATCTTACTCGATCTTTGGATGATCTTTTGCTACAGGATGAAATACGGTTACAGCAGCGTTCTCGGCAAGATTGGTTACAGGCGGGTGATCAGAATTCAGCGTTTTTCCATTCTCGAATTACTACGAGGGCTCGCGTGAACACCATCATGTCTTTGTCTTCGGGTTTGGACCCTCCTGAGTCCTCTTGGCATGGGATAGAATCTGTTGCCCGTTCCTATTTTGTTAATCTTTTTGCCACCACCACCCCCGAGCCAACCCCATCTCCTTTCATGTGTTGAAGGCCGGGTGCCTACTCCGCAGTTTCGCACCATGGCCTTGCCGTACACTAGGGAAGAGGTAGTTACCGCTTTTCAGCAAATGAGTTCATCACGAGCCCCCGGCCGGATGGGATTAATGGGGTTTTCCTGCACACTTTTTGGCCTGACATAAGTGAGGACTTCATAACTACTGCCCTTCAGTTTTTGAATACACCGGATGTCCACCGGGGAATCAATCATACCCACTTGGTCCTTATTCCCAAGAAGAAGCATGCAACATCTGTTCAGGATTACCGTCCGATTTCGTTGTGCAACACAATATACCGCGTTATTGCCAAGGTCGTGGTAAATCGCATCAAACCGGTCATGCCCCACATCATTTCAGAGAATCAGGGTGCTTTTGTTGGGGACCGCATGATTACTGATCAGGTTCTGTTAGCTCACGAGCTTCTTCACCTCATTCGGACCTCCAAGGCCACAACACGTGGTTTCTTTGCCTATAAGGTTGATATGTCCAAGGCCTTTGACAGGGTGGAGTGGTCTTTTCTCTTGGCCGTTCTTCGCAGCATGGGGTTCCCCCAGCCCATGGTTGCCCTTATCTCCAAGTGTCTCACAACAGTTTCCATGGATGTCCTTGTTAATGGCTACCCAGGTGCTACATTTCATCCACAACGTGGCCTGCGCCAGGGGGATCCACTATCCCCTTTTCTCTTCATTTGCTGTATGGAGGCTCTTACCTCCTCTCTATGTTTAGCGTCAGACACTGGACTGTACACAGGCTTCAAAGTCCCCCGGCTTCCCCAGCAAATTACAAGCCTTCTGTTTGCAGATGATTGTATGCTTTTTGGTGCCACTACTGTTTCCAATGCTGTGGCTTTGGGCCATATCTTGCAGGACTTCTCCTCTGCATCAGGCCAGTGTATTAATCATGACAAATCAGCTCTCATTTTTCCGCGGCAACTCAGCCCAGCATTACGGACTTCTATCTCTACCACTTTGGGCGCCAGCCAGGTTTCTGACTTGGGCATCTATCTGGGTTTTCCAAGTCATGTGGGCCGTAATCGCTCTTCCGTTTTTCGGTTCTTGA
Organism: Limonium bicolor; assembly: GCA_023374045.1. Lineage (NCBI taxonomy): Eukaryota > Viridiplantae > Streptophyta > Magnoliopsida > Caryophyllales > Plumbaginaceae > Limonium > Limonium bicolor. Next base: position 1,345,324 of record CM041778.1, read on the forward strand.
AGGATCGGGTTCATAAGCGTCTTCATTCGTGGTCTAAGAAGGTCTCTCAGGCAGGTCGTATGGTGCTCATTAAGTCAGTGCTTCAGGCAATCCCGACCTACATCATGTCGGTCATGGCTTTACCTCGTTCTTTTCTGAAGCAACTGCATAAGTTATTCGCACGTTTTTGGTGGTCCGGTACGGAAGCCAAGAAATCCATCCACTGGTGCACTTGGGATGTGGCTTGTCGTCCTGTCCCTGCTGGTGGTTTGGGCTTTCGCGATCTTATTTCTTTTAACCGGGCTCTCCTTGCGAAGCAGCTGTGGCGAGTTCTTCAACGTCCAGGGTCCCTCATTAGCTCTTTCTATCAGGCTCGGTATTTGCATATGTCAGCCATATGGAACCATGTGCCATCTTCATCTGCCAGTCCTATTTGGAAAGCACTGCTGGGTGTCCGTGATCTGGTGGAATTGGGTCAGCGTCACAAGATATTTGATGGCATCTCCACCCCCATCACCTCTCGCTGGATTCCAACCAAACCAGGTGGGAGGCCTTTCTTTGGACTTTTCCACCTCACTGGCTTCAAACGTCAACAGTGGCTGATTTCATCTCCCCAGCTCGATCTTGGAACCTACCTTTGTTGCATCAGTGTTTTCCTCCTTCGGACGTCCATGAAATTATACGCATTCCTTTGTTCAGCACACAGCTTTCCACTGACTGTCGAGTCTGGGGCCTTACCTCTTCAGGCCTTTTTACGGTTCGGTCGGCATACCAGGCGGATAGGGATTTTGCTTTGTCTGCTCATGCTACCCCGAGTTCTCCGGGAGCGGTTGCAACTGCGGCTCGGACGCTGTGGAAGTGTGACATTGCACCCCGTCTTCGCCTTTTTAGCTGGAAGTTATTGCATGGTTTCATCCCCTGCAAGGCGGTCGTTCACAGGCGCATCCGCGATTTCTCCCCGCCATTGTGTGTCTTCTGCGGTCACCCCGAAACTTTGGTTCACTGTTTTGTTCATTGCCAGGTTGTCCGCCCCTTCTGGGCCATGGCACCTCTCCCAGCTCCTGCTTCCTTGGCGCTGATCCAGCCTTTACTGATTGGTTTCTCTCTCAATGCTGTCAGAGGTCCCCGCCAGCCCTTACCGAGCTTATTGTTTTCCTTTGGCAAATATGGTTTGCACGGTGTCGGTCATCTCATTCCGCACGGGTCCCTTTTGACTGGGCATGGTCCAGGCAAATAGCTTTCTCGACACCGTGCACACACGCTCCACGGATCACCAGCGCCTGGCGGATCATCGTCTGCTGCATCCGGCCTATATTGAGATCTCGGTTGATGGCAGTGCCGACACTCATCATCGTTTGGGATTGGGCTTCATGGTGACGTGTAAAGCTCGCAATCTCTCTGCTGGCGTTTACGGTTTTCACGCGGGTTTTCTTCCTTCCCCACCGCTGAATGTCTTGCCCTCCAATTTGCCATTAGGCATGCCATATCTGAAGGTCATATAGCGGTCAGGGTCCTTGCAGACTGTCAGCAAATGATTCGCTATCTCACGGGCGCTTCTCCAACCTCGCTGAGCTCTGAATCTACAGCAAATTCTTGATGAGGTTCTGGCGGAAGTCCATAGTTTTCACGATGTAGCGTGGTTTTTTTGTTCCACGCACTTTTAATCTTGTACCACACAACCTAGCACGCGTCGCTAGAACCACGCAACATGTTCGTTGCACTTGGAAAGCGTCTGCCTTTCCAGACTATGTCCTCAACTGTTGTTCGTAATCAATAGATGAGGTCTCCTTGTTTTCAAAAAAAAAAGCAAATGACCTCTCATGGGAGTGTACAGAACTCCAGTTCCTCCATCTTCCCCGTATTAAACTTTGGGAAAATTCACGAGATACCCCCATTTTCTTTCGTAATTCACAATATACCCCTGTGATTTTAGTAATTCAACTTTAAACATGCTTAAATGTTGTCCAAAATTGATGAAACTTTACATGGACAATGCTAAAGTGTTATATTTTAGTCCAATATCAAATTTGAAGTTTTTAAGCTCATATGTGACCTGTGGGACCCAATGAACAGTCACATATTCATTGGGTCCCACAACTCACATGTGAGTTTAAAAAGCTTCAAATTTGATATTGGACCAAAATATAACACTTTAGCATCGTCCATGTAAAGTTTCATCAATTTTGGGCAACATTTAAACATGTTTAAAGGTGAATTACGAAAATCACAGAGGTATATTATGAATTACGAAAGAAAACAGGGGTATATCGTGAATTTTCCCTATTTTTTACAATCTCTCGTTTCAAAAAATAAACTCTTACAATCTCTGTCAATCTTATCATATATTGACTCAAGCAGCAACAGCTTCTCATGTTATGGATGCGGAGAGACATGACAAATAATTTTGCCAGACACTTTCCCTCGCAAGGATGTGAATTTCAATTTTTTGATACATGGATTTTATGTTTATTTTAGGCTTCTTTATTTCATAATTTTAGATCCTTTTGATCTATTTTCATTTTAAAATCTAGATATATCATTTATTATACATAACATGTTGTATTGAACAACTTATGTTTTTGTGCTTTATGTCAAGAAACTTAAATAAGCTGAAGAAAACCCTGAAAAAACTTATAAGCAAGGAGCAAAGATATCAAAACCAGAGTCAATGTAAAATCAAAGAAAATTGAAATTTAGCGGAACCTGGTCCACACCCAGACTAAACCTAAACCAGCCGTGAACTGAATAGAGAGATGAGCAAGATTTCTAGAGCTACTGTGACCAGGCCTCAACTGGACAATCATGAACATGATCCTAATGCAATCCTGCAGTTAGCCTCCCAAATTCATGGATTAGGGGTTGCAATTGTAAGGATAGGTTTCTACATATCCATGAGGAACTTATAATCAAGTGTTTTATTTAAATTTCTAATGTAATTTATAGAAGATTAGATGATTGACACTGGAATCCGTAGACAATTATCTTCCCTAATTTTACATCTATACATCTTTGCTACTTGTTCGTACTTAAGTGCTGAAATTCAGCTAACCAACTAGCCAACTCCAAATTTCGTGTTTTCTTTATCTATAGGAGTATTAGTTAGTGAATACTTGTCCCAGGTATTCAAATGATCGATATTCTTAGTCTTTATTTACTTGCTATAAGATTTACTTGATGAATCGAGTTCACAGCTGTAACACCCCACTCGTAATCACGTATAATCACTCACGATGCATTAATTAATGACGTCTCACAGCGGAAGTATCACAGTAATAAAACTCACTCGGGTGTCACATGTCATTACTCGCCCATACGAGTAAAGAAGCAGAAGTAAATTAAATAAGAAACAATACTGGTTATATATACATAACCGCAGTGATAACGAGATACTAACCTATACATCAATTTAAACCAAAGATAATTTTAACGACAAGTGAGCATCTAGGTATTCCCGACTGTACACAACCTTGCTAATACATTAACTAATATTCATCCTAATACAATACGAAGACTCATGCGGTAAATTAAATCCTAACTACCCTGGTCCCGCTCTTCGGCTTCAGCGATAATCATCACCTGCACATATGCCATAAAGGCTCAGCGATAAACGCTGAGTATGTCAGGCCTGGACCCTATTGGTCACTTAATAGTCATGGTCGTCATTATTAAGTTCGTTACATGTTTTACCGGTATACAGGTATATGAAAGCCGTAAACTCATGAATGGAGGTAAACGAAACAATTAATACAGTCACTACAATTCATACACAACAATACTTACACAAAACACACAATCACAACAACGATAAACACATAGCCGTTAGTAACCGTCTTACGTATAAACTTCACTTACGGCCCCCGGGCCCTCACATAACTTTACACATTTTAGTTTGCACTGTCGGGAGTCAAGTTAGGACATCCTAACTAATAACACACGGACGGTAGTCCCACGTACACACGAGGTGCTCATTGCCAAGATGATCCGAAGATTCCGAGTCTTATTCCCTTTGCCTTTGTAAAGGCGTCCATTTAGGTGGCCAAGGGCCTGGTGCCAACAGTAGCACACTCTGCCTGACGATCTATCTAGGCTTGATCAGGATTTAACTAGAGTAAACCCGATTCAGGTATTAACTCAAGAGATCTCTACGCATGACCAATAGCAGTGACTAACTGGATTAAGGTAAACTATCACTCTCACACACACTCTCCAATGTTCGACATAGTCAGTCAGTTAACCAGTTATAGTTTTAGGTATGAAGAACATTCACTTATTTGTTGGCTGCCCTATGGGTCTTACGCAATGCCTAGAATTATTCTAGGTAGTATTCATGTTCGAGTCAATGCTCTAGAGACCGACGAAGTCGTATCTCGTTCCTAAGTATTTTACTTAGGTTATAATTTACATAACTTATAATACTTAAAGCATTATGTCGAATAACGGCAGTCACAAACACATTGCTCGTATATGTAGATTTATATAAGTCGATCTATAGTCGACGTAGTATTAGTCCCGTAGGACGCTCGTGCATAATTAAATAATGCGGGAAGATAAACAATTAACATCACATAACATACTCACGGATACACACACACACACACACACACATACATCACACACGTTATTCAACACACATATCTGAGCTCGAGGAAGCCCTCAGGACATCTCAAATCAGACCTCCTTACATATCGTTCACCAAAGACCTAGGTTGCGCAGTAGACCACTAGCTCGTCGAGCGCCGTCATCGGTGATACGATCTAGATATCAAGCACACTATAAGTCAATCCACATGACTTATTTAAGCTCGGTAAGTCCGAACAACACAAATAATCCCAACATTACACCCCCGGATTTCAACTGTTATTTGTTAAGTTACCGTTATATGAGACTCATTAATCGTAGTATGTATTAACTATCAATGCCCGGGTTATTCTAAATAAGTCGGTTAAAAGACGTCTTAGTTGTAGCGTTTCCAGACGTTAGGATTTACTCCTTATATTACGAGTATGTGAGTATATATTCACGTTCATACTTCAGTATTAATTTAACCGTTTTGATTAGGCATACGAATATACAATTATAATATATAGTTGCATGTATCCATGCAACGTTAATTTGCATCGCAGTTTATGCTTATGCAATAATGTTTTATGGCATTATTATTTGACCATTTAATATTGTACCATATAATATACATCTCATTATAAATCTTAATAAACTTATACTTTGATTTATAATTTTATGACTTGTAGTATATATTTATACTAATGTCATAACACTTGTCATTTATTATTTCATGACATCAGAACTATATTACATATACTTATATTATATGCTCTCGGTTTCACATATATATATGTTGTTTAATTTGATTTAGTCATATAATATATATATATATATATATATAGTTGCATGAATGCATGCACTATATTATATAGTTCCAACTATATCATACACTTAATATGTATTTATTTTTACATAAGCTTGCGCATCACACTTATATATTCTTATACATTCATATGTCATGATTTATTCACTTATATTATATGTTACATTATTATCATCTTATGTAAGAACTTTATCTTAATATTATGTAACATTTCATTACATGTATTATTGAAATACCCTAAACCTTAATATGTTAATTAATTATTTAATTAAGATTTTCTAAGGCTAATTAAGTCCTTAAGATCATTGGTGAAGAAATAAAAACCAAAAAGAAAAAGAAAATGCGTAAAAGTCACAAAACGTGAAAACGCGTATTCAATTATTTTAGGAGGTATATAACCTTCACTGGGGTTATAATATATTTTTATACCCTAATTACACACTAGGAATGTGTGGGAAAAATTCCGGAAGAAAACGAATCCAAATAACGCGTTAAAACGCTAACGGAGTCCTAAAGCGCGTTTTTCGAGAAAACCCCGAAAATGTGACTTTAAACAGTTAAACGACCCCGTAAAAATTTATAGTTGATTATATAACTATAATTAAACATTAATGGGAGTTTAAGAACCATAAAATTAAAGAAACGAGAAAATCCCGGAAAACGGGCCCGGTTAGTGAATAGTGCTAAACCGGGTAAATAAACGAGCGTTTTCTGTAAAAGACAAAAAACGCTCCAGCTGGTACAGATATAGTGGGCCGGTTTTAATTAATAAAGTAGCCCTCACTCACACTAATAAGCTAGAAAGAAAAGAAAAGAGGAAAAGTAGAAAAGGTAGAAAAACTCTCTTTCCTCTCATTTCTTTTTTCCCCTCACGTACTGCCTCTCTCTTTTTTCTTCTTCCTCTGCCGATTTCTTCTTCCTCTCTTCTACTGGAAGTGATTTTGAGCTTCCTTCCATGGCAGCCCACACTCCCTTGCTCACCTAAGCCACATTACTACTCCCAAATCAAAAAATAAATTACATATTTGAACTCCTCTCATCAAGGGCTTCATTTCTATCTTTTCAAAATCTCCATTGGTGGAAGTTCATCTCCATGGGTATATCCCATTTGAAGAGAAAATTACATATTCTTGAAGCTTGGAGGCTCCTCTTTCATTCAAGGTAAAAATATCCAAGAAAAACCCACCTTTCCTTCATTTCTTGGTATGACCGATTTTGCCCCAATCTTATTCCTTGTTCTTTCCTTGTTTGAGTTATTCTACAAGGCTCCAATGGTAGTTTGGGAGTCCTCCTTTGATTCATGACCAAAAGTCATTCTAGGGTTTCAAGGTAATCCTTCATTTTTGTGCTCTAAGCACCCCTCCTTGTAACCTAGCTCAATTAATAAGTCTAGGAGTAATATTTAGTGCCTAATTCCTCATTTGAATATTGATGTTTGAGGTTGGCAAGTGGTTGGCCAATTTGGCCGATTGTGACCAAGGAAGAGAAGGGGAGAAATGGGAAGAGAAGCTTGCGAAATTAAGGTAATTAAACTACCTTGGTGCTTATGTAATTGTTCTAGAATATAGGGAATGGGTAACTTAAATAATGAACCCAAAATAAGTAAGGCAATGTATTTTGATGAGGTTGTAGGAAGTTGTGAATTGTTGTTTGAGTTAAAGGCCTTAGAGCCAAGTAAATTGAGTATATATGTTGATTATGTTGTTTGAGGAGATTTTGTGGAATTATGTATGCTGGTAGGACCCCTTGTGGGTGTGGCTAGATTAGGATGGATGTGGATGAAAATTTGGTGGTAAGATGAGTTTTGGACAATGCTAGAAAAGCAACGGAGTTATGGCAAAATTTCGGTAGAAACCGAAGGAGTTTTAGGTGAATAATGTGTAAGGGATGACCTAGGCTTAACTAGGTGTTTATATGGTGGATTTAAGTTGGTTGGTAACCATGGAATGGTGATTAGAGGATGAGAATGAAGTGTGTGAAAATCTGTAGCAAATGGGTGTTGAAGAGCATTAAAAAGGTAAGAAAAGAGTTAGTGTTTGTAATCTTGGAGATGGAGGTTGGACTTGGGTATAGGTAGTGCATTGGCCTTGGATGGAATTGTAGTGGTGAGTAAGTGTTTTTGTAAGGTTGATAGAAGGTATAAACCACAAAGAGGAAGTTAGGAAATGCACAAGTGTGCAAGTGTAACAGCAAGAGTGCAAATTTGTAGGATTTGAGCAAGAATTTGAGTAGGGATTAAACCAATGTTTTGAGGAGGTTTAGAGCATGTTTTAAGATGATTAAACATGTAGGAAACATGTGGAATTATTAGGAAATGATTTGAGGTGAATTAGGGGTTGAAAACTGCTCAAAAACTGTCAATTTAAACACCTACAGACATGGTCCGGGTTTGTGAACAAGTACACAAACCCGGACCACATCAAAAACGTGCCAGAAACTCATTCCAGCATGTAGTCCGGGTTTGTATCCAAGTACACATACCCGGACCAAGCTATTTTGTACACAGAAAGTGATTTCCGGGATTGGTCCGGGTTTGTAACCCCGGACACAAACCCGGACCAGTTCAAAAATGCAACAGAAAGTGTTTTTAAGTGTTGTTATGATGGGGAAGTGAATGGTAATGGTTTTAGATGATGATTAGGCCTTGTTTGGTGACTTTTAAAGTCCATTGGAAGTGTAAACAATGTTAGGTTGGATGTGAGAAAGTTGTGAGTTTTAGTACACAAAGTTAAACTGAAATAACGGGATAACGGGTTAAGTACGGGAGTAATAGAAATTTACATACCGTAAGATTTTGATGTTAATGAAAACATTTGAAATAATACCAATTGTTTGGAAAACTACCTGGGGAGCGTGAGGTGACGCGTTGGAGTAAATCCTCGGGAACACGGTAGAGTAACCCATGGTGTAAGGTATGGTTTTCTTGCAACCTGTGTCCTACCGGGTTACACCGGCTTGTATGCCAACTTGTTTTTCTGTGTGTTTGCCACCTTGCAAGATAAAGCATGAAATGAGTTTACTGTAATTCATTAATGTGGCGTAAATAATTCCGGTACCGTTTAACATTAACTATGTGTTAAACCGTAGCTAACCGACTCTAGGATCACATAAGAGATTGGTATTCGGATTAAATGTCCCAACCTACAGGAACGTTCTAACTACGGTTATCCGTGCTTTAGTTGTATATTGTGTTTGGGTGTGCGGTTGCTTATCGGATGTCGTTATCCATGTTTGTTGAATGGGATGTTACTTCCCTTATGTGTCTAACCAAATTAGTAACACTATATGATGTATGGATGTGATATGTTCCATAATGGATCGCTTAACTATATATATATTATGGGGGAGAGGAATCCGGTCGTTCCGGTCGCGCGTGTTTGTTTGAGAGTTGATGTATATATTGAATTAACTCCCACTCTGTTATGTTATGGTTGTTTTTCCTTCTTGGATTACAACCACCCACAAGCTTAACCAAGGCTTACCTACCTCATTATTATTCGGGGCTAGGGGGATTACTGTTATGCTAAGGTTGCTTTCCTTCCTTGGATTGCAACCACCCACAAGCTTAACCAAGGCTTACCTACCTCACTATTATTTGGAGCTAGGGGGAAATTGTGTATGGTGTGATCGGGTCTATATTAAGACCGACACGTCCAAGTAAACTAAATATGTACGTGTGCGGACCCATATTTAATCCGACACACCTTAAGCAAAGTGTACATAATCTAACAGGATGATGTGTTGACTTTACTGGTTGTAACCCATTGGTTGGTTTGCGTGCTTATAAGCATGTTTGTGGTTATAGTTTTCTTGCATGCTTTAATAAAATAAACTGCATGCTCACTCGACAATTAGTTGTGCGTGGCCCGGTAGTATGCGGGCTGCTCGATTACCATACCAGCAAAGGTGCTGACCCCCTTTGGGGGGCCCCCATACTTTTCAGGTACAATGGAGCTTGCAGCCGTTCGAGAGTAGGACGGGGTAGCTGTTTATACTTGGATAGTTATTTAGTTGTTTATGTAGTTGTAAGGGATGTAAAACCGAAGTTTGATAATCGGTAGCTGAAAGTATAGACTCGGTACAGTTGTAATGTAAATGTATGTATTTCAGTTTAGAAACGGTTGGTAATGTAAAGTGTAAGTGCTCGGTAATCTTGTCCATCAGACCGGTACACTATGTATGTATTAGCCTTGTTAGCCACGTGGGTGGCTAACGGCGTGTAACACCCATGGATTAAGTTAAGTGTTGAGTTGTAATTCCGCTGCTAAATTTTGTTAATTAAGTATGGTGTTTGTAGTTGGGGTGTTACAATTATAATTTCCTAAGGTTTATTTAAATACTAACCTTAGTTTATAATTTCCATTTCTCATTAATTGTCACATTATTTCATGTGAATATTATTAATGATGATTATTTCATCTAATCACATTAATACTATATATTACCTATAGTATTTATATCATTGTAAACCATATTGATAATTTCATTCTTGAATGTTATATATGCGGTTATTGCATATAGTTTTATAAACTATTCTTGACCACCTAAAATTATACAATGTTACATTAATATCTTATACTATGATATGATATTTTATATTTCATTTAACCTTATAACATATAGTTTTAAAACTATATTTAATTGCCGCAAGGGGCATATATTATGTACTTATTATTTCTTCATTTTCCATAGTTTCCATTTATTACAATATAATCACACATCATTATACCATGTTATAAATGTCTTATTTTATAACATTAAAACTTTGTAACAATATATAACCTATAGTTTTTATAAAACTCCTTTATTATTGCCGAAAAGGCATATAGGTTATATTTCATTTCCTTTTTAATTCCCACACTTTCTATTTATTACAATTTCACCACATATTTTATAACATGTTACATACACCATATATTATATCATTTAAACCTTATTATAAATATAGCATATGGTCTCAATATTTTCGGAAACTGGGTTGCTATTCGCAGTACAAAATTACTAATCACCGCAGTACAAAATTTTTTTAAATCATATTAACGTTGTAAACATGTAGTGACATCGTGTCGTACATTTTGTTTTTCAAAAAATGCATTTCGTCACCGTGAACCGTAAAAAAGGCCAATTTCGGGTAAAAAAACGCTCTCGTTGTAGTAAAAGTATTTAAACCCGTTTTTATTGTGTTTGGATGTTATAATTGTGATTTTATGCTAAGTTATTGATGTTTTACTGTATTTAGTACGAAACGGCGTTAATATGTTGAAAATGAGTCAAAACGAGCATTTTTTGAAAAAACGCTCCAAAACATGCATGTTATATATAAACGAGATGTGTTCGGTATCTTCATTTCTCACGCACGCTCCGTCTCTCCTCCAAACTACCTCACCGGAATCCTCTCTTCCTGATCGCCGGAGCCACTGCCGGAAAAATTTTCCGGTGAGTTTTTCAATTTTTTTTTTGCAAGTTATAGATCTTGATGTGATGATTTCAAATATGTTGTTAGAATTTAGAAACACACATTAAATTATCCTAGATCTACAAAATAAAAATCTGGAAAAAAAGCTTGAAACTCCACCGACACTAATGCAGTCGCCTCGCCCCTGCTCTTGACACTACCCGACCAAACTCGCCTCAGCCAGATACACGAGTTGGCCGAGTTCGCCTCACGTCTTGAGGCGACTGGAAGCGCCTCGCCGTTGCTGTCGACATGCGCAGGATGGACTCGCATCGACCACAGGGAAGACGTCGCCTCACCTCACCTGAAGACACGTGATGAAGGGAGTCGCCCGTCCTGAAGACACGCCTTGAGGAGACTCGCCCCGCCTAAAGACACGCCTTGAAGAGACTCGCCCCGCCTGAAGAAATGAGTTCATTTGTCTCGCCTTTGCTGGTGACACGAGGTGGTGAAACTCACCTTGGCGGCGGAGGCGAATTTGAGAAACTCACCCTGGCGGCGGAGGCGAACCGGTGAATCTCGCCCCGCCTATTAGGGTGACTCACCTGTTTTTTTAATTGGGAATGTTTTTACAATTTTATAATAATATATTTATGTTTATGAACTTATATTATAAGTTTGAGTAAGTTAAAATAAGGTTTACGCACTTAAATGACAAATTTTTGAAATTTTGGGGTTAAAGAGTAAAATGAGGGAACTAGGGTGTACTTACTGTATAAAATTATTCATAATGACCTAAATACACTTATAAACTTATTTTACAAGTTTTGGGTAATTTAAAATAAAGTTTAAGTGACTAAGTAACAAGTGTAGTAAATCGAATGTCAAAAAGGTAATTTTCTTAAAGTTTGGCTAAGGTATAGTTTTGCGCTTATCATACTTATATTGTGTGTATAGTTCTATTATTTGGTGTTGTAACAATTAAAGCCAAATGCCTACTGTTTTATTTACTGTATTTTAAGTTTACAATTAAAGCATTAGAATGAGTTAAAGGACTTATAGGTACAAAATGATAAGTAAAAAGGGGTTAAAATGCAATTTTTGAAAACTAAAGGGATATTTATGTATAGGGCTGAAATGTTTCTGTATTAAATTGTTTATAATGATATATTTATGTTTATGAACTTATATCATAAGTTTGAGTAAGTTAAAATAAAGTTTAAGCACTTAAATGACAAGTTTATGAAATGTTGGGGTTAAAGAGTAAAATGAGGGAACTAGGGTGTAGTTGCTGTATAAAATTATTCATAATGATCTAAATATACTTATAAACTTATTTTATAAGTTTTGGGTAATTTAAAATAAAGTTTAAGTGACTAAGTAACAAGTGTAGTAAATCGAATGTCAAAAAGGTAATTTTCTTAAAGCTTGGGGTATGGTTGGTAAAGGTCCAAAAGTCTTCTATAATTTAGAGATAATATTGACCTAATATGTTATATTATAAGTTTTGGCTAAGTTAGATAAGAGTTAAGGATTACAATGATGAGTTTGGAAAGTTTTGAGGCTATACTATGATTGTTCTGTTGATTTATTATTACTTACTTGTGTAGCTCATCTTAACTGGGTTGCTTCAACTTGTACAGTGATGGATAAGTTAAAGAATGTTCTGATGAACGTCTACACCAAAAAAAATGAAGAAGGACAGGAATGTGGAGCAGCCAATGACTGCTTCGTTCCGTCGTGAGCGCGCTGCAGCAGTTGATCCTCCACGGCACTCGTCTTTCCAGCCACAGCAGGGTCATGCTGAGCCTGCACGACACTCATCTTTCCAGCCATAGCAGGATCATGCTGACCCGCCTCGTCACTCATCATATCACCCACAACAGTAGCCCATCATGGACCCATCCTTTACCCAGTCATTCCATGATTCTGACCCAGTCGCACACATACCTAGGAGAAGGATGCCTGCAGCTTCATCGTCTGCAGGTGATTGGCCATCTGCTGATCTGGCCCAGCTTCATAGCTCCAGTTACAATATAGAGGGTCAGAGTAGCCACCACGTGGGGCATGTGGAGGCACATACTTCTACTGGTGGTAGCTATCATGACCATTGTGTGGAGCATGCGGAGGCACAAACTTCTGCTGGGTGTAGCTATCATGACCCCTAGACCCCTTCGGATGCTGCAACACCCGTTGACATGGACATAGATGAGGTGGAGGAGGCTGAGGAGACATCTGAGGATGAGGACCTAGACGAGGACGACCCTGATCAGGAGAGCGACTGATGAGGAAGCTGCTCTCGCTATGGAGCCCGTTATTCCCGCTTTCTGGAGGCTTATTGAAGTGCCAGTACCCGGTGGTCCACTACTGACTAGTGTCATCACCAGCTTTGGTGGGCATGTCGCCAACTAAGGTATATACTATCTTATCTTTCAGTTTGGCAAGTAGATTTAACTATTTCTTCATGCATGTGTAAAATTTGTGTTAATTGTCTAGGACCGGGGTGTTTTGGGATTTAAACCCCGAAACCCTATAATCACGAACTGGCCGTTTAGCGGGGTTACTTGCAAAAGGGCAAGAAATATGATTAAGTACTCAGCGTTGGATCATCTGCTAGATGCCACATGGGGTTTCAACAACATGTCTTTGATCTCGGCCTTTCTGGAGAGGTGGCAGCCGGACACCAATTCTTTCCACATGCCTTTTGGAGAGATGACGATCACACTTCATGATGAGTGGCAGATACTGAGGATCCCAATCGTTGGTCATCCGATTGTGGGGAATCCATCAAACATTGAGCTTAAGGACACGATGGATAAGTTGTTAGATTTTGAGGACGGCGTTGACCAGATGATGAAATTCATGTGGCATACTGGTGTTGTTCCGATATGTCCACTTATAGAGTGGTGTTCGACCGGCCAGAGGGTACCTATGAAGCAGGCGTGCGGTTGGCTCTACTATGCTCTCGCTACTACCATCTTTGCTAACATGGGGCATTCACGCATAAGTCCTCTACCGTTCTGGTTTGTTACTCCCATGGGTAAACATACGAAGCTAAAGAGGTTCGCATGGGGAGCAGGTACTCTTGCGTGGTTGTATCGCCAGCTGGGGATACATCTTGTGCTGACTGTAATAGCATTGCTGGCTCTTTGACCCTTCTCGAGGTAAGTGTTTTAATGTATAACAATGTGTAATAAATTTTCATGAATTCACATTAATAATTGGCATAATTCTTTTTAAAATTTATGTAGTGCTGGATATATGCGTACTTCCCCACTCTTAGACCAGCAGTTAGTGCTGACTGGCGTGATGGGGATGATAGACCGTGGGCTATGAGATGGGTCAGGTCCACCTCCCAGCAGAAAAATAAAGATTCACAGCAAGAAATGTAAGTGGTACAACAATTTCAATTTGTATTATTTACATTATTGTTTATTATTGATGCTTACGTTTCCCTGTGATCCAATGTAGATTGATTGGTTGCCCTACGGTCGCGAGAAGGTGAATGAGAACAGGGATCGCTCTTGGTACAGGGGTACCTTGCAGTACATGACTGTGAATGAGTCATATATGCCAGAGCGTTGTCTTCGCCAATTCGGGTACGTTCAGTGTATCCCACCTCCCTCTATTAGACCGAACAATAGATCCAAAAAATAAGGGAGAAAAGGAAAGCCCTGTAGATGTGTGTACCCCACCAAGGAAAGCCTTCCTCGGCCTATTTATAGGCATAATTGTGTCTTTGCCGGGCGTCGTGCCGGGTCACCAGTAGCCGGCACACGTGTTAAATGCGCCCAACTGTTAACGGTCGAAACCGTCAATTCCGCGCGAAACAGTGCATATGCCGGGTAGGATATACCCGGCATCACACCCGGCATTGACTAAATCTCCAACGGTCAAACGGCCATCGTCTGGTCAACCGGGCGACTCTTCACTTATGCCGGATAGCATATACCCGGCATTATGTCCGGCAATGCCTCTTTTCTGTTCTGTACTTATGCCGTGCAGAAGCTACCCGGCATGGAGTCCGGCTTCAACTAACTTTTGCCTAGAAAATCATTCCTTGCACAGAAAACTCATAAAAACATAAATCTGTACAAATATTATACTTTAACACATAATAGCATAAATAACATAAATATAACTTTATTTAGATAAATATAATACTAAATCTAGTGCATAAAATATGATAAGTCTGCGGCTTATCAAGGCCCTACACTTACCTTTTGCTAGTCCTCGAGCAAAACAAGATTAGAAAGAAATTACTTATGCACAAAACAGATAAACTTTAAAATGAAATGTAGATAAATATTCTCAACTCTAAGACTCTAATTCATAAGTAACTTAATCTACCTTATTCTATCAAAACATACTAATGGGTATAAAAAAGAATTTTCAAAACCGATCAAAAGCTTTTGGGCTATTTTGCATAAGGGATGTTGTATCTCTCCTTTTTCCGGTTTCCATCATTCAGCTCTATTTTTCAAGAGTTTCTGAATGTGGCCAAGACTCTCATCAATGGTTTTTATGAATCAGCCCTATTTTGCAAGGGTTTCTGAATCAACCATGATTTTTTCTACATTGAAGAACGGGGAATTTAGGAGAAAAATAAAAGGAAAAACTCTCGTTTCTTGCTTTTATTCTGAGGCATTTTTGCAACCTCAAGGAATATAATGCTTTTCCTTTGGAAGAAGATTTTTTTTTTTTTTTTTTTCTTCTTCTTCTTTCTTTTGCACAAAAACCCTTTTTTTAAGATTTTCACCCAAAAGGTTTTTCACAATTTTGAAAGAAAAAAAAAATAAATACCCAGAAATACATAAAGGAAAGAATTAGGAGAAAGATCATATACTCATGTTAAACAAAAAGAATCAAAAAGTTAAAAACAGGAATCTATAAGTCATTAGAAAGCTTACCTCTTGAGAGAACAAGCTTTTAGTCATTCCTAATCTTATCACGATCAAAAACATGCAAAAAGTTTAGTAAAACATTGATAAACTTTAAACCTATGCATATTATTAACAAAAACTTATTTTTTTTTAAGGGGGGTCCCTGCCCTACACTTGGCAGGAACACTGTCCCCAGTGTTCGAAAGAGAACAAAAATGTTTTTTTTTTTTTTTTTTTTTTTTTTTTTTTTTTGAACTTAAAAAAACTAGGTTAAAAAAATATTGACGAAAACAAATCATATATATAAAAAATAGAAATTAAATGTAAGAAAGGCTCCCCTGATTGACATTGAAGGTGTGAGGAGGACCCGCCCTACACTTAGCCTTTTAGGCTACTTGGCGTGTCTGAGATCCTTGGTAGAATGGTGACCGAATTCGCGTGCCCCGTGGATTGGTTTGCGTTTGGGACGGGAGTTGACCTTGCTGTCTTGGTTGCATCAGAAGTTGCTGTAACTGCAACTGCAACGATTTGTGCTCTTGCGAATGGTCGAGATCTCGTTTTGAGTATCCTGGGTCTTGTTCATCAGGGCTGACATCATGTCACGAAGTTCAGCCATTTCAGCCTCTGATGATGATGTAGGATGGGATGGTCTGAATTGCCTTAGACCTCCCTGGTAGCCGGCTTGACTCTGGAAGTGTTGAGGGGATTGGTTCCCCTGTTGCCATGGCTGCCGATACCCTTGGTTACTCACAAAGTTGACTTCCTCAACACTCTGAAAGTCTGGAATGTCAGGGCTCGAAGCGTGTGGTCGTGCACTAACCACGTTCGCCTGTTGAGGAAGTTGATTCATTGCTATTTGCTCCACCACTTTCTGTAGAGCGCTAACCTTCGTTGATGTCTGGGCATTACTCTCCATTAACTGCTCATGACTCTGCATAAGTTTGTCAAATTTAGCATCGCCCTCTCCGACTTGAAATAAACCAGCGGTGCCACCCCTGGTTCCACCTGTGGCCCAATCTCTTATCTCTTCACAAAGAGATTCAACCCCACTAAGGAATTGATCTCCAGGTTTCTTCAATATGTCTGCACCAAGGGAGGATAGGATCATGGTCTTGCATTGGTTGACCAATCCCTTGTAAAACAACTGAGATAGTTGTTCCTTGGTGAGGCCGTGGTGTGGACATGTGCGCAGCAACCCTTTGAATCTGTCCCAAGTCTCACAGATGTTCTCCGAGCTCGGTTGTTGAAGTTGTAAATGTCGGCGATCATCTCCAGGGTGCGACTTGGGGGCATGAACTTATCATAAAACTTGGTTGCCATGTCCTCCCAAGGTGATGGTACTAGGGGTTAAGCTGTGGTACCATTTGCTGGCGTTCCCCGTAAGGCTATGGGGAAGAGGGATAGTCTGGCATATTGGAGGACGTTATTTGTGGAGGTTAGGCTGTTTGTGTGCTGTAGAAATTTGGTGACGTGGAGCAAAGCATCGTCCGGATTTGTACCATCAAACAAACCCAATTCCTTGATGCATCGGATTGATGATATGGCTTGAGTTTTTGCCATTCATCATATTCGGTTTGAGGAAGGAGAGGAAGGTCGATTGCTGGTTTCTGGCCTTGGTTGGAAGGCCTGTTTATATTTCGGACGGTAGGTGCTGCCATTGATGTAGGATCTGCTTCTTGTAGGGTTCGTTGTTGCCTTAAAGTTTGAAGCAGGGTTCTCTCGATCTCCGGATCAGGGTTGGCTAAATTGTCAGGAGTACTCGTAGATCGAAGAAGCATTCACTTGGACAACTTCAGGAGGAGCAAGAGAACATGTTATAATATTTCGTAATAATAAAAGAAATAATATAATGATATAATAAGAAGTATGAAAATACATGAATGAACAAATTTTTGGTTATGCCGGACAGAGTGCCGGGTGAATCTTACCCGGCAGTGGACTTCCTCCACTAATGCCGGGTTTGTACAAACCGGCATGCTACCCGGCGTGACCAAAAATCGAACATAACTTATTTAAAAGACATTGAAGGTAGAAGATAATCATATATATACAAGAGGAATTTATTACTAACTGTCCCTCCTATTTACGATAATAATATTGAGAAAGTTTGAACATGCCGGGTGACGTGCCGGATACAACCTGTCCGGCATCGGACTTCCTCCGAAATGCCGTGTGTAGGAAACCCGGCACAATACACGGCAAGCGCAAAAAAATCGAAATTCAAAATAAAGAAACATAGTATAGGGATTAATATAAGAGACAATTTGAACATGCCGGACATGATGCCGGGAGAAACCTGCCCGGCATTGGACTTCCTCCGAGTATGCCGGGTAACTGATTTCCGGCACTATGCACGGCATATCCAAATCTGCACATCTAAGGGCGAAAGTAAATTAAAGAATGAAAGAATAAAAGAATGGAATTTGTTGAATATGCCGGTTACGAGACATCCGGCCAGGAATCCGGCCTATTCAACAGGAAACAAAAATGAACAAAAATCAATTAAAGAATCAAAGAATAAAGAATAAAGAATAGGGCGTTTTACCGAATTTAGGACTTGGACTAATTCCAAGTCCCCGGCAACGGCGCCAATTTGCTAACAGAGAAATTGTAGGGATAAAACTATATACAAAAGAATAAACAAATAACTAAACCTACAACTCTACTACGGGTAGCAAAATAAAACCCGGTCGGAGTATAGTGTAAATATATTACGACCGAGAGTATCGTACCCAAGGGACTTATAGAAAATTAGTCCTAATCCGGGCAAAAAGCCTATTCTATAATAACAAGGGGGGAATTGAAAATGTGATCCTAAACTAAATAAATAAATAAAAAACTAACTTTGATTTGGGAAGATTATCAATGCAAAAGGTTCGTATGACCAATGATCAAAGGTGGCAAGTCTCAAAGAGGATTAGGTCTCGCAAAAATGCATATGCCGGATGTGATGCCGGATCCTCGCTACCGGCAGATTCATGGCCTTGAACGTGCCGGATAACTTATACCCGGCATGCCATCCGGCATGGTACATTTGTAAATAACATTTCCAGATTCGGATCTGACAAAAGGAACTCAACATTCATACTTGCATCGTGCATAGCTAATGCCGAATACAACAGAATAATGGGAAATAAGAGATTAACCCTAAACCTTAAGTCTTGCTCCCGCTGAGGCGCAGAAGACAACGTTAAAGATTACCTAAATCCTAATCTGTCCTATCCTAGTCTTGTGAACATCAAATAGGATTAAGAGATAAGAGAATGAATAGCTACTTCATTCTACTTGTAAGAAGATTGGAACTCGGGTTAAGAAACTTGAAAATTCCATAATGATAGATAGAGTTTACAAGGAAATCATCCCTAACCAAAACTAACAAGGATTTGCATCACCATCCACACAACTACAAGAAGAGAATACAAAGAGGGAGAAGGAGATGTTAATAGCCTTAACCCTGACAAGGTCTTCTTCTTCTCTTGCGTGGATGGATCTGCAAACGTTCCTTGGACACCAACACTTGGAGTGGGGCGGAAATTGAGATGTGAATGGAGTATAATATGGTGTTGAAGTGTGTCAAATTGCTGCCTTCCTCGGCTATTTATAGGCATAATTGTGTCTTTGCCGGGCGTCGTGCGGGTCACCAGTAGCCGGCACACGTGTTAAATGCGCCCAACTGTTAACGGTCGAAACCGTCAATTCCGCGCGAAACAGTGCATATGCCGGGTAGGATATACCCGGCATCACACCCGGCATTGACTAAATCTCCAACGGTCAATAACGGCCATGTCGTCTGGTCAACCGTGGCGACTCTTCACTTATGCCGGATAGCATATACCCGGCATTATGTCCGGCAATGCCTTTTCTGTTCTGTACTTATGCCGTGCAGAAGCTACCCGGCATGGAGTCCGGCTTCAACTAATTTGCCTAGAAAATCATTCCTTGCACAGAAAACTCATAAAAACATAAATCTGTACAAATATTATACTTTAACACATATAAGCATAAATAACATAAATATAACTTTATTTAGATAAATATAATACTAAATCTAGTGCATAAAATATGATAAGTCTGCGGCTTATCATCAGTACCTTGACTATATGGGATTCGTACTATCACCAATATGGAGGGGCATAGTTTAGGATTTTATGTTTTTGTTGTTTTAAGATACAATATGGATGTAGTTATTTTCTAGTGGACTTGGTGATTGTTACTGTATTGCTGAAATTGCTGGTGATCACCTTCTGGTTCATTTTGTGGAGGTTCTTAGAACCGGGGATGAGAAGAAAAACAGGGGAGACTATGCCAAAAATTTTCTAGAAATGCACTGTTTCTTTTGCTCTTCATTGCTCCTAAATGTTAATTCTCTGTCCAATGCCTCGCACTTGAAGACACTGAGCTACAACCACCTGTAAAGCATTGACTTCATCTTCATGAGTTTGGTAGTTAGGCTCACCTGATTGTGAACTCTTTATTTCCTTAGTACCTTCTTCAGCATTGCTGAAGACACTTCCTATAGATAAGTTAGAAAACAAGAATGAATACATTGGGAAAGACAGGTAACAAAGGGCATGGCAGAAAGAGTAGCACCATAACTCACCGAGGACATGACACTTATTCCATCAGATACATCTGGAATGGATAAGCAGTTTGGTGAAACATGCAAGTATTTGATGATGTATCCATCTTGGGGGAAGTACCCTTTCTTTTCAAACTTCTTTCTTGTTTCCTTTGGAATCTTTTTGAACATTTTTGATACCTAGTTTGTTAGGATAAGGATAAAGTATCAGCAGCGAGATTAAAATCACCATCCTTTTTAATCAATTGATCAACCAAGAAAAGACCCACCATACTGCTTCAGAAACTCCACTCACTGCCTTGTTTTTTCATCCTTCCAGGCATTCTAAGCTCCAAGGAGACTGCTCCATCATTGTTCTTTTTCTATTTAACTATCACATTACAAGAAACTGAACATAAAAGATTGAAACAAACTATGAGAGAAATGTAGATGCATCAAACCCTATTTCATATCAACTATACCAGCAGTCTTCGTAGGTGCCTGACCATAAATTCAAAATCACGTTAGATACATAATTCAGGAAATAACTACGTCAGAAGTCAAACAGCACTTGATTGACCACTGACTAGATTTTTCAGACCTATACAAACACTGGATAGATGAAAACTGATGCAAAAGCTTCATATGGAGATATACAAGTGCATCATAAAGAAATAGATACAAGTATTTACCTTACTGGGCTTCAACTTCAAGCAATTCAGACACATCATACTCAGCATGCGCCTGAGTTTAGTCACATGTGAAGGATGAAATATAGGAATCGGCAACTCTACGAAGCGGTTAGAACGTAATGTTTATGTCACAATAACTGAAATATATCAAAATGTAAAAACTCCACGTCCAAACATCTATCAACGATTATAAATCCAGAAAAGTATAACAACACGTTTATTCCACTTCCAAACATCTACCAAAGATTATAAATCCAGAAAAGTATAACGACACGTTTATTCCACGTCCAAACATCTACCAAAGATTATAAATCCAGAAAAGTATAACAACACGTTTATTCCACGTCCAAACATCTACCAAAGATTATAAATCCAGAAAAGTATAACGACACGTTTGTTCCACGTCCAAACATCTACCAAAGAACGCTATATGAAACCGAAGAACGTTATATGTAGAACCATTCTACCAAACGAAATAAACCCAATGTTTACGTCATGAGAACTGAATATCCACATGTATTGGAAATAAAAAATGCAAAAACTCTTGTCAAATTAAGACACTAATTGAGCCAATTAGTGTCTTAATTTGACACGAGTGAGCTCAATTAGTGTCTTAATTGAGCTCAAATAGTGTCTTAAAAGGGATAACATGCATGTACATTATTACACAGCTACTGCATTCTAGTATATGCCAACCCATAATATTCCTTATAGGACTACAGAAGGTACGCAATGACATTTCAATTTTATGGGGGAATACAAGCATGTACCTTCTTACATGGCTATTTAGCTTCAGCATTACATGTAAAGACACAGTCAATATTAGACATGATCACTGTTGGGTAAAAACCTAACGGCAAGTATACCGGTCGATTATAGCAAGTTTTTCCTAGAAGTGTCCCTCCAGGTTATCGAATCCAAGGGAGGCAGCGTTTTAGTTTAATTAATATTTAAAAAACAAACTAACAACTCGGTTCACTCCAGTGACAAGGGGGTTTTGTTTGTTGAATTACTGAAGTATGAAACAAGAGTGTAAATAAGAGCAAAGGTAATAAGACAATAGGCAAATTAATAGTATTTTTCTTTGATTTAATAAAAGGGGAAATTCCGGTTTACTAATCCTCCAAATTCTTCGGTTCCTTTTTCAGTGTGTTTACCAAAATTCAGATTAAAATCCTAGAACAGAAATATTCCACGTTCGGTCTCCCGCTCGGTGGAATCTAATTAACAGCTAATAAATTTTAACTCTCGTTACAAATTTACTAAATGCTAACAGCTTTAAGAAAAATCCAGTTTATTGATCAGTTAATATCCTAGAGGAATTACCATCTCTAAATTAACCGGTACTGTTCCTGTTATCTATTATCTACCGCAGTTCTCACTTATAAGCAGATAAACTGGTAAAATCAAGTAATTGGCCAAATCACAAGATTTATAAAAATAAATAAAGAACAACACTTTAATCTATTTAAAATGGTAAATCACAAAGATAATGGAACCTTGAATTTGGATTACATAGTAAACCGAAATTTATAAAAACTACTCAGCCATGGAAATGAAAATACTGTAAAAATATGTAAACAACATTAAAGAGGAAGAGAAGAAGAAACTCTGATTTAAGACTCTTTAATGGAGTCTCGGTGTGTGACCAGTGCTTTCTTCTGCTCTTTCTCCAGAAAATGGTGGAGTCTCCAGCTGCTTGTGTACTCCAGATTTCTGTGGATGTGTATGGTGTTTAATGAGAATGGTGATATGAATGGAACGTGAGAAATGGAAATGGATGGAGTGAGTGTGGAATGCTCTCCAGAATTGTGTCTAAAATGAGTGAGATTGAGTTCTATTTATAGAACTCATTTGATGAGTACGTAGCAGGAGCAGCTGGTGGTGGACAGTGATGTTGGAATTAGTAAGTGGAATGATAGGTGGTTAACGTGGGTGTTTTTTTTTGCTGGATTTAGGGAGATAATTGGATTAGTGGAGGGATGATTGAAAGTAGCAGTGAAAGGGACAAAAAAATGAGTGTGGAAGACAAAGCTGGAAAGGAGATCGGTGCTGCATGGGCGACAGTTTAATTATGAAGAGAATAAATCTCTTTTCTTCACGTTCGCGCGCTACACTGTCGATTTCAGCAGTATGGTCCAGGACTTAAGTTTTGTATGAAGTCCCGGACCATAGCATTGAAATGGGTCGAGAGTTGCTCTGCTTTGTGGTCCGGGACTTAAGGTTTGTATAAAGTCCCGGACCATGGTGTAGAAACAGGTCGAGAGCAGCTTCTTGTGTGGTCCGGGACTTAAGTTGTGTATAAGGTCCCGGACCATACCTGTATTTAAGCCGAGAGTGGAGTCACTTTGTGGTCCGGGACTTAAGTTATGCAACAAGTCCCGGACCATGTCTGAATTTAGGTCGAGAGGTGACTTTTCTGACTCCATTTAGCTTGTTTGAAAAACTATGGTCTCCAACAATGATATGAACATGTTTCTTTTGAGATTAAATACCTGAAAAAGCACATAAAACCATAAAAGAAGACAATTGCAACAAGAAACATAAAAATACTCAAAAGATAGGAATTTAGCAGTAAATAGCAACGAATTCGGTATCAAAAGACCATGCCGAAATAGGTAAATTCCTGACTTATCAACATCCCCACACTTAACCTTTGCTTGTCCTCAAGCAATTACTGCAATTAAAATGTACCAGAATTTCAAAAGCGGGGATTTATCAGGTCAGGAGAAATGTACAAGGAAATCTAATGCTGAGAAACAGTCATAAGAAACAACGACTAGTACTGCAAGTTTTCTTAAACAGTGAAGCTAGGGTGTTTGACAAATGCATGAGACTATCATCATAACTATTTAATCCAAACTGTACTCAGGGCTTTACTTTCCATTTGCTTTCCACAATTTCATTGGACGACAAGGGGCAAGAAGTAATGTCATATTCCACATTACCTTTCATTGCCACATACTCATAATCAAGGAAGAATTTGCAATAAACTGTTTAGCATGAAAGAACTTTCCTTCCAATTTTTCTGAGTAAGCATTATTCATTTCATCCCCCCAGACTTTTTCTCCCCATCCTTGTAGCGGTGTTGGGCCTTCTATCCCAGATCAGATGATCTTAGGTAGATGAGTGATGAGGCACTCCATGGGCTTAATTACCGAATGGGAGAGGCCTGTTCCGGTTCAGAGTAGATTAGAGGAGTACCTTGCCTTTGTCCTTTCCTTCCATTCATCCCAAAACTTTCCCAAAGCCCCAAGTTAGTTCAAACAAAATAGTCACAAAATGGTCTCACCTTTTATTGAAGGAAATAGATGAAAATTTTAACCAAAACTGACAACACAAGCAGTATAACCAAAGTTCTTATGACCGAAGTTTCAGATTAAATCTCAAAAATTTTCGCTACTCGTACGTTATTCCCGACTGATGCATCTGACCACAAATGAAAACCAAGTATGTTGAATTAAAAAAAATTGTGGAGGGTCATCAAAGGTTAGTGAAGGGAGAATAAGTATTGTCAGGAGCCACAGAAAACAAACAATTAGATGTGCAACCCCCTTACTACTTCCCCACACTTAGATAATAGCAATGCCCTCATTGCTACTAGAATGTGATTATAGTGCAAAAGAGAGAATAGGACTCCCCTGAATAATCGGTGAAGATGACGTCCCCACACTCAGAACAAGGAACGGGAGACCTAAGGGGTGTTACGAAAATTTCGGCAGAGTCTCCTTTGTTTTCTTTGGATAGCGCACACAAAAATGGCAGTCCTGTTTGAATATCACAAAGCAGCAGATAGCGCGTTGCAACAAAAAAGATCACGCATAACCAAATATTCAGGAATAACCAAAGTACCCCATCAAAAACAATCTAAATAGAAAAAGAAAGGTACCAGAAGAAGCAACCTACTAATCTAAAAGACATCAAAATATCACAAATGTCAAAGTCAGTTGAAAATCCAGAAGTGCAATAAAAGATAGGTAGACTGATGAAGAAGAGAGCATAAACCCCAAACATGTACTACCGACGGGGCATGCGCCAGGACTCCAACTGTGTAAAGCGCTCATCATACTCACGGAATCGGGCCTCCTGACGAGCCGCGTACTCAGTAAACTGGGCATCCCGCCTGGCCTCATAATCAGTCTGACGGGTCTCTAAAGTAGAGAGTCTCGTACCATACTCATCCAGACGACTCGTAAAACCGTCAAAGTAGGCTGTAGCAGTCCCCCTCCAGGCTCTAAACTCATGCAGCAACTCATCATAGCCCGGGGCCGGACCAGCAGGTATCGGGTAGGCTGGGGCCTCACCACCAGCAGCAGCAGCCTCATCAGCAACGGCCTCAGCCTCATCAGCAGCCGCATCAGCCTCGTCAGCAACCTCAGCAGCGTCCTCAACAACTTGGGGTGCGCGTGCAGCGCGTTGGCGCTTCACCCACTGCCCGTCGATCTTCTCCCACTGAAAGAATCTCATCATCGTCATATCGAGAGTAGACCGAGGATACTGGGGCAGCTCATCAGATACATCCACCCCCTTAGCAGCAAGTAACGAGTGTAGGAGGTGTGGGAATGAGAGAGAAGCGGAGTGATCGGTCTCAACCACCCGGAGCATGGAGTTAAAGATAACTTGATGCAGAGCAGGTGGAACCCCTGTAGCGGCATAGTCGTCGTCCAGGATGTAGCGCATAAGCCAGCAGTCATTCATATTCAGATCCGCGCACTCCCGGGGGCGAACATTATACATTAGCACCCCTAAAATCAGACGCTCTCTAGGGGTCGGTAGCTTATCCCCCGTGACAACCTGCTTATCCCGGTTATTCCTACGCTGCCGGTTTTGAACGTCCGGGTCATTGACAATCAAGTTAATGTAGTATTCCTTAGCCTGTCTAGTCAATAATGGCATATTGGCCCTATTCTCTGCAGTCGGAACCCGAACTGCTATGGGCAATTCCAAACAACGCCTAATGCTCAAAGCAGTCATAGAAATATTCACCCCTTTAACCACCGAATTAATAGCATCCCTCTCCTCGTTCACAGTCGCATTAGCATAAAATAACTTCACCAATCTCGGATAGAATCTCCCACCTCTATTCAGCAAACATGACCATCTACGTGCACTAAAAATTGATTCCAGATCAAATTCGGCTATCAAAGTCGGGCAGACTGACCTTTCGGGAATGATTTTCCTTTCGCGGTCCCGGTACCAATTCGCAGCGGCTTCATTGATGAAGTCCGAATCAACCGTCTCCCGGATCCGGATTAGAGCTGCATCGGGGGATGGTGGAGCAGCGGCGGATGAAGAAGCGCCGGCGGTGGTGGTGCGTCGAGCTCTTTTGGGTGCCATGTTAAAGTTTTGGATTAAGGAAGGGAGGATTAAAGCTGCGATTGTTTTGGGGTGAATTTGGTGGAGCAGGGCGTGTTTGGTTGGGGTGGCGAAGAAGTAGAGTGAGGTCGGATGTGGTGTTTTTGGGGCTAGTGCGTCGGGTGAATGCGTAAGTGGCGGTGAGGGCTGGATTTGGAACTTGGGCAATTGTGTGTCGTGGGAGTTAAACTGTGTGTGTGAAGTGCGGTGATTTGACAAATTCGACAAGGGCTGGTGTGGGCATGTGAAGACGGTAGCGGCGTGGGGTTGTGAAGAGAGTGGCGATGGGGGTGGTTGTTTGTGGTGGAGGGCGGATTTTGAGACGGGTGCAGAGAAGACCGGTGGTGTGGTAATGCGATAGAGGAGTGGAGCGCGCTGGCGTGTGCTGGAGTTGGTGAAAGGAGGGTGAGGGCGAAGGGTGCCGATGTCGAAGGCGGGGTGTGTGGTCTGAAGCAGGCGACGGGAGTGGCGAGGGCGGTTGTGGTGATAGAGGAGGAACGGTGATGTTGTGGAGGTGGGTGCGACAGAAGGATGGGGCGTGGTTACTGGCGAACTCGAGAAGGCGAGTGATGGAGTTAGGGTTGGACGGGGGAAAGGACTGAGGGAGAAGACGACGGTGGTGTAGTGGGAGGTGCGACAGGCAAATTCAAGGGCGAGGGAGGTTGGAGTGGCGACAGAGGGAGTGAATTAGGGAATTCATAAATGAGAAACGGGCTGAAGAATGAGGACGACGGCTTTCGTTTTTTTTTTCTGAAGTTATGTTGGTCCGGGACCTAGGATTCCTACAATGTCCCGGACCACTATGTAAAAACAGCCCGAGATTCCCCATCGCCTTGGGTCCGGGACTTAAGATGCGTAACAGGTCCCGGACCATATGTGGTTTTCTGTTCGAGAGTTTGATGCTCCTTTGGTCCGGGACTTAGGTTTTGTATAAAGTCCCGGACCGCTATGTTGAAAGAGGCCGAGATTTGCAGTTTCTCTTGGTCCGGGACTTAAGAAATGTAAAAGGTCCCGGACCACCCCATGTTTTCTGTCCAAAAGTTCCTGCTCTGTCTGGTCCGGGACTTAGGATATGGTCAGTGTCCCGGACCGCCCCATTTATTCCACCGAAGGATTGCATCCTAGTACTCTGTTTTTCTTCCTTCATTCAAACCTACATTTTAACAAAACCAACCAAAGAAAAATAGCTAACACAGGAATTAGAACAAGTAAAAAAACAAGAATTAAAACTAAAACAAGAAGATAAATAAAAGAAGATTGGGTTGCCTCACAATGAGCTGCCCGTCTTTTCGGTCTTTGGCTAGACCGTGTAATTGTAAGATCAGTATGGAGGATCATGCACCATGATCACCGAATGGACTTCGGCGATGTCACCACTTAGATAGTGTTTCAACTGAGACTCGTTGACTTTGAATGTCTCCCCTTCTGTATTGATTAAACCTATGGCTCCATAGGGCGAGACACTCGTTACTGTGAACGGTCCAGACCAGCGAGATTTCAACTTTCCCGGGAATAATTTCAGGCGGGAGTTGAATAGAAGCACCTTATCTCCAACGTGAAACTCACGCTTGACCAAAAGCTTGTCATGCCACATCTTTGTCTGTTCCTTATAGATCTTGGCATTTTCATAGGCTTCCTCTCTAAATTCCTCCAAATTGCACAACTGCATCTTGCGCTTCTCACCAGCCTTTTGTAAATCAAAATTTAATGCTTTGATGGCCCAAAAAGACTTATGCTCCAATTCTACAGGCAGTGACATGCCTTGCCATATACCAATTTGTATGGAGACATACCTAAGGGTGTTTTGAAGGCAGTGCGATATGCCCACAAAGCGTCATCTAGCTTGAGTGACCAATCGCGTCTAGAAGATGTGACAGATTTCTGAAGGATCCACTTGATTTCTCTATTTGTAATCTCGGCTTGCCCGTTTGTCTGTGGATGATATGGTAGGGAAACCTTGTGCCGTACGCCATACTTCTGTAGGAGAGCTTCAAACTGTTTGTTGCAGAAATGGGTACCTCCATCACTAATGATCGCTCGTGGAACACCAAAACGAGTGAATATATTCCGCTTCAAAAATTCCAGCACTACTTTTGCATCATTAGTTGGTGCTGCTATTGCTTCAGCCCATTTTGTAACGTAGTCTACTCCTACCAAGATGTAGAGGTTACCTTGAGATGATGGAAACGGCCCCATGAAATCAATGCCCCAAAGGTCGAATGGTTCAACTTCCAATATAGAATTCAAGGGCATCTCATGGCGTCTAGATAGGTTTCCCTGCCTTTGGCATTGGTCACATGTAGATACAAACTGATAGCAATCTTTGTTCAAGGTCTTCCAAAAGAAACCTGCTTCCAAAACTTTTGCGGCTGTTCTAGCATGACCGAAATGACCTCCTGCTTCTCTTGAGTGACAATGAACAAGGATATCTCTTATTTCAGTATCAGGAACACATCTTCGAATCATCCCGTCCGCACAAACCTTGAAAAGAAATGGATCGTCCCAACGGTAGTGCTTAACAGTGGAGAAGAACTTCTTCCTCTGCTGATATGTTAATGCTGGAGGTATTATCTGTTTTGCAAGATAGTTTGCAATATCTGCATACCAAGGATCTCCCGTGGAACCAATTTTGAAGACATACTCATCGCGGAAGAACTCGTTAATTGGTATACCGTCATCAGCATATTTAATCCGAGATAAGTGATCAGCCACTCCATTCTGTACTCCGGGCTTATCTTTTATCTCTATATCAAACTCCTGAAGGAGTAGGATCCATCGAATCAGCCTCGGTTTTGCCTCTGCCTTTTTGAATAAATGTCGTAGGGCGGAGTGATCTGTATGGACTATGACTTTACTACCAATGATGTATGATCTGAATTTGTCACATGCAAATACGATGGCTAACAGCTCCTTTTCTGTTGTTGCATAATTTTTTTGTGCATCATTAAGTGTCTTGCTTGCATAGTAGACTACCTTCAGCATTTTGTCATGTCTTTGCCCCAGAACTGCTCCCATAGCAAAATCGCTAGCGTCACATGATCTCGAATGGTAAGACCAATCAGGCAACAACAACCGGTGCAGATATTAGCTTTTCCTTGATGATGGTAAATGCCTCAAGACATTCTTTAGTGAAGTCGAATTTCACATCCTTGGCCAGCAAGTCACACAACGGCTTAGATATCTTCGAAAAATCTTTAATGAACCGTCTGTAGAAGCCCGCATGACCTAGGAAACTCCTCACATCTTTTACTGTTGCTGGTGGTGGTAACTTATCGATCACTTCAACCTTAGCCTTGTCCACCTCAATTCCTCTGCTAGAGATCTTGTGTCCCAGCACAATGCCCTCTTGCACCATGAAGTGGCATTTTTCCCAGTTTAGGACTAAATTGGTTTCTCTGCACCTGGCTAAGATATGATCCAAATTTTCCAAACAAGAGTCAAAAGTTAGCCCAAAAACTGAAAAATCATCCATGAATACCTCGATGCATTTTTCAATGTAGTCGGAAAATATGGCTGTCATGCAGCGCTGGAAGGTAGCTGGAGCGTTACATAAACCGAATGGCATGCGTCGGTAGGCATAAGTGCCATATGGGCATGTGAAAGTTGTTTTCTCTTGGTCTTCTTCAGCAATAGGTATCTGAAAATACCCAGAGTAACCATCCAAGAAATAGTAATATTTATGTCCTGCAAGTCTCTCCAACATTTGGTCAATGAAAGGAAGAGGGAAATGATCTTTTCTGGTTGCAGCATTCAACTTTCGATAGTCAATGCACACTCTATGCCCTGTAATAGTTCTCTGAGGAACTAACTCACCTTTATCATTGGGAATGACAGTAAATCCCCCTTTCTTGGGTACTACTTGTGTAGGGCTCACCCATTCACTATCAGAAATTGCATAAATAATACCTGCATCGAGAAGCTTAATGACTTCCTTCTTTACCACCTCCTTCATGTTTGGGTTCAATCTTCTCTGGGGTTGAACTAGAGGTTTATAGTTTTCTTCAAGAAAGATGCGGTGTGTACAAAAGTGAGGAGCTATCCCCTGGATATCAGCGATTGACCAACCTATCGCCTTCTTGTTTTTCCTAAGCACCTCCACTAGTTGTTCCTCTTGTTTATCAGTTAGTTCTGCAGAGATAATGACAGGCAAACTAGAGGGTTCAATTAAGAAAACATATTTTAAATGGCTGGGGAGAGGTTTCAGCTCCAAGGATGGTGGTTCTTTGATAGAGGGGATCAACTCCTGAGGTTCCATTTCCAGCTTTTCACGTTCTATCATAGGACCTTTTCGATATCGTCCTCCTGCTGATAATTGGAATGCCACAGCAGAGACCTCTGGATCATCATGAATTCCATCTATGGACTCTACTAAGCATTTCTCTAACTCATCGATGTCAGCAGGGCTGAAGACATAATCCTGCAGTAGAGAGTCAATAGATTCCAAACTAAAACAAGCATGTACATCAGATGGGTGTTTTGTAACTTTTGACATGTCAAAAACAAGCTGTTCATCATGCATTCTCAATATTATCTTACCACCCTCAACATCAATGAGAGTTCTGGCTGTTCGCATAAATGGGCGCCCAAGGATTAGTGGTACTTCTTTGTCTTCCTCCATATCTAAGATCACGAAATCAGCAGGGAAAACAAAAGTACCAACTGACACAACCAAATCTCGCACTACTCCTTTCGGTAAAATAATGGACCTATCTGCTAATTGAAGAGTGATACGGGTGGGATCACATTCACCCAATCCAAGTTTAAGGTACATAGACAAGGGCATTAAATTGATGCTAGCACCCAAATCACACAGTCCCTTACCACAATCGATATTATCTATAGAACATGGGATGATTGGGAGACCTGGATCATCGAGCTTCGGGGGAAGCTTTTTAATGAGCACAGCAGAAACTCTCTCTGTCAACTGGACTGTTTCCTTTTCTATCAATGACCTTCTATTTGAGAGGATGTCCTTCATGAATTTTGCATAGATAGGCATTTGCTTTAACGCATCTGCAAAAGGAATATTTATGGTTAGTTTCTTAAAGATGCTCAAAAACTTACCGAACTGCTCATCAAGGTCTTTCTTCTTTAGTCTGTTCAGGAATGGAATGGGCAACTCAACAGCTGCTCTCTGTGATGGTTTGGGGCTGTGGGCAGATTTATTTGATGTCTCATGCTCTGACTGTTTAGGTTCGCCAGCCGGTGCATTTTCCAGAATTGGTTGCTCAACAATCTCAACCTCTTGACCTGCATCATTTTCTTTATCGGGTTGATTGGGAGTATCCACAGCTTCAGGGATCGGATGATCAAGCTGTCTACCACTTCTCAAGTTTATTGCTTTAGCATATTCTCTTGGACTCATCTCTGGTTGACTAGGCAAAGACCCTGCAGGTCTCTCTGAAAGCTTCTGACTGATTTGGGCCAATTGAGTTTCCATTCGCTTGTTGTAAGCCTTTTGTTCTTGCATGAATGCCTTTTGATTGTTGTTGATTTCATCTTGCTCATGGAATCTAGCTTTTGTTGATGTAATGAATCCGCACATCATGGCTTCCAAGTTTGAGGAACTACTAGCTCCTTGAATTTGCATCTGTTGGTTCTGAGGGGGTCTCTGATAGGACTGATTATATTGTTGTGGTGCCTTCTGATTGTAGTTGTTGTTCTGAAATATTTGTTGCTGATATCCCTGATTGCTTTGGTTGTTATAGAAATTTTCTTGTCTGTTTCCCAGGTAATTTACCTCTTCACTTGGTGGAGATGTACACTGGCACAAGTTTGAGCTTCTACCACAATATTCACAAGATGGAAAAACCTCAGGAGATGCTGCTGCAATTGACTGCGGGTTCATCACTGCACACATACGCTCAAACTGCTTTGACATCGCTTCCATCTTGGCAGCCAGAAAAGTATTCGAATCTACTTCATAAACTCCAACAGTTTTCTTTGGTGCAGCTTCTCCGGTTCTCGCACCTCCCCACTGATTGGATGCATTGGCAATGGTCTCCAATAATTCCTTGATTCTAGGTATTGGTAGCTCCATGAGGCTTCCTCCTGCACAAGTGTCTACCAACAAACGACTTGAATGATCCAAATCTTTGTAAAAGGACTGTAAAATTACCTCCTCTCCCAAGCCATGGTGTGGTACTCTGCGCACAATCCCTTTGAAACGCTCCCAAGCCTCAGATAATGTCTCACCAGTGAACTGCTTAAAATTGGTAATCTCTCCTCTCATAATCAGCATCCGAGAAGGAGGGAAATATTTTGCCAAAAATGCATTTGCTAACTCTGTCCAGGTAGTGATACTGTTGGGTGTCAATGAGTTTAGCCATTCTGCAGCTCTGTCCCTCAGGGAGAATGGGAAGAGAGTCAACCTGGCAGCTTCTTGTGAAGTTGGTGTAGAACAAGCTCCTACCAATCTCAGGAAAGTGGTGAGATGGACATTGGGATCTTCGGTGACTGATCCGCTGAATTGAGGTGCATTCATGACCATAGTAACATAGTGCGTTTTGAACTGCCACTGCACTCCTGCTGGTAGCGCAGGAATTACTATTGGTGAGATAAGCCCTTCGACGCTTGGGCGAGTATAATCTCTCATGTGCCTCTCCGGATTGGTATTCTCCATATTAGTTTCTGGGGGGTTGTTTAGAATCTCTTCTTCAACAATTCCTTCTGCTGGTGAATCTTTTGGAGGCACCTCCTGCTCAAATGGAGGATCCAGCTCTAATCTTTTTCGAATCCTTCTTGTTACTCTGTCTATTTCTGGTTCAATTTCGAATTCAGGGTCTCCTACAAAACGAGTTTTAACCATAAAACACAATTCAGATAACTGACAGTAGTGTAGCAGTAACTCAAACGGATATTACCATAACCGGTAATAAGAAACAATTTGCACAAAGCTAATAAAATGAACAAAATAAAATAACACAAGGATAAACTAAAAAGAACAGAAACAAAACAAAATTTAATAAATAAAAATTAAACTAAGCAACCGTGCCTCCCCGGCAACGGCGCCATTAACTTGTTGGGTAAAAACCTAACGGCAAGTATACCGGTCGATTATAGCAAGTTTTTCCTAGAAGTGTCCCTCCAGGTTATCGAATCCAAGGGAGGCAGCGTTTTAGTTTAATTAATATTTAAAAAACAAACTAACAAATCGGTTCACTCTAGTGACAAGGGGGTTTTGTTTGTTGAATTACTAAAGTATGAAACAAGAGTGTAAATAAGAGCAAAGGTAATAAGACAGTGGGCAAATTAATAGTATTTTTCTTTGATTTAATAAAAGGGGAAATTCCGATTTACTAATCCTCCAAATTCTTCGGTTCCTTTTTCAGTGTGTTTACCAAAATTCAGATTAAAATCCTAGAACAGAAATATTCCACGTTCGGTCTCCCGCTCGGTGGAATCTAATTAACAGCTAATAAATTTTAACTCTCGTTACAAATTTACTAAATGCTAACAGCTTTAAGAAAAATCCAGTTTATTGATCAGTTAATATCCTAGAGGAATTACCATCTCTAAATTAACCGGTACTGTTCCTGTTGTCTATTATCTACCGCAGTTCTCACTTATAAGCAGATAAACTGGTAAAATCAAGTAATTGGCCAAATCACAAGATTTATAAAAATAAATAAGGAACAGCACTTTAATCTATTTAAAATGGTAAATCACAAAGATAATGGAACCTTGAATTTGGATTACATAGTAAACCGAAATTTATAAAAAACTACTCAGCCATGGAAATGAAAATACTGTAAAAATATGTAAACAACATTAAAGAGGAAGAGAAGAAGAAACTCTGATTTAAGACTCTTTAATGGAGTCTCGGTGTGTGACCAGTGCTTTCTTCTGCTCTTTCTCCTGAAAATGGTGGAGTCTCCAGCTGCTTGTGTACTCCAGATTTCTGTGGATGTGTATGGTGTTTAATGAGAATGGTGATATGAATGGAACGTGAGAAATGGAAATGGATGGAGTGAGTGTGGAATGCTCTCCAGAATTGTGTCTAAAATGAGTGAGATTGAGTTCTATTTATAGAACTCATTTGATGAGTACGTAGCAGGAGCAGCTGGTGGTGGACAGTGATGTTGGAATTTGTAAGTGGAATGATAGGTGGTTAACGTGGGTGTTTTTTTTTGCTGGATTTAGGGAGATAATTGGATTAGTGGAGGGATGATTGAAAGTAGCAGTGAAAGGGACAAAAAAAATGAGTGTGGAAGACAAAGCTGGAAAGGAGATCGGTGCTGCATGGGCGACAGTTTAATTATGAAGAGAATAAATCTCTTTTCTTCACGTTCGCGCGCTACACTGTCGATTTCAACAGTATGGTCCGGGACTTAAGTTTTGTATGAAGTCCCGGACCATAGCATTGAAATGGGTCGAGAGTTGCTCTGCTTTGTGGTCCGGGACTTAAGGTTTGTATAAAGTCTCGGACCATGGTGTAGAAACAGGTCGAGAGCAGCTTCTTGTGTGGTCCGGGACTTAAGTTGTGTATAAGGTCCCGGACCATACCTGTATTTAAGCCGAGAGTGGAGTCACTTTGTGGTCCGGGACTTAAGTTATGCAACAAGTCCCGGACCATGTCTGAATTTAGGTCGAGAGGTGACTTTTCTGACTCCATTTAGCTTGTTTGAAAAACTATGGTCTCCAACAATGATATGAACATGTTTCTTTTAAGATTAAATACCTGAAAAAGCACATAAAACCATAAAAGAAGACAATTGCAACAAGAAACATAAAAATACTCAAAAGACAGGAATTTAGCAGTAAATAGCAACGAATTCGGTATCAAAAGACCATGCCGAAATAGGTAAATTCCTGACTTATCAATCACACACAACCACCATGTAAGACTATACAAGGTACGAAATGACATTTCAACTTTATGGGGAATACAAGTATGTGCCTTCTTACATGGCTATTTAGCTTCAGCATTACATGTAAAGGACATAGTCACTATTAGACATGATCACACACACAACCACCATGTAAGACTATACAAGGTACGAAATGATATTTCACAAATTTATGGGGATTACATGTAAGGACACAGTCACTATTAGCGTCAGCATCAACTTTAAGAAGAGAATCACTATCAGACACAAGCACAATGTTTTAAGTAAAAATCTGGAGCTTGTGCTTTCTCTATAAAAGGAGTAGAGTTGCTACTGATTCTTTACAATTCATATTTCCACACCACCAACTCTTTCAAATTCACAACCCATTCACATTATCATGAGTCACTCATCAAATTCCGAAAACACTTCTAATATCATATGGGAGCATGAATTCCTTTCCGATACAGAAGAGAGTGATGTTTCAATGGTGGATAATGAATCTATCCACAACCAAGAAGAATCTACTGGAAGTAATGACTGGGTGGGGTGTATGACAGTTCAATCTTGTGGGAAGCAGAATCACTCCTAGATTCATATGAAGACAACAGTGATTTTTCAATGGAGTCAGTTGCAAGCAATGAAGTGCATGATAGTTCCATTTTGTTAGAAATTGAATCACTCTCCAATTCATATGAAGGTGAGAGTGATGAGTCATTTGGTAGTAATGATGATTGATAATATCAATTATGTTGTAACTCGTTGTAACTTAGTTTTTCTATAACTTTGTTGTTGTAACTTAGTTTTTCTTTAACTTTGTTGTTGTAACTTAGTTTTTCTTTAACCTAGTTGTTGTAACTTTGTTTTTCTTTAACTTAGTTGTTATAACTTAGTTGTTCCAACTTTGTTGTTTTACTCATTGTGACTGAAATTTGGTCATTCAATTCTCATTTGTTTCAGAAAAAATGTCTCCCCACAACATTTCAACTTATTCAACTAAGTTTGGTGAAAAAAAAACTTATACTGCAAATAGTAAAGTTTTTGCTAATCGCAGTACAAATTAATTTTAGAGTAAATTACTCAGAACCCCCTTGAGGATTTGGGATATTACAGTTAACCCCCTTGTGTTTATCATAATTATTGGTAACCACCTCAAGGTTAAGGTATCTTTAACTACGAGCCCCCAAACTATAACTTTGTTATTAGAAAGTTAACTACGTGTTGATCTATCAACTTAATCACATAAAAAATGTCAGACTGGACAACAAAACTGTTTAATCAACATCGTGCAACTCTCTCTCATCCCACTTTAAATGCATTTTTGAGGCAAGGTTGACATTTTTAGGAAAATAACAATACAGATTAAGTAGTGCTTTTTGTCTAGTCTAACATTATTAATGTGATTAAGCTGATAGATCAACACGTAGTTAACCTCCTAATAACAAAGATATAGTTTGGGGGCTCGTAGTCAAAGATACCTTAACCTCGAGGTGGTTACCAGTAATTATGATAAACACAAGGTGGTTAACTGTAATATCTCAAATCCTCAAGGGGGTTCTGAGTAATTTACTCTTAATTTTAAATCATATTAATAGCGTAAACACATAAAAATGTAATCCAACACTTTAAAAAAAAGATTCCAGTATTGATTATAACAAAAAAGTAACTAGCAAAATTCGGTACTAATCAACTACAAACTTCTTGGGTTAAATTACTTTCAGAGATCATTTTTTAAAAAAAAAACATGGACACATCATTACATGTTTACAACGTTAATATGATTTAAAAAAATTTTGTACTGCGGTGATTAGTAATTTTGTACTGCGAATAGCAACCCCCTTTCGGAAATTGCAATCAGACCCTAGGTCTGTTTTAGACTTTATTTTCAACACATTATACATTCTTAGAATTACATTCTTGCCACATAAATTATATAATGCTATACATACTATATATTATAACATTTTATTCCATTAATTCTTTATAACATATAGTTTTATACTTTGTATAATTACCGAACAGCCACATGGCTGTTTTGGTTTATTTTCCAGCACATTATATTTTCTTTATTTACACAATTACCACACATATTATATAATGTTACATATAGGTTATATTATATTGTTTTAACATTTATAATTTGTATAACCAATAGTTTTATATTACATTATTTTCAAACAGACCCATAGCTAGTTTTTATTTCTTTTTCCGCCCCTCAAACCTCTCCTTATTTACACATTGACCCCACTTTATATTATATACTTCCTATATGTCACAAAAACTATATATTATACACTTTTATCAATATAGTCATTTATATAAAGTGTTATATTTACTGTTTGGACACCATATTTTTGGTATTTACCATTTATACCCCATACATTTTATAAATTCAACATTTAACCTATAATGTTATTATAAGCTCATTAAATAAATTGTTTATGACATTAAATTTGGTCAAACCACCTAATATGGTCTTTGTTGACCTATTAACTTTCAGTTTGACCAGAAGTTATTTATTACAGTTTGACCCCTTAATTTTTCAGAAATCACATTTTTGCCACAAATCTTTATTAAATTTTATACAATTCATAAATAAGGTTTTAATACCTAATTTTGGCTAATGCCTATAGTTTGCCACTAAATTTTATTTTAATTACAAATCAACCCCAAATGATATTCGGTAACATTTATATTTATTTAAAATTTATTTTAAACTTAATATAGCATAAAATTAAATAGCCTAAAATACATGGCTTTGTTACAAACCTTAATATATAATATAAATCACTTATAAATGTCATAAGGACATTATAGCTTACGGTTTTTGGTATATACATTTGTGCAATGTTTTATAAATTGTATTCTAACTATTTAATTAACTCCATGACATTATATGTCACATAAATATTAGGTAACTTACCAAACATGTTATTAAACATTTTAATATATAGTTTGGTCATTTAATCCCTTGTAGCTCACGGTTTTTATTACCTTCACCCATATATTTTCATAAATTGTATTTTAACCATCCAAATTATTCCCATGGCATTATAAGCCATCTTAATATATAGTAAACTAACCAAGAGTGTTAATTAATTTTTAAACACTTAAATAAGTCATTTAGACTTTGTACACCCACGGTTTCATTGTATAGGTAATATAATGATATGAAAAACATTATAATATAAAAGTGTAGTACACTTACTTGATTATTAGCAAGTAATTCAACCTAGCTCACTTCAAGTTGTCCACGGCTACATATACATATATTTAGATTAGTTGTTAAACATCACACACCCATATATACTTAATTAGCATATGGTTAAGGTAGCAATTAGCTTACTTGCTAGATTTTCTCACACACTTGGCGTGGCGTCCACAAATTTTTGCAGAATTTTTCCAAGCTTACAGCACCATTCGGCAGTACATACATGCCAAGAAAACACATGGATATTAGCCATATAATATGGTAGTTAACTTAGGTATAATACTAGTTTGACTTAGGTATAAAGTTACCTTGATATAGTGGCTTAAAGTAGGCTGTTTACGCCTGGAATTTGAAGGCAAAATGAGGTGTTAAAACACCATACAAAGCAGTACATAAACCGGCAATGACCATGGAGTAAAGTGCTATTGTTTTACCTTGTATAGATGTCGGTTACTAGGCTCATTAGCACCATGAGAAACAGCACTTCATGGGGTTGTATCTCCACTGAAAATACACGTCAAGAAGAGGAAAAAGAGGCTTGAGAAATCAGGTAGAGAAACCGGTAATGGAATGAAGAAAAGGGGCATGAATTCACCTTGTAAAGTCTTACAATCTCATTCCCCATTGTTCTGAGTTTCCAGCCGTAAACCCTCCTCCCTTTGAGCCCTAAAGCAAGCTAGATAAGGGGGGTGGAAATGGGTATTAAATTACACCATTGGAAAGAAGATGAGAAGGTGAAGAGAATGGGTGTAAGCATGTACCAAGAGCTGACCTATGCTTCAAGGTGTTGGTCTTTGAACTTTTGCAGCTGCTCTCGGTTATGGTGGAGCAGAAGAGAGGGTTTGGAGCAGGTGGAAGGCGGCTGGGAATGAAATGAAGAAAGAAAGGAAATTTGACTAATAAGATAACATGTAGTCATAAAGGAAATGATGGGGGGTGAGTCATGACCGGATATTTTAGTGGGTTTCTTAACCTTGAGGACACCAATTAAGGCTACCGTAAGGGGTGCCAAGTGGAAGAAATAAGCTTACTTAATGTACATGTCATAAAGTAGTATTAAAGTACTTAATAAAATAGGTACTAATTGTTCATGTTTATCTATATTGGAACCGGCTAGTACATAGAGTAGAAGTCATTTAATTGACGGTAATGGGTAGTCCAAGTGGAAGGAAAGAACTTTATTTCATTTAGTTTAATAATGTACTTATCCTTATCTTAATAAAAGCTACTTTAAGTCATGAGTGTGTATATATATGTGGCTGGCAAATAGCTCAGGAGAATACCTTAATTAAAAGGTATTAAATAGCTAAGGTCAAGGGAAGAATATTGGCATAGTTTAGTTTAGGAATTTACATGTTATTTTGGGTACTATTCACCCAAAATCACCCATTTTGATTTTATTTTAAAACTTTGATTTAGACTTTATAATATAGTATATCATGACACATTAATGTTATAAAGAATGTAATATGGTCTTTAAAGTAGCATAAAACCAATACTTTTGAGGTTATACACAAAAATGTGCTTTAAGGTGTTTTAAGACACGTTTTGTGGTAAAGCTTGTTTTTGAGCTTGGTTTTCTTTGGTAATGGTTTATTTATATCCACTACATGATTATTAAACTTAGAAATTCGATTTGGAGTCAAATGGAGGTCATAAGACCTTTAAGGTTTCTTAGAGCACGTTTTTGCCCTAAGTGACGTTTAAGGATGTTAATGCTTGTTATTGATGTTGGAGTGTTGTCTAATAATTTTAGTACGTTCATTTATGTGTTATAATGCTTAGGACAAAATTTTAGGTCCTAAGGAGTTCATTTGGGTATATATTTACCCTAAACGGTCAAAAGGTGCAATAATTACTTTATGTTGACCATTGTTGTTTTTAAATTGATTTTAAGGCATGTTTAGGCCTTAGTTTAATTGATTAAATGTTTAATCAATGTTTAATTAATTAGGGGTATTTCAACAGCATTATGATTTGAATGTACTGGGTTGTTTGAGTACAACTGTCAAAAACAGCTGTCAGAATAAAGTAGGGGAGACGACACTGATATTGATGACAGTTGTTAGATTAGCATTTGGATGCAACGTTTGATAAAGTAGGAGAGAAATTATGGAACTTATACTGAAATAGATGCAAAGCGTTATTTTAAAAGCTGGAGTCTACAAACAGACCCACTTTTAGCATACCATAGTTTCCAGTCTACGAAATAGTTCTTTTTCGGTTAGTGATTCTTAGAGATTCTATCATGAGCGAGATTAATCCAAGATATTCAACAAAGTTTCCAATGCTCACACTCTCATAAGATGCTCTTATATACCTTCTTCCTTGCGCATAATCAAGGCAATTTTAAGGAAAATGATCTTAGAAAGAAAAACGTAGACTTTGAATGCTCACATCTCACTATAAGATGCATTACATGTAGGATCGTTGGGCTGACTCAAAGTACTACAAGCTGTGAGTCTGCCAAGTACTCTAACTCATTCGAGACTGAGTAGCAGAAGCAGTTAATCTATACAAACAAGTACACAATATAAGCTTTTTTATCACTCTTCAAAACAAAAGAACTTAAATTGCCCACCAAGTAAGGGATCTACTTAGTGAAACCTCACTCACTTATCCTACAGAATATCTAATCATTACGATGACAAATGTAGTGAGTCTTGGAACTCCCTACAATGACTCTATCAATAAATCATAAAACAAACTTATTAACTTAAGCTAACAACTAGTACTTTCTCCCTCAATTACAATGTAAAGCTTTCTCTCTCTGATATCCAAAAACTAATCTCCAGAAAGCACAAATGGCTTAATGTAAATGGTTGCTTTTTGTAGTAACTTCTATTTGAGACGTTGTGGAAGTTGGTTTCCACAACTTTACGCACCAAAGTTCGTCCCTTGAATTTTGGTCCTAACACATTGAGTTTATTGATCGTTCTTATGGCTGCAAAAATTTTGGCCCAAGAATGTTAACTAATGGTTGTTGTTGCTTGATGACTACGCTCCTTTAGTTTCGTAACAACCAAATTGACTCGATCATCACCTCTTCCATGTTGACTCCTTATGTGACCATTTACCTCTTTCAGTAACACTCATTTTCCCCCTTGTTGCTGATGATAGCAAAACCTTCAAGTGAATCCTGATGGAGTAGATCTGCAAAAAAATAATAATAATACAAAGACAAGAGTTGGGGAACGGACTCTATCGAAGTTCCCCCTTAATCAAAGCAACAAAATGTGTGACTTTTTCTTTCAGAGTTCCCCTAAATCCATGAGCACACTTTGTAAGGCAAAAGCTGATGAGCCAAATCAGAGGAAAGATATAAGAAAGTTTAGTACAAATTAAGAGAACTAGAACCTCATGACCTAGAGCTAACAAATAACAACAATGCAGAATATCCACAACAAAACTCCTAAAATCTAGTCACAGCAGATAACGTCAATCCAAAATAGAAACCAGAGTAACTCGTTCACAACAGTACGAGATTCATCGCTTCCCCTTTTTGCAATCATCAGTAGGGGCTTGCAAAATAGTCTAGATCATACCAAATCCACAAATAAACAATAGTGTCCAGAACACACACACACCCTAGCTTGCTAACACACACAGTCCACACACAATAATGGCAATGTGAAGGCTCGGGTAGAAGGCTTGATGTGCCGGAGAGGCGAGGCCGAGAACTTCCGCA
Organism: Limonium bicolor; assembly: GCA_023374045.1. Lineage (NCBI taxonomy): Eukaryota > Viridiplantae > Streptophyta > Magnoliopsida > Caryophyllales > Plumbaginaceae > Limonium > Limonium bicolor. The sequence continues at coordinate 1,387,299 of CM041778.1, forward strand.
TGCACTTTTGAGACCGCGACGTCCATGTCCTTGATTGTCTAGTACCATCTTATCTTCTTCGCTCAATTCACCCAACACAACAATGATGCAATCGACTTTCTTCAAGACGGGTAAGTTGACAGAGTCAGCAGTAGTGGAGGATGATGGAGCAGTGGCTGCTACCACCACAGCTTGTGGTAGAAGCAACTGACTCTTGTCAAGTGTCGTGAGATGGTTGAAGTACTTTTGGATAATGGTTTCAATTACTTCCAAGGACTTTGTCTCATATTTATGAGTGGTACCTTAACTTTTGTGAAGATACGAGAAAGCCAAAAAGGATAACCCAATGAGTGTCTAGAGAGTGTCAACAGAGTGTGCCATATGATTTAAAATGAGGAAAGCAAGGTTGACTCGGTGACGATTGAACCTTATGTTTAAGAAAAGTGAATTTTATGTTCAAGAAATGTGAATCTTGTTTAAGAAAAGTGAATCTTATGTTATAAGAAACGTAAACCTTTCACATTAAACAATGTGAATTTTTTGTGTTTTAAAAGTGAATCTTTAGTTTAAGAAAAGTGAATCTTATGCTAGATTAGTTTAACCTTTTAATTATTGATAAGTGAATCTTATGTTTAAGAAAGTAAATCTTACATTTAAGAAAAGTAAATCTTATGTTTAAGAAAGTGAACCTTTCACATTAAACAATATTAATCCTTTGTTTTTTAAAGTGAATCTTTAGTTTAGAAAAGTGGATCTTATATTAGAACAATACGAACCTTCATTTATTGATAAGTGAACGTTTCGTTTAAGAAAAGTGGATCTTAAGTTTAAGAAAAGTGAACATTCATATTAAACACTGAGAATCCTTTGTTTTTTAAAAGTGAATCTTTATATTAAAAAAGTGAATCTTAAAGAAGATTCGTTTTATTAATGAATAAGGGTCATTTACTATTAAAGAAGATTCATTGTGTTATGAATAAGATTCACTTTTAAAATACGTAATACTCATTCTAAAAACATAAAATTTTAAGTTTACTAAAATATATTAATACATCTTGTTTTGAAAAGCATGAATTATGATATATATTTTTATTTTTACACTTAAAAATAAGTTTTAACATTTTAAATTCAATATACGTATTTATGTGTACTCAACTGATCAAAGTGTGAAACCTGACATGGAAACCATGTAACTTTTTGGCTCTCAAGCTTTATCCGTTCCGCTTCTAATTGCATTTCAAATAAGAGCTTTGTAATTCCACGGTGGGATTAATTTACTGCTCTATTCGATAGGGCTGCCTAAAAAATTCCAAAACAATGGTATCCACTAGTGGAAAAAATGTTTTAAACCACGGTTATTTTGCTTATATACCACGGTTAGGAACCGTGGTTTATGCTCCCGTCGCATATAGAAAATTGTCTATATACCACGGTTGATAACCGTGATATAAAAGTATACTATATACCACGGTTTGCTAAGACCGTCATTTAAGACCGTTTTTGGACGCGGTCCTCAACGATTTTAAACCACGGTTAAGGAGAGAACCGTGGTTAAAGTCCTTTATATGACGGTTAAAGGTCAAAACCGTGGTTTATTATCTAAAACAACGAATAAACCACGGTTATACATATAACCGTGGTTTATAGTCTAGAAATTTTTTCAAAATCGCCGGCGATTTAGAAGCGCCGCTTCGCAGATATCAAACACAGCACAGAAGAGAATGAAGAGGCTTAGAACATGTGTGTTCCTTGTTTGCGATTTATGGTTGCAAATAATGAGTGAAGAATGGCGTAGTAGTTCCTTGTTTCGCGGTGGGTTGCGAAATTACCGTGAAGTTGAAGAGAATGAAGAACGGAGGCGTAGGTCATGTACCTTGTTCGGGTTATGTTGCAAAAATTACAGTGAGAATGAGTGAGTGAGGACGAGCATGTTCCTTGTTCGCAAGTGTAAGCTGCAAAAATTACCGAAAAACAAGAGAATGAGTGAGGAAGAGCATGTTCCTTGTTCGCGATTTAGGATTGCAAAAATTACCGTGAGCTAGTTGAAGAGAATGAAGAATAGTTGCAGAGCATGTTCGTCGGTTTGGGTTCCAAAATTATCGTGAGGTTGAAGAGAATGAAGAAAAGTTGCAGAGCTCGTCGGTTTGGGTTCCAAAATTACCGTGACATTGAAGAGAATGAAGAAGAAGTCGACATATATGAGAATAGAGAGAAAGCGCCGCGTTAATTTCGGCCGAAAATTAAAATTCCCGCTCGAGATTATATACCACGGTTGATCAAAAAACCGTGGTTTAATATAGCAAGATGTGCAATATAAATGACGGTTGCCTAGGAACCGTGCTATATAGGTACCCTATATACGACAGTTCTTGAAGAACCGTGGTATATTCACTCCGGCATGTACTATATACCACGGTTCCCCTGCAAACCGTGGTATATAACTAACCTATATACGACGGTTCCGGAAAAACCGTGGTATATGCGCTCGGGTATGCACCTTAAACGACGGTTTCTATTAAAACCGTGGTTTATAAACTTTAAACCACGGTTTTCCATTTAACCGTGGTTTAAACGCCGTCATTAAAAACATTTTTTCTACTAGTGATCCGACCGAAACGAAGTGAACCGTACCTGCTTTTAGGTTGACCATACTGGTTCTTGCGGTATGGTTAACCGAACCGTGTAAATTGACCGGTTTCGGTAACGGTATTGAATTTTCCATAACGGTTACCCGCTCGGTTAACCGTGGTAACCGATATAAGCAATAATTAATGTTAGCTATTGAGAGAATATAAATATAATTATATTTTTTGTTACATGTACCTAGTAAAAAAATGGTCTATCGCAGCGCCCCTACCGCAGCGGTTGTAAAAATAACCGCTGAGATAGGCCGTTTTTAAAAATCCCGCACACCTATCTCAGCGGTTGTAAGTAACAACCGCTGCACTAGGGTCGTTAAAAAAAACAACTCTATCGCAGCGGTTCCTACTAAGAACCGCTGAGATAGGTCTTTTTTACAGACCTATCTCAGGAACCACTGCGATAGGGTTGTTTTATTTCCCCCAAATCGGCTCCACTTCGTCTTCTCCTTCATTCTCTTCTGTAATCTCGCGAGAACGAAGAAGGCGACGGCGATTTCCTCTCGACGCCTGTGACTCCGCCAGCACCACCGCCACCTTCTCCTTCCGCGCGCGCCACCGTCGTTCGCCGCCGCCGTTGCCGTCGCCGTCGCAAGTCGTTCCTGGTCGCAGGCGTCGATCGTCGGTGCTGCGGGAACCCTAGGTTCGAATTCCGATTGTAACTTCGAAATATGTTAATTATTGTCTTGTTGATTGAATAACTAGTTGTAATATAGTTATTGATTGTTAGTTTAGTTGTGTGTGCATAATTTGAATATAGATAGATTATTGAACAAGTATAAATAGTTGTGCATATAAGGTGTTCGATAAAATGCCTGAGTTGATATTTTTGTGTTTGTGCCCTCTGCATACAACCCAAAGTTGTAAAAAACGGTACGGGAGTTTAGTTATCTGAAGTATGCGATACGGAAGTACGGATACGGATAAAACGGGGTTAATGATACGGATGATAAATTTAATTATATAAATATAGAACTAGAATTTAAACATGACTATGAAACTATGAAAGATATTAAAAATAAAAATGCAAATCAATATACAAATAAGGCATATAAACATCTACTATATAAAATAACTTAGTTCAAGTATTATATACCATTTTATAATTTATAATTTTTTTCCACACTATAAGTTTTAACTTTTCATTATATAGATCCAATAAACAAGTTTGTAATTCAAAACAAGTTTTAATAGATTTATTGTATATGAATTTTTACTAAACTAATTAGATCTAAACGTTATACGTTGAATTCATTACATAATGACTACATGATACCAATATCATAAACCATATATAAGTCGTATGTTGACATGAAAAAGTTTGAATTCATATGTATTATGTTGTTGACTATTATAATTTTACATAATTCCTGCAAAAAAAAATAGACTATTAATTAAAAAATCCTGAAAAAACTAGCTTAATATGTTGTTTTAGACAAATTTGAATGACTAATTCGGTGCTGAAATCAAAGTAATACTGGTATACTGTATTACTTTTTTCGCAAAGAGCCTTGAAAAAATTACAACCTTATAAGAGAAAGAAGAGCGTGGGAAGTAAGAAAAATGTAACAAAAAAATGTTAACTCAAATAAAACAGAGGAGATATACTGCATAACAAGCAGCACACTAACAGTACAAATAAATAAATAGAGCTGAAACAGATGTTAATTAAACGCCTTTAAACTGCGAGCAGCTTGTACGGTATTAAAACAATTCATATATAACAAATTTATAACTTAAATTCATATAAATTGAAATGGTAAATAAAACTACTATGAAAAGAAAAAGAATAACTACAAATCATTTTGTTCTTAATTCTCAAACTATTTAAAAAATTAACTTCAAGTTTCACATTAATAAAGTGGTAAGATCTATAACTTTATAACATCTATGTTCTCCCATTACATTGCAGTATATACGTGCTTAATATGATAATGCTTGTAGTAATGGGTTTCTTGCCCCCCTAATATTATTACCTTGCTTCACCGCTGTCTGCAGTAATTGGGGTGGTCTCTATGTCTCTTTCTTCCTCATTGCTTCTGTTGTGCAGCATGAGCGGAAAGGTAAACATCATCATCTATTTTTTTCTCTTTTTATTTTCTTAATATGATAATGCTTATAATAATGGATTTCTTGCCCCCCCTAATATTATTTCCTTGTCCCCGCTGTCTGCAGTAATTGGGGTGGTCTCTACTTCTTCTTCCTCATTTCTTCTACTGTGGAGTAAGAGTGAAAAGGTAACATCTTCATCTATTTTTCTTTTTTGTTTAATTAATTATTGCGAAAAAGTGGTTGTGGTTAATATTGAGTGATTGTGAATAAGGATGGTTGCTGTCAATTGTGAATTTATTTGTCGTGGTAAATAAGATGTTGGTGAATGCTTAATGATAAGCATGGGATTAACACGATTACGCAAAGGTCATGCCGAATTTTTTCTAGAATCGTATTAGTCTTATTAATTAATTTTATTTGTTATTTGTGTATAACAATCTTTACTTTTCTTTGTCAGGTCTTCTGAATCTGCTATTGGATTTGTACCAGTACTTTCCCAGCCCATCACCAAAGCAGTCTCCTAGCTTCCCCCTCTGTACAACCTTAAAACAAGTAAGTAATTAAACTTTATTTTTTGTTTTAATAATGCAATGATTTGTTGAAGTTAAATTAAATGTGTTAGAATTGTTAGAATAAGGCTAGATTAGTTACGTTGGAACGTTAGAGTACTTAGGCTACGTTAGTTAGGTTGTAACCATAGAGTAGTGCTGAGTTTGGTTGCAACCGTACATCCAGTAGAAACATGCTCCATATACAAATGCAGACGAAACTGAAAGACAAATCAATCTTAAACATTGTTTTGTTTTCACATATAGAATGGAGCGTGACTGGATGTACGGTGATCGAGGGGATCACTATTTTGATGAGAAGCTGAAAGAGTTTCTCAAAGCGGCAGTGCAACACAAGGACAGAACAAAGGCGGACAATATTTCATGTCCTTGTGTTGACTGTGGGGTCGTAAGGAAATATGAAGACATTGAGGAAATTAGATTTCATCTTAAGTCCCGTGGATTCATGCCACATTACAGAAGATGGAATTTTCATGGAGAAACTGTTGCAGCTAGTGCTTCAACATCATCAAGTGCTCATGATCCACGTTACGCAAGTACCGCCCACACCTTCAATACCATCAATGAGTCGGTACCGTTAAGTGATTCAGGATTCGATGACAGCGAGACCACTCACCATATGAGCAAATGGATGAAATGTTAGAAAATGTTGCGGATACTTTTGTCGATAAGCCGGAAGAGTATCAAAGATTGTTGGACGCATCAAAGACACCTTTGTACCCTTCGTGCGTTAAATACACAAAATTGACTGCTGTACTTAATTTGTTCAACTTAAAGGGGAAATATGGAGTTGGTGACAAGTGTTTCACGTCATTTCTAGAGCTGATACATGATATGCTTCCTGATGAGAATGGTCTTCCTACATCCACCTACGAGGCAAAGAAATGGATGTGTCCAATGGGAGTTGAATATAAAAAGATTCATGCTTGCCCAAATAACTGTGTGCTTTAGGGGTGAATACGAACATCTAGACAAGTGTCCTAAATGTTTGTTGTCCCGGTACAAGGACAAGGATGAGGATTCCTCCTTTCAGAAAAAAAATCGTCCAGTGAAATTATTGTGGTACTTGCCGATAATTCCTAGATTCAAACGGTTGTTTGCCAACCCGAAAGATGCGAAGAACTTACGATGGCACGCGGATGGTAGAAAAATTGATGAAAAATTAAGACATCCTGCAGACGGACCTCAGTGGAGAAATATCAACAGAAAATTCAAACATCATTTTGGGGATGAGGATAGGAATCTGAGACTTGGATTGTGTACCGATGGGATGAACCCGTATGGCACGTTGAGCAGTCAGCACAGCACTTGGCCGGTGCTACTAGTGATCTACAATTTACCGTCATGGTTGTGCATGAAACGAAAATACATTATGTTATCACTCCTAATTTCTGGTCCAAAGCAACCTGGTCATAACATTGACGTATATCTTGCACCACTGATCGACGATCTGAACTTGTTGTGGAATGAAGGGACAGTGGTATATGATGCTCATGCGAAAGAAAATTTCACACTGAAGGCGATGTTGTTCTGTACTGTTAACGACTTTCCTGCCTATGGGAACTTGTCAGGATACTCGGTGAAAGGATTCAAAGCGTGTCCGGTATGTGAGGATGACACATGTTCAGATCGTCTGAAGCACTGCGGCAAAAATGTTTATATGTGTCATCGACGGTTTCTTCCAGTAGACCATCCTTACCGTTCGAGAAAGCGAAAGCTGTTCAACAATGAGCCCGAGACTCGTGTGGCTCGTCTGCCTTTGAATTCAGAGGAAGTGTATGCAAAGGTAAAAGACATTGAAAATGTCTTTGGAAACACATCCAAGCCGCCGAAGAACATTTGGAAAAAACGTTCCATTTTTTGGGATCTACCGTATTGGCGGCATCTGCCTGTTCGACATTGTTTGGATATCATGCACATTGTGAAGAACGTCGGTGAGGCAGTGTGTGGTACTTTGCTCAACATACCCGGCAAGACGAAAGACGGATTGAAGGTGAGGAGAGATATGCAAGAGTTGCGCATACGGAAAGAACTACACCCAATAGAGGATGAGAAGCGAACATATCTACCTCCTGCGTGTTATACCCTCTCTAAGAGTGAAAAATTAAGTTTTTGCAAGTGTTTGCACACATTGAAGGTACCATCTGGGTACTCTTCAAACTGGAAGAACCTAGTTTCTATGAAGGATTTGAAACTGTTAGGCATGAAATCTCATGATTATCATGTGTTAATGTTGCATCTTCTTCCAGTTGCAATACGAGGGATATTACCAGAAAATGTCAGAAATGCTCTAACTCGATTATGTTTCTTCTTCAACGCTGTCTGCTGCAAGGCAATTGACTCAGACACCCTCGATGATCTGCAACATGAAATTGTTGTGACAATATGCCAGCTTGAGATTTATTTCCCACCATCTTTCTTCGACATAATGGTGCATTAGTAGTTGCATATTGTCCGAGAGATCAAATATTGTGGTCCGGTCTACTTACGTTACATGTATCCTTTCGAACGATATATGGGGATTCTGAAGGGTAGAATGAAAAACAGATATAGACCGGAAGGCAGTATCATCGAAGCAACAGTGACTGAGGAAGTCACAGAATTCGTAACAAGTTATTTGAACGATGCAGAGTCAATTGGTATTCCCAAACCACGTCACCATGGTAGATTTGAGGGTAAAGGAGTTATTGGCAAAAAGGGTTCGTATCTCTCGTGATCTTATTAATCAGGCACATTTGTTTGTACTACAACACCTTGAGGTTGTTGAACCCTACTTCGATATTCACATTGCTGAGTTGAGTCGACAAAACCCTACCAAAAACCGTATCTGGCTTAAAAAAGAACAAAATCGAGTATTCGTCCAATGGTTTAAGGAATATGTGTTTGAGCAAGCTTCATTGAACCCCGAAGATGTCAGTGAAGAAATCAGATGTCTAGCTGTTGGTTCTGGAACAGATGTTGTATCGTTTGAAGGGTATGACATTAATGGATGCACATACTACACTGCACGCCAAGATGCTAAATCAATACATCAGAACAGTGGGGTAAAAATTGAAGCATCGGTGACTGAATATGGTCTAGGTAACCAGGTTCAACCAATGAGCAGTAGTAGTTGGTATTATGGTGTGATAGAGGACATATGGGAACTAAACTATCACATTGATTCGTTTCTATTGTTCCGCTGCAATTGGGTGGACAACCGACATGGACTCCAAAATGATAAAGGACTTATTTTGGTTGATCTTTCACGTGTTACAACTAATAAGGAAGATCAGTTTGTGTTGGGTAAAGACTGTGACCAGGTGTTTTATGTTGAAGACCCAAAAGCTAGTAGATGGTATGTTGTTCTTCCAGGGAGAAGACCGGTTTTGTTTGAGGATGAAAACAACGACGATGATGATAATGAGATGATAGATGAAACAGTATCGTTGCATACAGGGTTGCATGATTCAACTGATGATTTACAAAATGATGATGTTCAGACCATCTACGCTCGATCAGACCATAATGAGGGGGTTTGGGTAGAAAACAGATCATGATATATGTTACTATGTCTAGGTAACACCATTGGTTGAAATTACATTATATAATTCGTATTATTGTTGTTACAATGTTATCAGAATTAATTATTTATGTTTATTTTTGCAATTATACATCGTTCCATGAATATTGATCTAATGTGTGTGTGTTTTTTTCCTCAGTGGATGATGATCCTATTGATGATCCTATAGGACAGCTGCTCCTGACTGGGGATAGTAGACCGGCAAAACGCACCACACGAGGTGGTAAAAAGAAATCAAAGAAAGCAGACGTAGAGACCACCCACAGCAGACCGAGACAGCAGGGCCTTCACAGGAAGGACAAGAGATACAAGTTGCTCCTCCGCCTCTCAAGAAACCCAAAAAACGAGGGGCAACCCGTGGGCTGAAAGCAAATAGAGGCCCCCCGACAAAGCCTTTGGAGTTCAATGAGTTAATCAGCCCACGGGTACTGGAAAAATGATTTCACTGCTCTAGCCAGGCATTTGGTGAGTACATATTTCAATATAAACCACCATTGGAAGCAAGTGCCTCAGGCGTTGAAGGAGCAGATATTTGAACGTCTCAAGGTATTTGTTACACTTAATAGTTTGTTTTAAGATTTATATAGTTACTTTTTACACTAATCCATTTTTTTGTGCATATAGGACCGATTCAGTATAGATCCTTCTCTGAAGGATGATGTGATGAAGGGGATTGCCACACAGTTCAAAGACTTCAGATCTCTGCTCACGAGGCAGTACATTTACTGTGAGGAGCCCGCAGAGATAGAGGAGGCAGAAGGTGAAGATGTGGATGATCGGAGACCACCGTGGCAAAAATATGATGGTATTACTGAAGAGCAGTGGAATGAGTTTGTTGCGAAGCGTTTGACCCCTGAGTTCAAGGTGAGTTTCACACTAGTAGTTGTTCTTTTGTATGATAAATGTTTAAAGTGTCCTTAGAGTTCATTTGGTTAATTCGTCTTTTTCATATATTATTTGCATAATTTGTCTTTTCATACATATATGTAGGCTATACGTGAGAAACACAACAAAATGCAAAAAAAAATCGTTACCCCCATCACATGGGGAGTACAAGTATTGCTCAGCGTGTGCCGCAGTGGGAGAAAGAGGGGTTGCTGCCAGCTGGCTCGAATGTCAGCGAACGAAGGATGAAGGTTTGGGACTTAAGTCGACGGAAGAAACCTTCAAATCCGGCGGCACTGCTGCTGAGTATGATGACGCCACGAGAGAAGTCATCAACCAAATGGTAAGTGATTTTTAGTTTAAAAAATGTTTATTATATTATAGAGTAACAATAGCAGTTAAATAAACCGAAGTATCCTTATTGACTTATTAAACTCCATAACAGGAAGAGTTAAGCTCCCAGATCACCCAGGGCACTTGGCAGCCCGTTAGGCAGGATGATCCACTTTCCCGCGCTCTCGGGAAGAAGGATCATCCGGGTCGTGCAGTAGGCTTTGGTGGTCATGTCGGTATACGCCAAGCCTTCGGTAATCCTGGGTCCAGACACAGTGCTGGAGGGAGCATTACATATGAGGAGCACTTACGCCAGAATGCGGAGCTCGAGCAGCGACTACGAAATGAATTTCAGCAGTCAATCGCTCAAGCTATGGAGATGATGCGTCTGAGAGGATGAGTCAGGAGGTTTCTAGACCGCCAGATCAGGCACAAGCATCAGAGCCCGCAGCAGTGCCTCCCAGTAGTGTTCACTCCGTCAACCCATTTCCATATTCATCTCTCAAGGTTAGAACAACATGTTAACTACAAATACAAAAAAAAACAAATTATACACTTGTTTATGTGCATCTAAAATCTTTAATTTTGAAAATTTAGCAACCAATTGACTGCACATTGTTCCAAGTGATTGGCGTTGACGAAGTCGAAGTAGGGTGGGGAAAACTTTTCAAGTCTTGTGCTGGAGACACCGTGAGGAATGCAGCGCTCCGAGAGTACCATGCCGGGTGCTTGTTGAAGGTTACGCGCCTGCTTACGCGGATTGTCAGATACGGTGCCCAGTGCCAGTGCAGACATATCCACCCTTCGTCAAGCTGAATCCAATACAGTACAGTGGCCCTGTAGATTGATTAAGCTTGGGGAGCAGCAGGTAACCCCATGAAAAAACTTATTCTTTAACATATCCTAGAGTAGAAACATATACTTATTAAATTAATATATTAGGAACACATTCAATCAAATTCTGATAAGGCAAAAGGAAAGAGAGTTGTTGTTGCACCAGCTAATCCTTCGATGGCATCCGCGACTAGAGTTGTGATGAGATCGAATTTGCTACAACCGGCGGTTCTGAATGCCTTACCCCCCATGCTGCTGAAACTGTTGCACTCCACACTATTGATGACGCCGCCAGGAAGAGATTCGGTTACAATGGAACCAAGACCGGATCTTTTTACTATGCAGGCGCTCAGAGTTTTGAAATCTATCTTACTGATTTTGTGGAGTTGTTCACGAAGGATTGGTTGAGTGCGTCGATTCTCAAATCGGCTTGCATGTGAGTAATTAGCATACCTTGTACACATTTTACTCTGTATATTTGAAAATTAAATTCATAATATTGGTTTCTTTATATTGTGCAGGTTTGTTGATGACAAGGCGGTCCAAGTACATGAGAATAGTAGTTTCGGGTTCTTATGCCCTGACTACTGTTCTGAAGCTAATATGGGATCTGACCCCCAAGCTTTGGTCCAGTACTTGTCGACTGTGATACATGCGTGTGCAGTTGCTGATAAATCTTACATAATGCTGCCTCTTCATCAAGGGTAAGAATTTTATCTAATGTTAAGTTAGTTTAAAAATTATGATATTTTATGTATTGATTGATTGAATTAAGTTCTGCTTGTATTGTAATCTATGAACAGCCGACACTGGTCTTTGCTCGTTCTATGTATAAAAAGCCCAAGAGTCCTGCAGCTTGACTCAGCATCTCGGCATCCCAAGAGGCCACTTATATATAAACATGTTGATGAGGTGATGAATTTACTTAACTTGATTAATTATCAATTTTTAGTTATTTCTTAATCATCCGGTTGATAACTTTTACTTTATCTGTGCGTATGAATTCTAGTGCCTTTGTATCTGTAATAACGCAAGTCCGAGGAGAGAGATTAAGAAGATTCCGTGGAATGTAGTCAAGGTATTTTTGTAGTCCTTATTCAAATTTTGTAATATGTTCATTAGTTTTAAAATAGGAACAGTATTATAATTTATGTGTTTAATCGATTTTGAATATGTACGTATATACATGTGCAGTGTCCACAGCAGCCGGGAGGTTCGGAATGTGGCTACTATGTCATTCGGTTTATGAGTGACTTGATAGCGGGACCGAGACTCTTGCCAGAGAAGTCTCTAGACATGGTAAGTAGCATTCTCGAAATATTTTGGTTTTGTAGATAATTTTTAACATTGATTCTTAAACTCAAAGTATTATTAGCAACTAATCATATTTCTTTTTGTGTTAATTCAAGGCTTTTGAAGAGTTGGTAGACGGTTACAACGAAGGACATATAACCGAGGTGCTCGAAGAATGGGCAGAATTCATGAGCGTTAATGTAGGTTGCTTTTAGGGTTTGGTAGGATTGAGTAGGATGATTTTGAAATTCTCATGAAACAATTGTCGTTTCTGTAAAGATTTTGTTGATGTTTGATTAATTGCTCAAATTTGTAAATGTAAGTGGATTATTGCCCGTAGATAGGTTTGGTGGCTAATTAAATGGTGAAATGGTTGATCTAATGCCCCACTGTGGTGGCATTGTTAATTGCTATATCTTAACAGGTTTGATTGATTTTGGGTGTGTGGGTAGAATTGTAGGGTGGAATGGAAAAAAAACAAAAAAAAAACAACCTATTGCAGCGGTTCTTAGTAAGAACCGCTGCAATAGGCCCCGTCAATTTTCTGAAGAGACCCTATCGCAGCGGTTCCTTCAACAACCGCTGCGATAGGTTGTTTTTTTTTTTTAAAAAAAAAGGTCTACGCAGCGGTTCTTTTACAACCGCTGCGGTAGAGACCTACTGCAGCGGTTGTAGAACCGCTACGGTAGGTACCTATCGCACGGTTTTAAAAGAACCGCTGCGTTAGAGTACCTACCGCAGCGGCACCCATCGCAGCGGTTTTCAACCGCTGCCATAGGTACCAAACAACCGCTGCGGTAGGGTCTTTTTCTACTAGTGTTTGATTTGCCACTCATGATTTAAGTGAATAATCAATGTTGTACTATAAATTAATGGTATGAGTCTCATCAGTAAAAAAGTTATAGACTATAAGGTTAACGAAAAATCGAACCGAACTAAAGTTAACCGGTCTGAATAGAATGATAATGGAATTGGATTTTAGAAAAATGAATTAACGGTTAATCGAATCCGGCTAACCGATTTTAATGCCATGATAATGGAATTGAATTTCAGAAACTGAAGACTGGTTAAACAAAAGCGGTTAGCTGAATAAGGCCGTTAACCTACTATAACGTCCCCAAATACTAAGAGCATCCCAACGATTGTGTGTGGATTCCACCTCTTAGATAAATAAAAAAATGGAATTCACCATAATTCTCTCTCATGGTTGCTTAAATGAGCAAGACTGTAAATCAATCAAAATAATTTTTATTCTAACATCTTCCTGTAAAGTAAAAATTATAGATAAAAGGAAAAGAATAACAATACTCTTATATAATAAAAATAATATATTTTATTGACATAAAAATCACACAAATTAAAAAATAGCCCTTTTAACACCATCAGTTTCCGGCGCGCAAAACCTTTGCCACTGCTATCCCCGGCTTCATTTTTTCTGTCTCAAACATTCTTCAAATTTTACCTCTAAAGGTTTTCTCCCTTACAAAAATTTGCAGCTCTTTGACGGAAAAGCCGAGCTGGTAGAGGAACGTTGCAAGGAACGGATTGTGCAAAAGCTTGGAGAGGTATTTCACCTCATTCGATGGCTTCCGCATATCCCGCTGAAGATGCTCTGAATCGGCCAATGAGAACTGCTGCTCGTACCTTGTACGAGAATCACACCTTATATCTGTAAGTTATCAATTGTGTATGCCTTGTTAGCGAGCCTACTCTTTCTAGATTTGTAGCTTCGATTGAGATTTTATGTGTCCCGTTATTTTGTAAAATTTCAGGAATTTCGAGCTACTATAAATATGATGACGGATATTGCTGTTGAATTCGAAAAACATAATGATTCACAGAAGGTAAACATGTATACATCGTAAATACTCTTCCTGCTTGTTCATTCTTGCAGTATGGGTAAGTAAACAACCAGCTTTTGTGAATTTGGCCTTACATCTGATCTCTGTGGCCGGAGTAAGTATATAATTTAAGTTCAGAAGGGAAGGCAATACTCTTTGAATCTCTCAAGTATGAAATATGTGACTGCGTGTTTCGACCTGAATAACCTCTGCTATGGGCTATGGCGCTTCTGATTGGTTTCTTATTTCAATGTCCTTGCTAAATTGTGATTTCTGGTTGGTAATTCATTGTTACTGCGTTGGGATATAATTTCAGTAAAAAGTTGGAGGTGGGTGTGTTGGTAATCAATGAATCACGATTTTGAGTCACCCCACTACCAATGCTTGAACAACAGGTTAAAAGTTAGTATAGTGTATTGGGCTTACTGATGTGATGTGACACTTGTTATTTTGCTGATGACGCCATTCCACTTGGGCAATCTGAATATTTGTTCCGTTCTCATTAATATGTTAAATCCTTTTGGTGGAATATTGTCCGAGCCAGGTATGACCTGTGAGGAACAGTGTGATGCATCAATTGGAACAGTGCTACGCGTTACTTGTCTATGGGTGATCACTACATCATGTTTTGATTAGCATATTGCGTCTTTGAGCTTTTGATCCCTGACAGTATGAAGGCGTTGTTACTTTCAATTCTGTAGTTTTCTATATGTGATACTTCTGTTGCATATCTTTCGGTTATGGTTAATAGGTTATAATTCACTGATAAAAGAAAAAGCTTTCAATCATTTTCAAACACAGTTTCAAAATTTTGAAAAGCTTCTCATGGTATCTATCTGCTTTCTCTCCAAGTCTTGTTTGATTGTTATTTTGCTCACTCTTTCATTGAAGAGCCAATTTGTGTGATCATGCTTGTTGAATTTCTTTCACTTATAGATCTGGAAATCTTGTCTCTTTTCAGTAGATAATATTGAGAAGTTTAGTAGTGAATGGAATGTCAAATATTTTCAGTTGCGTAAATGTGAATATCTATTACTGTCTGAAATTGCATACTTAGAAAAAATGATGATTCCCATTACTTGATCAACAATAAGACCGGGTTATGATGCAACAGGGGGTGCAAAAGTAAGGTACCTATTAATACAAATTAATCCAGTGATAAATAAGGATATTAGACAGTAGGCTGACGTTTTTTCATCCATATATGTCTTTTCCTGTTTCTGTATGAAAGAATTTTTTTTATTGTCTGCCAGTATTGACTAGACTTCTGCTTTAGGTTAAGCGAGTTATGTGAATACTACAAAGTGTGTCATCTTTAGTACTCTCTCTGTTCTCAATAGATATTTTTTTGGGTCCTCTCGGTCTTTTCAAAATATAAGTTGTTCTAGCCTTTTTTGTCATCTACTTTTCAATTCTACTTCTTATCTTTTATCTCACAACTCTACATTTTAAATTATCTCAATTTCCAATGCAAAAAGTAAGGGTAAAATGATCTACTTTTTTCTCCTTAATTTTTGTACCCAGAGCTAGGAAATCATCTATTTAGAATAGGAGGGAGTATTATTTTTGTGTGTGGTAATTTATTCTTTTTCACTTTAGAATTCAGGACAGAATATTTTGAATAATTAAGAATTTTCGACAAAACTATTCTCTGAGTGCATGAGTCTGCGGGTTTGACAAACATCCCTGATGGTTCATCTTTTCTCTTCTGTCTTGATTTATGGTGTTAGGAGGCCCGGATTTGTGTCTTTCGACAAAGCATTCACTCCCAATTATAGGTCACTGGTGTGGATGACTCTTAAATATATGAAATTATGAATGCCCATTACTGAAGCAATAACTTGAAGATTCTGAAGCTTATAACAGGGCTTCAAAAACAAATGCAGAACTTTAAACGTCAATAAAATTGATGAACACTTTTAGAGTATAAATGAACATATTTTTATCCGAAAGAAGAATTTAGAATACAAACTAATTAGAACTAGCGGCATAAACATCTTGGACAGGCTAGTTAAAAAAAACAGAAATAGGCTACTCGTCTGGTGAATATTTTCTAGTGTAAATGGGAATTCTCCTCACTCTGGGTGTAAAAAACTCCAAAGTTGGCAAGCGACCTTAAGAGAAACAGAATGCTATAAACCATGTTGATGTCAGTGATGCATTTTAATATAAACTGTGTCAAAACACTGTGTGTCTTGTTGACCTTTTTTATCTTCTGTATGAGAATGATGATTGTTTATATACATTCCAAGTTAACAATGTGAAGTAGGTTATGCCTAATTCGGTTGATTCTCATCAAAGCTTGAAAGATGTGTGAAAGTCAGTATATACAAATTAGTTTAAAGGTTTGGAAAGCCAAAATCTTGGACATGGAATGTTATGATTTATGTATGATTTCGTGACTTTTCAGTGTGCTATATTAGTCAAAGTTTACAAGACAGGAGTTGATCTCCACAGAGGTATAATGATAGGATCTGATAAACTCGTGACCATGTGGCATTTTTTTCTTTGATGTAATTTTGTCCATACCTCGAGGGAATGCATCTGGTAGATCATAACGATTCGAACGAATATGCAGAAATATGGAAAATTTTGCTTTTAACTATTTGAAGACTCAAAACATCCCTAATTTGAGTTGTAGTCTCAAATTTAGTCTCAGATGAATCTGTGACGTTATATGTACAGTTTTAGATCTCAAAAAGGGCTAAAGAAAATGGTGGATGTATAGATTACTTATTTATAATATTTTAGGTCCATTAGTTTAGGCTCACTTTGTTATTAGGCCCATATTCAATTAAGGGTATCTAGAATTAGGGTTTTATTTCTTTATAAATAGTGGCTAGGCTATGTACCACTGCAGCTTATTCTACTCTCTATCAATACAAGTCTGCCTCCCTCTTCTGAAAAACTACATGGTATCAGAGCCAGGTTGAAAAAAAAACCCTTAAATTTTCTCTTTCCCTCTTGTGTTGCAGACATTCACCCTTCTCTTCACATCTCTGTCCATGGCTCCTTCCTCTCCTTGTAGCCATGGTAGATTGATACTTTCTTCATTCCAAAGAACAATAAACCCTAGCCGCCCGCATTGTGAACACTAACCCTAGCCACTTGAGAAGTTGCTGCTCTGGAGAATTGTGCGAGAAGCTAATGCTGATATCTTCGCCTTCTTTCTCCCTTATACAAGGGTGTCTCCACCCTCTCTCAGCCGAGAACTGCTACTGGTGCTGGAGACCAGTCCTTTTGCCCATGTTGCTATTGCTAAACAGATCTGCATCTTCTTCACTTAAGTGCTTGAAGACAATGATAGCAGCCCTCAACAAAGGCTATAATAGATCTTTCAGCCTCTCAGCTTCAAGTACAATCTTTGCAAGCGTCCAGCAGACTCTCTTTGAGTTAAACCCATCTTTCCGAGTTGGCATCTCCGCCACGACTCCTCTCTGGTTGGTGTCTCCACCATCAGTGTTTGGATTAATCACTTCACTCATGGTTGATGTCTCCATCATCAGGCTCTTGGTTAATTCCTCTATTATCTAGTAGGCATCTATGCCGGTGGTTTTGGGTAAAGGCCACTCTTTTCTGGATGGTGTCTCAACTCCAAACTTTTTCACTACTTGGCATCTTGGACGCCTCTCACTTTTAGTTGGTGTCTCCACCTGCACTTTCTTTTGGAAGGTGTCAAAACTTTGTCTTGAAGCTTTCATGTTGAAGACTCAAGGCTTTGAAGATTTGATAAAGAGTTTAACTGTTTTCAAAGAAATCGATTCCAACCTGATCATCTATTCTACTCCTGCTCAGCTTTCGGGGGAGTGTTGGATGTATTAGATTACTTATTTATAGATGTGTTTATTAATATTTTAGGCCCATTAGTTTAGGTCCACTTCTGTTATTAGGCCCATATTAATTAAGAAGCTTTCTAGAATCAGGGTTTTATTTCTTTATAAATAGTGGCTAGGCTATGTACTACCGCGGCTTATTCTACTCTCTATTAATAGAAGTCTGCCTCCCTCTTCTGAAAATATACAGAAATACAATTGTTTTGACTCTTTATCTTGATCATAATCTGCTTGAAGCTTGTATTGAACATCACACTTTGGACAAAACTGCTTTCCAATGGGTGAGATAGTAACTGATCTCATTTATGCTTAGTATCCAAGTCTATGTAGGATTACAGTTTATCTAGGAATTTCGTATGTTGGTTTTCTTAACTTTGGTAAAATTACTCTTACAATCTTATTTAGGAATAGGTATTCTGGTGGTAATCAAATAAGTGCATAAAAAAGACTCTTTCCTTAAAAAAAAAATTATCAGTTCATACTTTTTCCAGAATCCTCGCTCTATCAGCATCGCTAAGGGTAAATGTCTAGATGAACCTTGCCGATCTATATATGAAATGATGAATGGTTCAAGAATCTGAAGATGGAGAGTCACCTTTTTAAAGTGGTGAGATTTCAGGTAACAGAAGTAGAAAATGCATTGTTGGAACTACTGGATGGTTATGAGGACTGCCGATTTCTTTCCAGTGCGGTGCAAGAAGTAGGGAACAAATATAAACCTGGGCCTGAGGTCTGTTTCATGTCAAGTTCTTTATGTCCCATATTCTTGTGAACCATTTTCTTTGGTTGCGTGATAACATTGTTTCTTTTCATCTGTTTGGCTTTTCTTTTTTTGTTCTTCTTTTTTGGTGTAGTTTACTGACTTTAAGAAGTCGCTGGAGGATGAATTTAAAGCTATTAAGAATAATGCACAATCTGATCCACAAAGAGGTGCATACTTGCGCAAATTCAAAGAAGCTGTTTGGGTAAGCTTTTTTTTTTTTGTATTAAATGGAAAAACCCAATTGGCTTAGGTGTAGCCTAAAAATAGGCTTGTTTTTTTCTCTGATAATGTTGTTGTCCCTATATTTTGTTTTTGTCTGCATTCACTTTTACTGCCCTTTTCTCTTCTTTTAGTCACCACTACACTTTAGTCTTATGGCAGTGGCAATAATAAATTTCTTACCAAGTTTCCGCACTGAATTCATCTTGTGCACTTTTATTTGCGTCAGTGCGGCTTTGTTTGTATTTGGCATATAGATGCTCAAGAAACGAAACCTTCTGCCTATGAGCTACCTGGATGTGAAAAACCGGTGGTATGTTCAATGTAAATGGGCTCTGCATGATTGATTGTTTGATTCGATGTGTTTTTCAGCTTTAATAGAAGTAGTTCTTCAAGAGTAGTCATCTGTTGTGTTTTCTTATAGGGGGGTAGTAATAGTAATATGTAAATTAATTGCCACTTGATAAAAGGGTGACTTTTACTCTGTTTGGCAGGCTAACCTCTCAGTGACACCATACTGTTATAGTTCTGTCTGGTGACATGTGTGAAAGTTGAAAAGTAATGTAGTTTGATAAAATCTTTTTTTTAGAATGTTCATCATTCAGGTCAGGCAATGCCTGGCGAAGAGCAAGAAGACATAGTGATGACGAGCACACAGACAATTGTGAATTCCAAGTGCCCTATCAGTGGGAAACCTGTCACTGAACTGGAAGAACCAGTTCGGAGGTACTAACTTTACGCAAATGATTTATCTCTCTCAATTCTTAGTCTAATCAGATTTTACGGCAGACGTGATAGTCCTATCTCAATCATAGTGAATTTCTTGATTGCCCCCTTTTTGTGCCTCGCTGACCCTTCTAATCTTTTTGTCTTTATGGTGGCAGCAAGCAGTGCAGACATGTATATGAAAAGAAGACGATTATGCATTTCATAAACCGAGGACAACCTAGATGCCCTGTCGCTGGTAGGTTTCGCTTCATAAGTCTTCTCAGTTTCATCCATAATACACTTCACGATCGAATTCTTACCACCATTCGGGTTGTGAACTTTTGTTCATTTAAGGTTGCCGAGCAGTACTGCGTGCTGACGGAGTGGTGTGCGATCCAATGTTGATGGCTGACATTGAGGAGCTTCGGTGTTCTATGAAACAAGGTGTTAACACTGAAGTTATTGAAGATTTTACCACCGAGTTGAGTGAAGACTGATGGACCGATTATTAGATTTCAATTGAGTTTCTCTACCATGGCTTTTGTCTCCCTTGCGTCCTTTTGTTATTGGACCTGCCTGATATACCTATTTCTAATTGTGGTACTTCTTTGGACTGTCAATGGTGCAAGGCTATGGTGGTGGTGCTGGTGCTGGCGTAGTAGTTATGTTTTGATGCAGGAGTACTTCTAACTTGAACTAGGAGGTATTTTCTTTTGTAAAATTTTTAGCTTACTTTAGATAAGCAGATTATATTCTTCAGTCGCCCTTTTAAAGTTTTAACGACTCAACGTACTTCCTAGAAAATATATAATGCCATATTGTTCTCTCTTGGGGTTTGTCTGCTCTTGTCAGCCTATTAAAATTGTTTCATTAAAAGAAAAGTCAGCCTATTAAAATTATTTCTTCGAAAAAAAAGTAGGCCCTATCTTTCAAAAAAAAAAAAAATCAGCCTATTAAACATGAAGTTTTGGTAAAAAAAAAAAAAGTCAATATGACCTTCTAATTCGTCTGGAAAATAACTATTTTTTTATTCAATTTTTTAAAAAAATTATTAATATTTATTGAAACTTGTGATATATTACAAATATTATCCAAAACACACTAATTTTCTTCAAAACACAGCTAGTAACATCCGGATGACATTAACATTGATGGGTATGAGGGACTCATTGAAGGTATTTTTTTTATGTATTAGTAGTATTTTTAAGTTAAATTTGCCCAAAATAAATGGGACAAAAAATGAAAAAAAGTCAAAAATGTAAAAAAAAACAGGACAAGTTTCACCCCGGGCCGCAGTTGTTGACAGCCACCAAGTGATGCGGGTATCGACATTGGTTTCTATACATTGGCGTCCGACGTCGGCTTTAGTACATGGGTGCCTGACACCCAATTTTCCCGGGGGGCATTGGACGTCTTGTTTTCCAACGTTTTTGATTGATTTTTTTTTCTTAATATGTTTTATTCGAAGTCTGTAAATAAGCCTGGAACATAAATTAAGATGTTTTGACTAATTCGTCAGATATTGCTGATAAAAGTGGAGAAGAAGAAGCTTTCCCACTCCATTAATGGTTATTTCTTACAGTTTTCCTCTCCTTTGCTCTTTAATGTTTAAGTATACTCCATTGTACCTTGGAATGGGGTTTGACCCTAAAATCCCAATCTATGCTTATAACTTACCTCAATTAATATAGTTGTTTTATTCTCTTCAATGCTCCATTAATGCTTTAGATTGATCACCTAGTGTATTTATGATGACTCTTATCAATATTAAGTTTTAAGATAAGGGTTGTGATCAATAATGGTGGCCACGGGTCCGGTTCCACCGGTTCCGGGAAAATGTGTATTCGTATTCGGAACCGGTCTGGGCGGTTCCGTTCCGGTTCCGATTCCGGTTCTAAAATCTGGATTCGCTTCGGATTCGGTCAAAAAACTGGTTCCGACCGGTTCCGGTTCCGGTTCTGATCGGTTCTGACCGGTTCCGAAGCGGTTCCGGAAAGATTCGATCAGCTCCAGTTGCTTCGTTTTAGCTCCGATTTGAGATCCGTTTGAGCGCACACATTGCTCTTTTCATCCACTTTACTCCTAGATAAGTTATTTTTCAAGTTTATAATCTTAAATGTGTAAGAAACAAAGACTTAGGAATTTTTTATTGAATTTACAAAAAATAAGGAACAAAGAGAATTTTATTATATGATTCACTGCCTCATTAAAACCTTATTAGGTAAAAACCCATTGGGAAAACCCTAATAAGGAAAAAGAGTACAACTACTACGAGGTTACATGATTTCAATTTGCAAGTCTTAAAAAAAAGATTACATGGAAATAAAGTAATACTAAATTACTAATACATTCTAAAATATTACAAGATAGAAGTCCTAAGTGGTGTTATCCCCATTCTTCTCATACCAATCATCATGTTGGCCTTCATATGCAATGCACTTGCTTGGGATCTAAGCTCGGCTAAGTCTCAATCATACTTCTGAACACAAACCTTGATTGAGTCTGGTGCAAGGCTTGATCTCTTTTCATCCAATACTCGTTTGCCCGCACCAAACGCCAACTCTGAAGCCATGGTTGATGCTGGAATTCCTAGCACATCTCGGGCTATCTTTGAAAGGATCGGAAACTTGGCTTCATGTGCTTGCCACCACACTTAAGAACATCTATATCACCATCATCATCAACAAAAATAAATGTAAAGTTAATATAATCATCATATGTACAAATCCGGAACCCGATTGAACTGATCTTGGTCTTTTCAAAATACTAGAAATCAAGGAACTGTTTTTGCTACCAGGGCGTGGTGGTTTAGAAGAGGAACCACTACCACTAGTAGAAGAAAGTTCCCCCGGACGATACTTTGAAGTATATTCATCGTGTAGCTTTTTCAATGCTATATTAACCTTTTGTACATATTCCTTAACATAACCAACGGTAACTTCAACCGGTTCCAGGGCGGTTCGGTTCCGGTTCCACCGGTTCCGATCCAGTTCGGTTCCGAATCCGACGACGGTTCCAGGCGGTACCAGGTGGTTCTAGGCGGTTCCGGTTCCGGTTTCGGGCCCGGTTCGGCCCGAATCTCAAAACATGTATTCGTATTCGGAACCGGCTGAGGCGGTTCGGTTCCGGTTCCCACCGGTTTCGGGCCGGTTCCGGTTCCAATCGGTTCCGGGTAGAACCGGACCCGATGGCCACCATTAGTGACCAAGGAAAGGGGAAACCCTAACTTTTGCTCTCTAGAATTAGGAATTAAAATCTTAGGGCTATTGTTAAGAGCTTGTGATTAATGATATCTTAGGACTCAACCCTTCTTCAAATTAAGAGGTGTGATTAATTAGGTAAGATTTGGTTGGTCCAAGATTTGAGAGTCTTTATATTAGCTTTAATAGACAACAAAAGTGAGGTATGTGTATGGGTATATTTTTAGGTGATTCTCATTATCCTAAGGTACTTCATCCTATCCATTAAAATACTATTTTAGCTTAATTGTTTGTTTTTCTTTATTCAAATTAATCAAATCATCAAGTTTGCCTCCTGCTAAACCCTCATTTACCACTCTTTCATTTAATTACTAGATATCGAAGCTTGGGATTAGATACCAATTTCTTGTGGATACGACCTTGTTGTACTGCACTAATTTGGGTGACCCTTCCCTTGTGTTTGCTTAAGTTTATACTGTTATAGTATTTCTTACAACACTTGTGGCCCCTTACGCGTGTGTTGAACCAAGTTTTGACCGGTTTATGACGTTTTTTACCGGTTTTTATTAATTTAATTAGTTTTTGACGTGTTTTGATTGAGTCTAATTGGATTTTAACCACATTGAACTTCATTGGACTGATATCGACTAACTTCAACTGGTTTTAACTAACTTTGAACACATTAACCGAACAGTAATTACACCAGCTTTGATTAATCTCGACTGGTTTAAGTTAATTACTTTTTCAAATTATTGGTAAGAACAGATGGTGAGAAGAGGCTAGGTGAGCAACCATCCTCGGGCCCGACAGTTGAAGAGAAGAGGCGTGCGCAACAACACGCCAATGCCTCAACTAGGAGGCGTCTTACTGAGGAGCATCGGCTTGAAGTTGTAAACTTAACTTCCGTATAGAACTACAACAACTAAACTCCTTTCATTCATTATTTCCTCCAATGGATTCATGGCTAGGTAACTATGTTTGCCTGACAAATATGGAGGCGCATCACCCCAACAACATCACCATTAATCTGAAAACTGATCCAGAACCAAAATACATTTAAAATACACAACCGACTCATCTTTGTGATTTTGACAATAAATATTCTTATTAATAGCATAACATTTTACTTGCATATTCACCAAACTAAATATAAGGATTAACAGTATAATATGACACACTAATAACATAGCCCATGAAGTTTCATCTCCGGCGCACGTCACCCCCAGATATTTAATGCAGGCACAGAGGGTTGGCCTTCGGCGCCTGCACCTAGGGCAGAAATTGTAACACCCCCAAACACTGGCCTAGGAGTTAGGGGTATTACACGCCGCGTATTATTACCTAATAACACAAGGCTCTAACTAACGCGCATAATTAAACAGAGAAAAGGCCCAAAACGAATACTTATATAAAAGTATAGCGTAACAAAACATAACTGGGTAGCTTCGACCCGAATACAAAATACCAGTCAGAAGTAGTGTCAAAGGCTACTCAGCTAAATGTAAATATCTCAAAAGAATCAGAATAACATAACAAAAGCTAAACTCTAGAAGCTGAACAAAGTGATCCTCGCTGATCAATCTGCAATGTTAGATAAAGTAGGGAATGAGCAAACAATCATGCCCAGTAGATGACCAACTTCATCAACCAGCATGCTCAAAACATTTATAGAATGCTATCAAAACAGAAGTAGACAGAAGGAAACCATATTCCATGACAGAAATCAGAAACAGAAGTCCAAACACAAAAGGACTAATCAGAGTTCAAAAGCAACAGAATCAGAAACAGAAGGGAACCCTAGTTGATCACAGCATACAGACAGAACGAGCAACAACTCATGAACAGAACGAGGAAACCTCACTCGTAAGCAGAACAGGTGGAGCACCTGTGAACAGAACGGGGAACATCACCCGTGAAACAGAAGGATATCCTACATAGCGCGCTACGAGACAGCTAAACCAGCCATCCAAAGGTTCAGATACAGAGATAACTAGGTCCCAAAACAGAAGCTCAAAACAATTAAGCACATGTACACCAATGGCACCAGAAAGCATATAGATAGCTTGGAAATCAGAAAGGGAATCCAACCCCGCAAACGGAAGTCAAAACGGAGCTCAAACAAGCAAGTTATGGTCAAAACAGCACCACGTCCGAACTTGTGTCCGGACATCAATGTTCGGACACAAGTCGAGACTTTAGAAATCGAAAACAGACGGGTGTCCGAACATCAAAGCTCGAACAGATGTTCGGACGCTTTTTGGAAACCAAATACGCGTAATGTCCGAACATGTGTCCGAATGTCAAAGTTCGGACGCAAGTCGAAGCAAAATCAGAGAATGCAGAATGGTGTGTCTAAACTTTGTCCGGACTTACAAGTTCGGACACCATTCGAGACTTGTAAGTCGGACTCGTCCACGCACCCCGTCCGAACATCAAAGTTCGGACGAAAGTTCGGACACGGCGAAAAACTTCAGAAATTCTAAGCGCAACAGGGCATGTCCGAATGTCAAAGCTCGGACAGACGTTCAGACATACCAAAAAGTGCAGTTTTCAGAAACGAATTGCACAACAAAACAGAGGTTTAAACACAACAACACGGAAGCAGTTTGTAGAAAACAACTTTGGGGTTTGTGCATCATTAAACAGCAATTTAAACGGACGAATTCGCAAACACAAGGCAGAGATAGAACACACTCAAACCCAGAACTGAAACTCCCCAAGGCTGAACACACTGACTGAATCCATAAGCCACCTACCTCGATTAATAGCAGACGAAACCCAATCTGAACAGCAGAGTCCCAACCAACGCAGAATCCCAGAACGCAACCCGGAAATGCAATTCCCAAACTCTAAATTCGACCCCGGAACGCAGAGAAAGCCAACCGCAGAAGAAATTTGTAGAGACACAGGAACCAACACTCGAAGAAACCAGGAATTCGCAATGACTGGGAAATCCGCAGTTGAACTTTGACAGCAGAAACAACGTCAATGGAGTCTTGACTGATTGAGAAAAGGAACGGCGCTGAGAGAGAAGAGAGAGAGAGGCAATGCTAGGCAACTGTCAAATGAGGAAACGATCTGATTGTGGTGTGGAGCGTGAGGATTAATTAACAAAAGAGTTAATTAATACTTACCAAAATTCATTAGAAGGAAAGGTCCACTTCACCCCTCAACTTTAATCCAAAGGACATCTACGTCCTGAATTAAGTAAACCAACTTAAAATTACAACGCGACGAAATAAAATCTGCAACGACTTCATGGGTTATAACATCACCTCCCCCTTAAAAGAATTTCGTCCTCGAAATTAAACGTACCTACTGCTCGAAGAGGGCGGGAAACTTAGAACGCACTTCACTTTCGACCTCCAGGTCGCCTCTTCCTCTGACTAACCCGACCACTGCACCTTCACCAAGGCATGGTCTACTCCTCCTGAGCTTGCGAACATCTCGGGCTAAAATCCTAAAGGAACTGCCTCGAACGTGAAGTCCTCCCTCAACTGAAACGGGCCGAAATCAATCACATGCGACGGATCCGGAACATACTTCCTCACATGGAACATGGAAAACACTGTGCACTGCTGCTAGCGACGGAGACAAGGCTAAACGGTAGGCCACTGGTCCGATCCTCTCTAGGATCTCAAAAGGACCCACAAACCGAGGGCTAAGCTTGCCTCTCTTCCCAAACCGAACAACTCCTCGAACTGGGGAAACCTTCAAATACACATGATCGCCCACCTCAAACTCTAGAGGTCGTCTCCTCTGATCAGCGTAACTCTTCTGACGACTCTGAGCTACAAGCAGATGCTCTCTGATGGACTGAATCTTAGCTACAGCATCTTCAACCAAGTCCGGACCAACAACTCTCTCTCTTTCAGATCATCACAACAGATGGGTGATCTGCACCTCCTGCCATACAAGGCCTCGAACGGGGCCATCCCGATGCTGGACTGAAAACTGTTGTTATATGCAACTCGATCGACGCCACGTGCTGATCCCAACTGCCTCCAAAGTCGAGCACACACGCTCTAAGCATGTCTTCCAGAACCTGATTCGTCCTCTCTGTCTGCCCATCTGACTGAGGATGATAAGCCGAGCTGAACGACAACTTCGTCCCCATAGCCTGATGCAAACTCTCTGCCAGAATCTGGACACGAACCTCGGGTCTCTGTCAGACACAATTGAAGCTGGAACCCCATGCAGACGCACTATCTCATCCATATATAACTGCGCTAGGCGATGCAAACTGAAAGTCTTCCTGACCGGCAAGAAATGGGCACTCTTCGTCAAATCCCCTCGGGGTCTTGGGCAGCCCCATGACAAAATCCATGCCGACGCTCTCCCACTTCAACTCCGGAACGGGAAGAGGCTGAAGCAACCCAGCTGGTCTCTGATGCTCGCCTTTGACCTGCTGACAGGTCCGACATCTAGATACAAAGTCAGAAATGTCCCTCTTCATGTTGCCCCACCAGAATGTCTCTCGTAGGTCCCGGTACATCTCCACACCTCCTGGGTGTACCGAGTACGGGGCTCCATGAGCCTCCTGCATAATCTCTCGCCTCAAAGCATCATCTGCATGCACACAAACACGGTATCTGAATCTCAAACATCCATCCTCTGAAACCCGAAACTCAGACTCCTGACCAGCAGCAATCCCATCTCTGATCCTACTCAACCCGGCGTCGAGCTCCTGACTGGCCTTGATCCAGTCGATCAAGGTAGGCTGAATCTGCAACGCTGCTAACATCCCAGACCTCTCTGGACGGACGACCCAGATACCCATACGCTGCAACTCGAGAGCAGACCTCTGCACACCAAACAAAGCACAAACGGCTCCAGACGGACCCCTCCTACTGAGCGCATCAACAACAACATTCGCTCTACCAGGATGGTAGAGGATCTCCAAATCGTAATCATGTAGCAACTCTAGCCACCTCCTCTGCCTCAAGTTCTACTCCTTCTGAGTGAACAGATACTTGAGGCTCTTGTGGTCCGTATACACCTTGCACGCTGCTCCATACAGGTAGTGCCTCCAAATTTTCAACACAAACACCACAACAGCTAACTCCAGGTCGTGGGTCGGATAGTTCTTCTCATATGACTTAAGCTGACATGAGCCATACGCTACTACCTTCCCCTGCATCAGAACACACCCAAGTCCCTTATGGGACGCATCGCAGAACACCTCTAGACCCTCGGTCCCCTCTGGAAGAGTCAAAATCGGCGCAGACGTCAACCTCTTCTTCAGCTTCTGAAAACACAACTCACAGGCCTCGCGCCACTCAAACTTCACATCCTTCTGCAACACGAGTCAACGGGATCACCAACTTGGAGAAGCCCTCCACAAACTTACGATAGTAGCCCGCTAGTCCAAGGAAGCTACGGATCTCTCCAACATTAGTGGGTCTGGCCCACTCTATAATAGCTCTTGAAATACCCCCCCGTAATTAAAAATAGCGATTAATTAGGCTAATAAATAATTTAGAGGCTTAATTAAGTATAAATAATCATGAGGGAACAAATCCCGAAGAAAACGGATCCTTAAAATGGATTAAAACCACTAACGAACCTTAAAGCGCGTTTTTCGAGGTAACCGGAAAAACGTGTCTTTAAGCGGGTCAAATAGACTCGTAACAACTTTGGTCAACTAAATAATCATTAATAAATATTAGTGAAGCTTTAGGACAATAAAATCAATAAAACGAGAGATTAGTAAAAAACTGTCAAAAACGGGAAGTTGTGGGGTAGAAATATAAATAACCAAGACTTATGTGTCCAATAATGTAAAAAGAATTTTCAAAACCCTTGTGGGTCTGTGTGCTGTCCGATTGCACATCCCCACTCACACCCTCCCTTTATTCCTTTTTACTCACAAAACTACAAAAATAATAAAACTACCCTACTCTCACTTTATTCTCTCTCTCATCTACCATTCTCTTCTCTCACGTGGATTCCCCCTCCCTCACTCTCTCATTTCCTCTCTTCTTCTACCTCCATCTGATTGCCATGGAGAAAAGAGAAGCCACACTAAACTCTAACTTCTCTCCTCTTGAAACTCCCTCAAAACTCCTCCAAAAATTGTAAAAATTACACCATTGTCTTCCTCTCACCAAGTAGAGCATTCCTATCCTTTCAAAATTCGAAAAGGGCAACTTTCATCTCCATGGGTATGGAGCATTTGAAGCTTCAAGACCACCATTAGAAGGCCCTCCTTCTCCTTAATCTTTTAAGGTAAAAATACTCTTAAAAACTCCATCTTTTTCTAGGCTCAAGGGCAAAACGAAAATGTGAACTAAGCCCTTGCTTGCTCCTCTTGTGCCCAGCCGGTTTTGGCATTCTTGAAAGGGTGGAACGACCATTCTTGAGCTGCTCCAAGTGTTCATAAACCCTTGCAAGGTAATGAAACTCCTAACCCTAGAATGTACATTAAAAACTTAAATGAGAATTAGTGTTGGTTTTAGTATTGAAGCATGTATATGAATGTTGGTAGTGTTAGAGGAATTGGGATTACAAATCGGTAGAGAGAAGGAAGAAGGAAGAAACAAGAAGAAGAAAGAACTAGTAAGAAGACAAGGTAATTACACTCATCCTTGTGCAGTTTTGTATGTTGTGTAACAGATTTTGAGAAATGAAAATATGTAATGTAAAATAGTAATGCCTTGGTAGTGTAATGTGTAGGAAGAAATAAGATTGTAGAACCTTAAATGACATTTTAAAAACTGTTACAAACAGATTGGGGTTAGTGTTTATGTGCAGGAATTTTTAGGAGTGTTTTAGTGTTGTTGATTGTGTATGGGAGCTTGTATATTGATGTCTATTGAAACAGGTGAAATGAGTGTTGAAATGTGAACTAGAATATGTGGTGAGAGTGTAAAAATATAGGGGAGGTTATGTCAAAATTATATAGGATTAGAACACTTAGTGAATTTTAAACTAGGGGAATAAGGTAGGTTGTAACAGATTTTGTTTGAGATAGATAGAGGGTAAGTTGAGAGAGATATATAATGTAGTCTAAATGCATTAGGAGTGTTGGAATTGTTAATAGAAGAGGGAGATATAGGAGAGGAGAGTAAATGTCAAAATCTGTAGCAAATTCAACTAGAAGAGAGTTAGTGTAAGTGCTGAAATGAATCTAGAAACAAGAGAGTAAATTGGTATAGGAATGAGTGTTGAATTAAAGAATGAACTAAGGTGTATTAGGAGGTTTATTTAGTGGTAAAACATGTGGGATTAAGTGTAGGAACAATGGGGAAGTAATGGGTAAAAGAGGGGACTGAAAACAGAAATAAAAATGCAAATACTATACTGGGCCGGACCGACCTTGGGACCGAACTTGCAAGGTCGGTCGAGCCCAGATTTACAAAGACGGGAAAGCTTCTGGAATCGATTGGACTTGCGACCGGACTTGCAAGTTCGGTCGGACTAGAAAATTCTCCCGTCTGTAACCTACTGGAATGGACTGACCTTGCGACCGGACTTGCAAGGTCGGTCGACTCGAAAATTTTCCGTCGGTAAGCTATTGGAATGGACCGACCTTGCGACCGGACTTGCAAGGTCGGTCGGGTTAAAATTCGCCTGTAGTGAAACTTACTGGAATGGACCGACCTTGGGACCGGACATGCAAGGTCGGTCGACTCCAGAATTTCGAAACCAAACTTACTGGAATGGACCGACCTTGGGACCGGACTTGCAAGGTCGGTCGGCCAGAAGCAATTTATCTGAATTGAAGACCGGAATTGCAATCGGTCCAAGTGGTCGGACGTAATGAAAATTAAGTCGTCAAGTTTCGGTCCAAAAAAATATTTATTAAATAATATATATATATATATACCTACATATATATATATATATATATATATGTACCTGTATGAAAGCATGCCAAAGTTAAGTAAGAAAGTGAACTTAAGTAATGAAAAATAAGTAAGTAAAGTGTAAGTGTGAGAAGTATAAGGACATAGTAAGTAGGAGTTAAGTTGATGATAGGTATATTAATCATTCAATTGTATGTATATAATAGGACTCGATTTTGTGACACCGAAGGACGTTTGGAAACACGTACAACGGTGAACGGTATGGATTCCTCATGCCCCGTATGCTATCTTGGTTACTCTGATTTGTGTGTTGTGTGCTAATTGATCACTAAATAAGATAAATGCACGAATCGGAGTTAATATGCATACTTGTGGAAATGTAATGTTGTATGCTGTGAATATTCTTCTTAAATCTTAGTTTGTATAATTCATGAAATGTATGGATGAATATGAATGCTTGTATTAATGTTGTAATGTACTGTGACCGTTTATTATTGTGTTTGGACTTCTAACTTATTCCTAACAAGCTAACCAATCTAACTTAAATTGGTAATTAAAATGGAATGAGTAGAAGTCCGATATAGTTTCGGCCACGCGTGAGGATGCGGAGTCACGAGAGGTTGGCTCCAATTCCTGACTCTTAAACTGGTCCGCGGCCCAAATCCCTTAAGTGGGTAGCATCCCGGATTGGTGAGTCAAGTAAATCCCGGAGGTGGGACGGCGTAGTCCCCAGGGCCGGAGGTCCCGACGACTTAACTTGAGTATAAGTAAGTAAGTAAGAATGAGTAAGTAAAGTAATGAAAGTAAGTAATAAGTGTAAGTAAAAAAGTAAGTAATGAGTAAAAGAGTAAAAGCATTCCGATTAACCCGGATGCATAGTTTGGCTAACCTTGTGAAGGTAAGTAAGTTATGTGCTACTGTATTGTTGCCTTGAATTGTGTAATGGATTGTATAAGCATGTATGTTGTATGAAAAGCATGTATGTATGAAATAAATGAACGGCATGTTTAGTGGACGTCAAATAGTCGGCGTGCCCTAGCTAGCACACGGTATATGCGGAGTTTATACGCAGCGTTTGCTGAGCCCCTTGGGGCACCATTTTTACTACACGCAGGTACCCGCGAGGGATGAAGATTGTAAAGGCTTAGCTCTATTTCTTTATCTTCTTTTTGGATTGTAAACGATGAATTGTGATGGGTGTACTGAGTAGTACATGGCTGTAGTTTTTGAATAGCCGGTGTACCATGGGGTACACCTTTTTGGATCTTGATAGAATGGGAATTGGTATAGATTAGTAGTTGGTAAACTCATTCTTTTGGGGAAAATTGGTAAAGGATGTAATTCGATACTTAAATACTCGGTGATCCAAGATTGTAAGTATGTTATGTTTTTGGTAATGGAAGCAATGTCTTAGTAGCTCGGTACGTTATGTTCATCAGACCGTGACTGTAAGTAAGGTAAGCCTAGCTAGCCGTATGGGCGGTTAGCGGCGTTGTACCACCCGCCGTAGTAAGCATGTAATATTTCCGCTGCGAACTCGTAAGATTAATAGGACGATTAGACGGTAAGCATAGGATTAGCGGTTGGGGTGTTACAAAAAGTGGTATCAGAGCGTAGTTACGCTCTGATGTCCATAGTACCGAGCGTAGGGATTACCGAGTTAGGATTTCAACCGTCTTAAGACGGATACTTAGAAACCTAACTAGGAACTACCGTTGTTAACAACGGATACCCTTAACGTTCTTAGGAACGAAACCTTGTTTAATTTCCAAGACCTTTGAGTCATATCTTGCAAAGCCTAATGTAACTGTTGAATATTCAGATGTCAAGAAGAGGTCCAGGTCGCCCAAAGGAGGGGGCAATGACGGACCCGGCGCGCAGACGATAGCTGAGATCGTCGCCGCCACGGTAGCCCAGATGCTACCACAAGTAATCCAAGCTGTACAACAATCTCAGCAGAACCAACAAACTCAAGCGGGGCCAATCCCTCCCCCGCTACCCAGAGAAGCGAACTGGGTAAAAGCTGTAGCGGAACTTCGCCCTCCCTGCTTTAGGGGCGAGAGTGATCCGGCTAAGCTCGAGGTCTACATCTCCGAGATGGAGACGGCTTTCGAAACCCTCGAAGCTCCTGCTGGAGTTCGAGTCAGAGTAGCAGCCTACTACCTCAAAGATGCTGCGATGGATTGGTGGAAGCTAGTCAAGCATGAGCACGTCAGCGACCCCACATTCGACTGGGATTCTTTCGCATCACTCCTCCGTTCCAAGTACTATCCGGAGCATGTAAAGACCAAGAAAAGGCTAGAGCTGGATGCCTTAAAGATGACAGACAAGATGTATGTGGATGAGTACTACCGCACCTTCACTTCTATCCTCCGTCTCCTCCCTGATCTAGGATACACCGGCCAGGTGTTGGTCGATCGCTTCTATGGCGGTCTGAGCCATCGCCTACGGTACGGTATGGGCTACACGAGATTTACCTCCCTTCAGGTAAATATCAGTTAACCCTTAGTATCACTTCAATTCCTTAAATTCCTTGAATTCTTTGAATCTTTCTTTATTCTCCTTAAATGAGAATCCCGGCTGATACCTGAGATTTCAGGAGTGTTATCACGCGGCTTCCCGCGTTTAGATCACTTGCCAATTAAGGGATGAAGTGTAACACCCACACCCATCCACAACAACCCATAATAACATTCTGCAGCGGAAACCCAACTCATCACATTACTTATTCCAATGGTGTTACAACCCGTTAACCACCCGTGGCTAACAAGGCTAACATATGCATTTGTATCGGTCTGATGGACTAGATTCCCGAGCAACTACACAATACAATCCTCGTTCCATCTTCAACATTTATTATATACATACACTCCCCCTGTACCGAGTATTTACAACTACTGCCGATAACAGCTTCGGTCTTACTACGCCTATCATTTTATGCCATTTAAAAGGCTACCCATGTATAAACATCTGCCCCGTCCTACTCTCGAACGGCTTCCAGCACTTCGTACCTGAAATAGGAGAGAGAAAGGGGTGGCCCCAAGGGGCTCAGCACCTTTGCTGGTATGGTAATCCCGCAGCCCGCATGCTACCGGGCCACACACGACTAATTGTCGTCTTAGCATGCAGTTGATCATATTTAAATCATGCATACAACCCATTAATATAACTCACATAATATTTCGCCCAATGGGCTCAACCAATAACCAACACATCCACACTTAACCAACCATCCAATGATTTCTTAAGCCTAGAGTGGCTCTCCTCTAAACGGAGCTACTTCCTTAGCAAACGACATGTACCCATAATCGGGTTATCCTTAAATCCTCTTGTCGCAAACTGGGATTCATTTCCATGATCCACACATTCCATATCCTACAACATAACTCATTCCACACATATCAAAAACATAATAAGCCTTTTCTTGTTTCGATGTACACATGACGACGTTACACTCACTTAAACATCCATATATATATATATACAAAGCATAGCAAGGGAATTCGCATAGCATATAACATTACACACACCATAAAAACGGTTCTCACAAGGAACCTTCCACCATAGTTAGTATACCAGGTGAGCCTAGGGATTTTTTGCCAATCCCATGTTAAGCTCGTTACCATCCTCGTTACCGTCCGGTTATATAGAACGGTTAACTTATACCAAAGGTGTGTCGGATATAGTAATCCCAAGCACACCGTAATAACATAACCATTAGTATGCCCCCGTGGCCCGACGTGAGTCAGTAATATAGCTTTGGTTAAGCTAAGGGGAAAGTTGGAAACCCAATGGGAAGACAACCTTAACATACACAGAGGGTCGAACCTATAATGGCACGAACCCCCATCCTCACACGCGTGGCCGGACAGACCGGACTCCTCACCCCCCATTAGTATACATACATTAATATTAAGTGGTTAGAGATCCATTATGGAGCCTACCACATCCACACCCATACGGTATCATCACCGAGTTAAGCACACAGGAAGGTTCACACACTTGCATACAACAACAATATCCAACTAACTCACGCATAGCCGTGGTTAGCACGTTCCCAAGGTTTGGGCCGTCAACTCCGAATACCGATCACTCATGTGTTCCTAGTTTTAGTTAGCTAAGGTTTAACACATATTTGAGGTTAAACGGCATCGGATACCAAATTCGCCACAAAAATGAATTACTATAAACTCATTACATGATTTAATCTTACAAGGTGGCAAACACTCAAGAAAACATATTGGCATACAAGCCGGTGTAATCCGTTAGGACACAGGTTGCAAGAAAACCATACCTGTCACCGGAGTCCACTTATCCTGTCCATGTATGTACTCGAGCAATTCTCGAACAACTGTTAACATCATATGTGTTTTATTAACATCGGGGTTTGCTTGATTATTTAATGTCAATGCTTAATTTTTCCCCCGTTAACTTAGTTATATAACTTAACATTTTAACTCGTTTTACTCTCACATTTTAATACAATCTTAGCCCACTTTATTGTCATTCAAACTCACCTAACATGTCCTTAATATCCTTATGGCACATTACCTATCAATCCCCATCATCTCATATCATTTCATAACCTGAAACCATGTTTTTGGTCCGACCGACCCACCGACCGACCCACATCTGGGTCGTCCATTACAGACCCCTTTTACTTCCTTACAAACATGCCCGTCCGACCCACGTCCGACCCACCATTCTGGGTCGGTCCATGTGCGAACATTTTCTTCCTTCCTCTGAACCTGACCGACCGACCCATGTCCGACCCCAACCTTCTGGGTCGGTCCTTTACCGAACACTTCCCTAACATTTTACAGAGGCTCGACCGACCCAAAAACTGGGTCGGCCCCTGGGTCGGTCGCCTCCTAATCTTACCCAACTTTGCCAATTCTTCACCAAACTTCTCCTAAGACCTCTTAATGTGTTCTAACATCATTTGGCCTTCAAACACACCCTTAAGATATTCTTAAACACTCACAAAACTATTTTTCCTAATTCCTTAAACCTTTACTTATATCTCCACAAAATTCCTAACACTTACAATGTTTTCTCCTTATGATTTCTAGGTGGAATTTCAACTATATGAGCACAACACCAAGGTGTTTCCTTTACACTTTATCATCATCTCTCAACTTCTTTTCTTACTAACTAAATCTCCTTTTCACACTCCTTAAAACTCCTTACTCAAAACCTTACCTAAACATCATTTATTCTTGAACACCAACCTTACCTAAACCTTAAACAACTTCTCCAAGACTTTAATACATTCACAAAGCACCCATTGAATTCCTAGAACTTCCAAGACAACACCTAAATCCTTGCATCACTCTATCAATCACCTAATACATGTTTTCTTCTCTAGTAAACATTCATTCACCTTTAATCCTTCCTAGTTCACCAAACTCACTTACCACACTTAAACTTCTTACACATTTCCCAAATTGGCCATAGCTTCTCTAGTAATACCCCACATCCAAACACTTTGGTTTTTACCTTAATCCATCCAAGAACACCTAAAATCCATCAAACACATTTTATACACAAACTTCACACATTTGGCACTACATCACAATATAGTGCATAACTTAAATTGCTTGGCACTTAGGCCCTTAAATGCATGGCTCTTAGGCCCTTAAATGGCATAAACCTTAACACTGAATTTCCCACATAATAATGCCTTTGACCTGCAATTCACCCCACAACACATACCCTTTAATAAACTCCTTGAGAGCATTTTACTAGCTCATTTACCATTTGCTCTTTGGTATTTTAACAAGCATTATAAGCTTATTTCTCCTAAGGCATTAACCACATTGAGATAGCTTGTTTACCTCTTTTCCTCACAAATTTCTTTCTTGTTTCCTTACAAAACCGGTGGGCATTTCCTTCCTTGTCAACAACTAAACAATATACCAACATTGTAATGAGTATATAAGCTTTAAGCTTTATCTCATTGTAACCCTAGTTACATGTATTATCTTAGGTATTAACATGATTGTTTTACCTTGGAATGGAAAGAGAGCTTGAATATATATCAAGAGAGGACTCCTCCTAGCCCTTGGAAGATTCAAATGAAGCTAAAACAAGACAAGAGAAGACACCATTACAAGGTGCATTTTCGGTTATGACAAAACATGAAGGAAATGTCATTTTTCTTTGAGTTTCCTTACCTTGAAGCAAAGGAGAACAAGAATATGTGAAAAGGTGAGCTCTAGCTCCTCCCATGGTGATTCCTCTTGGCACCGAATGGAGCCCTTGGGATTTTGAAAGGATAGAATTGAAGAGCTTGATGAGAGGAAGAGAATGGTGGTGTTTGGTTTTGATTTGGTTAAGTGAGCTAGGTTTTACAAGTGGTCAAAGATGGAAAACAATGGTGATGTTGGTGTTGCTGTAGCAGCTCGTAAAAGAGAGCAAGAAGAGAGGTTGGAGAAGCCTTTCAACCGTGGAAATTGAAGAAGGAAGGGAGAATGAGATTGGTTTTGCTTTTAAGGATATTTATAACTTAAAGCAAATAGTAACCTATGAGTCACCTTTATTTACTTAACAAGTTAGCATGTTGGTGACTCATTACTACCAAAAACCGGCCCCCTTATTAGTAGAAGGGTATCATAGTCTTTGTTGACCAACTTAATCTCTTATAACATTATATGTTACAAGCTAGTTATAAAAATCACTATTCACCAATAACAAGGCACATAGAAGTGAAATTTTTGATTTCCCATTGATATAGCCCCCCAAATGTGATACTATATAGTACACATGTTAATTAAAGAGTAATGATGGACATTTAGCCATTCAAAACTCATTTACAAGACAATTTTTCAAAAACGTGCTTTAGACTCCTTAAAGCACATTTTGTGTTTTAACTTGTTTTCAAGCTTGGTTTTCTTTAGTAATTGATTTAATATGTTCATTACCATATGAATAAGGTATAGATATGACCATTAGGTCTTATACACATTCATCCCAAGCTTAGAGCACATTTTTGCTCATATTGACTTTAAGGTTTACCTTGTGTTTTGTTTGGTTTCATTGTCTACCAAAGTTTCCTAAGGACTTAATTAGCCTTATAAAATCATAATTAAATGTTATCAATCTTGGTAGGCTCTTGGGTCCTAACCAAGTTCACTCCAACCTTAGAGCATGTTTTTGCTCAAACTGTTCTTAGTGCTTTATTGCACTTTACTATGGTTTTAAATGGTTCATTCATGTTTCTAAGGCACTTTTTAGCCTTTAAATACCATAGTTTAAACATTTACACAACATCCAAGGTGGGGTATTTCAATCTACCCCCCTTAAAGAACTTCGTCCTCGAAGTTCACATTTCCTTCCTCGCATCATTGGATTAGAATACGGGAATTACTTATAGCCACAAACTTCCATTTCCAACCATCTTTCACAACCAACCTCGGACTTAATCGTCCGGGCAACATCCACATTATACATAAAATATCATACTCACCTGGTAACCTCGGACTCAATGGTCCGGGTACCTTCACCATACTTGCACCCATACAATATCCCTCAGACTCTTAGGTCTGGGTGACATAACCACATTTAGACTCATAGGTCTATGTAACACAACACATTTAGACTCATAGGTCTTGATAGCACACACTTTAGGAGATCAAGTCAAATAACCCTTATCACCCATACCAAACAACATGTCATAGCATGTATATCAAACAGAAATACCTTTCCATCTCTCCATGGGTTCGAATCCCACTTTGAGTACATATACATTGTGATCCCGGAAACCCGGTCGCGATGGACACTTTCTGGTCCCCGTTCCTTTGGGGATCAAAACATTCACTTAATTTTTAACATATGCACTTCTCATGTCACCGGTCCGAGACAAAGGCTCATACGTCCTCAGCTCGTGAGCAGTACTACAAAATATTCTTTACGAGGTTAAGTATATAAGAAGATCTTTACTCAAAATATTAATTGATTGTTTTTAAAACACCAATTGAAAATTCTTTTGAAAACACCACACAACTCCAAGTCCAGTTTATGCTCCTTGTATCTTTCTTAACATGGTTATTTGTAATACTTATAGGGAGCTTCAAGAATCATCCAACACTGATGTGATCAGCATCGTGTTGAACTATCTTTCCACCCCAATTTGTGTTCGGCTTCCTTGATCTCATGATAATCAAGTTTCACCTCCCTCCCACTTCATTTTCAACCAACAATTAATTCAAGCATACCCATTTTCTATCTTTGAATCTTTCTAGTCGTATCATTACATCTCCAAAGGATAGAACTTCCGTCTATCAATCATCATCCAAATCCAACTTAATTCAAGTTACCTAGAGAATTTAGTTCTCACTAGGTTCTATGTCGGTCTCATAACCTTCATAAATCACAACATTGTATATATTATACATTATATTTTTTATCAAAATACCATACATAGTTTATATTTATGCACCGTCGGGGTTTTAGTTCCCCGGGAGTTTTCTTTACTCCCTTCCACTTGTACTATCACACTTCCCACAATGGTATTCGCATCTTCGTGCGCAATTACCACAATTTAACCACAAATAAATGCGTATGTTTATATAACACACGCGCCAACCATCATAACAATCATTTTGTGCTATGCCACCTAGTTCGCGTACACTTGTACGGTAAAACACACTAAGTGGTTTGCGCTCTACCCCCCTTAAAAGGATTACGCCCACGTAATCAATCACTAGACCTTGGCTTAAAACTTTCTGCCGTCGTGAAGTGTTTAACTTCCACGCGGTCCAATACACAATGGATTCTGATTAGAGGATCTTAACCATATTGGCGGCGTTTAGTCCCTAAACCAAGAATTCGCATTGGAGTTGTAACTCGTAACCGGTTTCGGTCCTGGCCTGTGAGGCTTTTAGGCATAGATAACTAGCCATCCATTCATATTCACAACCCTGATAATTATAGAGCTGGTTTGCCCCATTCGTTACTGTTACTGTATTGTACATCTCCAATGCATTACCCTTATCTGGGTAACATGGTTTCTCAACCGACGCATGGTATCTCTTACCCTGAGCGAATTCGGTGAGTTTCACGATTTTCCATCCAATTCTCCAATAGCTTACCGCGTAAACTACTATGTAATTCACAATGATTGACTTACTTCTACCGACTTACTGTCGGTTGAGATTGAGCTACTACCTAGTGTGTAGTGCTCTCTCAGCTATTTACAATATTTGGGGTATATTCCATACCGATATTTGGCAGTTAGTGCTATTGTAGTCACTTATTGATAATCATGTCTCCACATTTGGTTTTATACAATTATCCCTTATTGGTGCGGTCTTGCATTTCCTATGCATCGGCCATTATAACATTATTCCTCCATAATTACCATGCTTCTGATTCCTAGCTATCCCACTCGATCATTACTGTGCAAGAGCAATACCAAACACTCAGTCATACAGAGTGCAGAGGCGTAAGCCCTTGACAGCAAACTCTCTCATGCGATTGCAATAGGAATTTTCACTGAAATCCTTATCATCTAACACTTGCCACCCGCTTACTGCTCGGTCGTTTGCTATCGCTTATGTTGTATCTCCACTGGGGTTAACTCATAACTCTGCTCACTCCCCATTTTAATCATTTAACATACTCACACAACGTCGCTTATCGCGCACCGTATCCTTACTCATTATATAGCATCAACTTATACTGTATCCGCTATTATATTAGCTTCTGCTATTACGCTGGGTTTATCTGGCCACCTATTTGGCTGATTTTTTTGATATACTACTATTTTTTCCTTGAGCGTTGTTCGCTACACATTTAGCTTCACACACCTGGTGATTGCTATCAATTTATCACACTTCCTGCTACACAACTGGTACGAGCACTTCCTTTCGTGTTATTTTATTTAAATCACCGTGGGGTATTAACAACATGGTCCATCCTCCACATATTTCTTGAATTTGATTCACATAACTACCGCTCCTGCGGTCTCACAATATTGAGAGGTATTTCCCACTCTTAATGCAGTGGTTCGCTTACCACTCTATTCACTTATACCACATAAACTTCTACCATCTATCGATTTCTTCGTTTATGTGCTTATAAGCTTTACTTGCCTTGAGCTGGACTCATTGTAGGCTGTCCACACACATGTACTCTCTGTACAATATTACATGATTAGAGGTTGTATTGGCATCCATGACAAGGTGTTGCATTACATTTCCTTTCATGGGATGCCTTAGGACTGTCAGTCCGTCTCCTGACCACTTGTGTCTAAACTGGGTGTTAATTTCAACCCTTGTGGTTCTGTCATGCATTTCATTCAACCATTGTTGATACGACACCCTTCAAGGATTGCTCCTGGGTATTGCTAAGTATGCCATTACATAGCTTGCATCTATGGGTAAATTCAGTAACTACACCTTCCTATGTTCGTAGCTGGGTACTCATTCCAGCTATCATGTTTTACATCCCTTAGGCTTATCAAGACCATGGGTGTCTTTCATAATAGTCCGTGCCCTTCGCACTCCTTGACTCTTTACATTTCTTTGAAACAAACTCACTAGTTCCCTTAGTCTTTTTAACTTACTGGGTTCCTTAACTTCAACTAGTCCTGTAATCCTTAGCTCCTTGCTTGATTTATACTGCTGACCGTAGACGGAGTCGACTACTTCCCGTGTTCTGGACTCTACTGGTATACATATATGGGGTATCATACTGATACATTACTACTTACCCAACTAACCTATAAGTATTTCTGTCAGGCCCACATGCTCCTATCGGAGTGCGGTCGTCCCACAACACAGTTGTACACTTGTAGTGTCCGTCACACGCCTAGGTGAAGTATTCTGTTGTCAACTCCCTTATATTGTCCCGTGACATATTCATTCCTTACTTCCCGAACTTAATCGAGGGAAAGTTTATCCACTGTTGCATCCTTGTCAATTGCTCTTGGTTTCACTGGTTTGGTTTAAAGAAGGTTGGAAAGAAGTGTTGGTTTTGAAAGAAAATCCGGTTTGAAAAGAAAAGGTTTGTGAAAGATTAGGTTTGAAAGAAAATTTCCCATGGTTTACAACATCTTCTTACCTTAGTCAAGTCTAGCTAGCTTCTGCTGACTGGTGTACTTCCAATTACAGAGGTTAGGCTAACAGGCCCTTCCACTGTTATGACGATCACCTTTAACTCATGGTACTTTCCAAGTATTTGTAGTAGTTATAAATTTTCCCGAACAGCCTTGTTATAGCAGCACTTGCTATGGCAAGTGCGCCATGCTAACTGGCTATTGGTTTAACACATACCGGTTGTGGCATTGTTTTGACCATATTGTCATCAGTGGCCTTGTTGGCCCTCACTGATCTTACTACCGTTGATAATACTCCTAGGTGACTTCTCACTGTATTCACATGATATTCATTAACTAGGGGTGTTTCCCATTCTGGGAGACCCCTTTTTCTTAGTATTGTATTCTCTTTGTACCCGTTTCCACGTATTTGGGCACTACCTTGTAGTTCCCTTGTCGGTTGAGATACCGTTGGTGTTTATTTATCAGCTGTGGTCCATAGACATCGTCTCGGGTTTTATTAATCCACTCTTGCCTGTTTGCACGGTTGGTGCGTTGCAAGCTGGTCATCCTCGACTGCTCGGCATGTCGACCCAGGTTGCGGGAAATTCTATTCCCTTATACACAAAATCCTTCATTCATGCTATAAATGCGGTTAACACTGTTTAGATGGAAACCTCTCTCCGGGATTCCCCAGTTTTCGGGATTTACCGTATGACAGGTTCTCCGTACCCTAAGGTATTTATAACAGCCAGATCGGGTATTCCCGAGTAAAGAGGACTTTCATCTCTCTGGCGTTGTTTCCCAAGTTATAAAACAGGGATTGTGGAGGGTGGGATGGATTTGTAGGTTTCCAGTAGTCACTGGTAGTTCCTAATCTAGCGTATCTCTCACGCTATCACTCACCCTTAACCCAAAATACTCAAATCCTACTCGGTATTCCTAAGCTCGGTAATTCAGTCATCAGAGCGATACTTCGCTCTGATACCACTTTTTGTAACACCCCATCCAACAACAAACACATAATAACATTCTGCATGCGGAAACCCACTCATCACATTACTTATTCCAATGGTGTTACAACAACGCCGTTAACCACCTACTGGCTAACAAGGCTAACATATGTACCTTGTATCGGTCTGATGGACTAGATTCCCGAGCAACTAC
The DNA here is from genome assembly GCA_023374045.1 of Limonium bicolor. Classification (NCBI taxonomy): domain Eukaryota; kingdom Viridiplantae; phylum Streptophyta; class Magnoliopsida; order Caryophyllales; family Plumbaginaceae; genus Limonium; species Limonium bicolor. The sequence continues at coordinate 1,430,022 of CM041778.1, forward strand.
ACAATACAATCCCGTTCCATCTTCAAACATTTTATTATATACATACACTCCCCTGTACCGAGTTATTTACAAAACTACTCCGATACAGCTGCTTCGGTCTTACTACGCCTATCATATTTATGCCATTTAAAAGGCTACCCATGTAAAACATCTGCCCCCGTCCTACTCTCGAACGGCTTCCAGCACTTCGTACCTGAATAGGAAAAGAAGAGAAAGGGGTGGCCCCAAGGGGCTCAGCACCTTTGCTGGTATGGTAATCCCGCAGCCCGCATGCTACCGGGCCACGCACGACTAATTGTCGTCTTAGCATGCAGTTGATCATATTTAAATCATGCATGCACCCATTAATATAACTCACATAATATTTCGCCCCAATGGGCTCACCAATAACCAACACATCCACACTTCCAACCATCCAATGATTTCTTAGCCTAGAGTGGCTCTCCTCTAAACGGAGCTACTTCCTTAGCAAACGACATGTACCCATAATCGGGTTATCCTTAAATGCCTCTTGTCGCAAACTGGGATTCATTTCCATGATCCACACATTCCCATATCCTACAACATAACTCATTCCACACATATCAAAACATAATAGCCTTTTCTTGTTTCGATGTACACATGACGACGTTACACTCACTTAAACACCAATTATATATATATACCAAAGCATAGCAAGGGAATCGCATAGCATTATAACATTACAACCACCATAAAACGGTTCTCACAAGGAACTTCCACCATAGTTAGTATACCATGTTAGCCCTAGGGATTTTTGCCAATCCCATGTTAAGCTCGTTACCATCCTCGTTACCGTCCGTTATATAGAACGTTAACTTATACCAAAGGTGTGTCGGATATAGTAAATCCCAAGCACACCGTAATAACATAACCATTAGTATGCCCCCGTGGCCCGACGTGAGTCAGTATATAGCTTTGGTTAAGCTAAGGGGAAAGTTGGTAAACCCAATGGAAGACAACCTAACATACACAGAGGTCCGAACCTATAATGGCACGAACCCCCATCCTCACACGCGTGGCCGGAACAGACCGGACTCCTCACCCCCCTTAGTATACATACATTAAATATTAAGTGTTAGAGACCATTATGGAGCCTACCACATCCACAACCATACGGTATCATCACCGAGTTAAGCACACAAGGAAGGTTCACACACTTGCATACAACAACAATATCCAACTAACTCACGCATAGCCGTGGTTAGCACGTTCCCAAGGTTTGGGCCGTCAACTCCGAATACCGATCACTCATGTGTTCCTAGTTTTAGTTAGCTAAGGTTTAACACATATTGAGGTTAAACGGCATCGGATACCAAATTCGCCACAAAAATGAATTACTATAAACTCATTACATGATTTAATCTTACAAGGTGGCAAACACTCAAGAAAACATATTGGCATACAAGCCGGTGTAATCCGTTAGACACAGGTTGCAAGAAAACCATACGTCACCCGGAGTCCACTATCCGTCCATGTATGTACCTCGAGCAATTCTCGAACAACTGTTAACATCATATGTGTTTTATTAACATCGGGGTTTGCTTGATTATTTTATGTCAATGCTTAATTTTTCCCCCGTTAACTTAGTTAATATAACTTAACATTTTTAACCTCGTTTTACTCTCACATTTTAATACAATCTTTAGCCCACTTTATGTCATTCAAACTCACCTAACATGTCCTTAATATCCTTATGGCACCATTACCTATCAATCCCATCATCTCATATCATTTCATAACCTGAAACATGTTTTTGGTCCGACCGACACCGACCGACCCACATCTGGGTCGGTCCATTACAGACACCCTTATTACTTCCTTACAACATGCCGTCCGACCCACGTCCGACCCACCTTTCTGGGTCGGTCCATGTGCGAACATTTTCCTTCCTCTGAAACCTGACCGACCGACCCATGTCCGACCCAACCTTCTGGGTCGGTCCTTTACCGAACATTTCCCTAACATTTTACAGAGGCTCGACCGACCCAAAAACTGGGTCGGCCCCTGGGTCGGTCGCCTCCTAATCTTACCCAAACTTTGCCAATTCTTCACTTCAAAAACTTCTCCTAAGACCTCTTAATGTGTTCTAACATCATTTGGCACTTCAAACACACCCTTAAGATATTCTTAAACACTCACAAACTATTTTTCCTAATTCCTTAAACCTTTACTTATATCTCCACAAAATTCCTAACACTTACAATGTTTTCTCCTTATGATTTCTAGGTGGAATTTCACCTATATTGAGCACAACACCAAGGTGTTTCCTTTACACTTTATCATCATCTCTCAACTTCTTTTCTTACTAACTAAATCTCCTTTTCACAACTCCTTAAAACTCCTTACTCAAAACCTTACCTAAACATCATTTATTCTTTGAACACCAACCTTACCTAAACCTTAAACAACTTCTCCAAGACTTTAATACATTCACAAAGCACCCATTGAATTCCTAGAACTTCCAAGACAACACCTAAATCCTTGCATCACTCTAAATCACCTTAATACATGTTTTCTTCTCTAGTAAACATTCATTCACCTTTAATCCTTCCTAGTTCACCAAACTCACTTACCACACTTAAAACTTCTTACACATTTCCCAAATTTGGCCATAGCTTCTCTAGTATATACCCACATCCAAACACTTTGGTTTTTACCTTAATCCATCCAAGAACACCTAAAATCCATCAAACCCATTTTATACACAAACTTCACACATTTGGCACTACATCACAATATAGTGCATAACTTAAATTGCTTGGCACTTAGGCCCTTAAATGCATGGCTCTTAGGCCCTTAAATTGCATAAACCTTAAACACTGAATTTCCCACATAACAATGCCTTTGACCTGCATATACACCCAACAACACATACTCCTTTAATAAACTCCTTGAGAGCATTTTACTAGCTCATTTACCATTTGCTCTTTAGGTAGTTTTAACAAGCATTATAAGCTTATTTCTCCTAAGGCATTAAACCACATTGAGATAGCTTGTTTACCTCTTTTCCTCACAAATTTCTTTCTTGTTTCCTTACAAAACCGGTGGGCATTTCCTTCCTTGTCAACAACTAAACAATATACCAACATTGTAATGAGTATATAAGCTTTAAGCTTTATCTCATTGTAAACCCTAGTTACATTATCTTAAGGTATTAACATGATTGTTTTACCTTGGAATGGAAAGAAGCTTGAATATATATCAAGAGAGGACTCCTCCTAGCCCTTGGAAGATTCAAATGAAGCTAAAAACAGACAAGAGAAGACACCATTACAAGGTGCATTTTCGGTTATGACAAAACATGAAGGAAATGTCATTTTTCTTTGAGTTTCCTTACCTTGAAGCAAAGGAGAACAAGAATATGTGAAAAGGTGAGCTCTAGCTCCTCCCATGGTGATTCCTCTTGGCACCGAAATGGAGCCCTTGGGATTTGAAAGGATAGAATTGAAGAGCTTGATGAGAGGAAGAGAATGGTGGTGTTTGTTTTTGATTTGGTTAAGTGAGCTAGGTTTTACAAGTGGTCAAAGATGGAAAACAATGGTGATGTTGGTGTTGCTGTAGCAGCTCGTAAAAGAGAGCAAAGAGAGGTTGGAGAAGCCTTTCAACCGTGGGAATTGAAGAAGGAAGGGAGAATGAGATTGGTTTTGCTTTTAAGGATATTTATAACTTAAAGCAAATAGTAACCTATGAGTCACCTTTATTTACTTAACAAGTTAGCATGTTTGGTGACTCATTATTACCAAAACCGGCCCCCTTATTAGTAGAAGGGTATCATAGTCTTTGTTGACCAACTTAATCTCTTATAACATTATATGTTACAAGCTAGTTATAAAAATCACTATTCACCATAACAAGGCACATAGAAGTGAAATTTTTGATTTCCCATTGATATAGCCACCCAAATGTGATACTATATAGTACACATGTTAATTAAAGAGTAATGATGGACATTTAGCCATTCAAAACTCATTTACAAGACAATTTTTCAAAAACGTGCTTTAAGACTCCTTAAAGCACATTTTGTGTTTTAACTTGTTTTCAAGCTTGGTTTTCTTTAGTAATTGATTTAATATGTTCATTAACATATGAATAAGGTATAGATATGACCATTAGGTCTTATACACATTCATCCCAACTTAGAGCACATTTTTGCTCATATTGACTTTAAGGTATTACCTTGTGTTTTGTTTGGTTTCATTCAGTCTACCAAAGTTTCCTAAGGACTTAATTAGCCTATAAAATCATAATTAAAGTTATCAAGTCTTGGTAGGCTCTTTGGGTCCTAACCAAGTTCACTCCAACCTTAGAGCATGTTTTTGCTCAAACTGTGTCTTAGTGCTTTATTGCACTTTACTATGGTTTAAATGGTTCATTCATGTTTCTAAGGCACTTTTTAGCCTTTAAATACCATAGTTAAACATTTACACAACATACCAAGGGTTGGGGTATTCATGAAGAGACCGCGCTGAAGCGCAAAGCCAACAACAAAACACCAGCACTGAGGATCAGAAACCAGGGAAGAGCTGGAAAAAGAAGAAAGGAATTCTTTCAGCAATCCCAAAAGAAATCCAGGGTGAGAGCAGTGCCCATGCTGAGCAGGGCAAACCACTGAGCTTCTTCAGCTTGGTTATTCTGCACCGTGGCAGCACAGCCACTGAGATCACACCCAACCTAAGGGTAAATTCCTAATCCAATCTGTAGTTCATATAAGTAGTATCTAGTATCCTGCACACATGTGCTAACCCTCTAACCTCAGGTTCTAGCTCCAGTGCCGCCAAAACCTTCGCCGATGGCCGACCTATTGTGCAGAAAGTGCAACCTAGACCATCCTGGTAAGGACTGTTTGGGAGGGAGATCAAATGCTACAACTGCCAGAAACCGGACACACGACCCCAGTGCCCAGAGAATGCAAAGCCAAAGGGACTATCAAAGCTACAGGCAGAGGGAAGGCAAGGAGGTTGCATCTGGCGATGCACCGATCCAGCAGGCGCCACAGGGACCGGGATCCCGGGGACCTCCGCGGGGTGCACCTCAAAGGCAGCCTGCCTTCACGTGGATTGACCGTGATGGGTCCGGTCTAAATCCGGCCCAGGTAATAATCTCAACCTTTAATCCTTGAAAATAGCATGCTAGTAGTAGAGTAACTGTATGAGTGAATGCATGAGTAAATAAATGAATGTGTATTGAGCATGAAATGAAGTAGTTGAACTAGTACTCACCGTATATGAAATTTGTACCATAGGAAGCTTAGTATCTGTTACCCGATACCGGTAAACTTGAGTCAAGAAGAGATCGACATCACCAACCACGACTACACCAACAAACCTGTCAGGTCATCCGACCAGGTATGATCTTATTAAAGGATACTGACACCCGAGCGCAAATCTCAATCATTCGACGATGCACAAACTAGGAACGGTCAAGGTGATTTTACACACCCGAATTCCCCGTGGAGCGAAGATGAAGCTGAAGATGATGTGCTGGGAAAGGACTGAAATCCTTATACCAAGACATACCAGAGACACAACACAAGATGGAGCGCTCCACCGACAATACCACTAGAGTTTCAGACACTCCTCACACCAGCGTAGAACTTGCACAACAATGTGAACATGAACCGATCCCCGCACTGAAGCGGACTCTGTATCGTCACTTCTATGAAAGAAGGACGACTTGGGTTACACCAAGACAAGGACGAGACAGCGGAATCTCTTGAACAAGGAGTGCCCGTAGTGTCTTGGTCCATTGGTGATGACGCCGTATTCCTGTAGCGAGCGGAAGCGTGTGGACCTCGCAGAGAAATTGGTATTGAGATCAGGAGATGTCCTAATCATGGGTGGAAACTCTAGATTGCTGTATCACACGGATCCACAATCAAGTTTGAATACGGCACCGCCGGCAATATCAATGCCACACACATGAAACCAGGACGCCTGAACCTTACCTTTTAGGAAGTATTAAATTCATAGTATCATGTAATGTTTTAGTGACGTGTATTAGAGACACGGTTTGTATGATGGTTGGTTTATCAATAAAGAGCAGTGTTGATTTAATTCCCTTGTGTCCACCATCAATACTTATCCAATTGTGAATCCAATAGGTTGTGGACTCGGTACCGAAGGTAACCTGAGTATCCTCACTGAAGCACAATCCGCAAGAGCGGCACCATTCTCTAACGGGAACATTCCCAGTAAATGGCATTGATGCCATGTTTATTCGACTCTGCGCCTCTCACACCTTCGTATCACACCATCTTTCGTGATGAGGTTGAAGCTAGATGCGGATGAGCTACCGAACTTCATGGTTACTCTCCCATCGAAGGAGCGAGTAAGTGCACCAAGTATTATCAATCAAGCCACAATCCAAATCAAAGCGAATCGTTTCCCATTTCCTTCATCGAATTCAATGGATTGGGATTCGACGTAATCATTGGAATGAATTGTTGGAGCGGCACAAGGGTAGAATCCTCGCGCCTGCATCGATTGCTGCTCAAGAGTCCTTCTGGTTACCGGATCTTACCGCCAGAGACCGAGAGAGCCTTCGACCACACTCATATCTTGCCATGGCTATTACCTACAAACGGTAGAGTCGAAAGGGCCAAGAGTATATCTTTGCTATGTACAAGACCTGGAGTGAGATCCAGAGTTCAGTGATGAAGTACCCATTGTATCTGAATTCCCTGACGTATCCCTAAGGAGCTACCCGGCATGCCACCACCGAGAGCAGTGGAATTTGAATTGATCATTGTCAGGTACCATCTGTCCCTTGCTAGGGGCACCGTACCGCATGGCACCTGCAAAATGACCGAATTGAAAGAACAGTTAGAGCCTTCTAGACAAAGGTTTATACTCCGCGAGCGTATCACCCTGGGGAGCACCGGTCCCTCTTGTGAAAGAATGACGGTAGCCTCCGACTATGTATTGACTACCGCGAGCTGAATGCGTCACATTCAAAAACAAATACCCATTACCACTACGTATCGACGATCTATTCGACCAATTGAAAGAGCCTCAGTCTTCTCCAAGATCGACCTCCGTTCAAGGTATCATCAATTGCATCAAAGAGGCAGGCATCGAGAAAACGGCATTCCGTACCAGATATGGCCACTACGAATTCACAGTGATGTCATTCGTTTGCAAATGCACAGCTAAATATTGAGCCCTCATGAACCATTTATTCATGAAGGCAGTTGGACACTTCAGTGGTTTCTTCATCGACGACATACTGTATACTCAAATCACAGAGGAACATGAAACTCACTTAAGGAAAGTGCTTGAGACACTGCGCGAGAACCAGCTGTATGCGAAGTTCTCCAAATGCAGTTTTGGCTTGATCAGGTATCATTCCCTTGGACATGTCCATCTCGAGCGCAGGTATCTTCGTTGACCCTTCTAGATAGAAGCTGTACAGCATGGCCAGGCCCAAGACTGTTACCGACATTAGAGCTTTCTTGGTCTAACCGGTTACTACCGGAGATTTGTAAGGGACTTCTCGAAAGTCGCTAAGCCCATGACTACATTGATAAGAAAGATGCACCGTTTGTATGGACACACTAGTGCGATTATCATGTATTTCAGAAACTGAAAGACTCATTGACCTCTAGCCCGCGTCCTTACTCTTCCAGAGGCACAGAGGGATTTGAGGTGTACTGTGATGCATCAGGCAAAGGAATGGGATGCGTACTCATGCAGCATGGCAAGGTTGTTGCTTATGCCTCCCTCCAGCTTAAAAAGCATGAGGAGAATTACCCGACTCACGACTTAGAGTTAGGAGCCATTGTCTTCGCCTTGAAGATATGGCGACACTATCTCTATGGGGTAAGCATCACCATCTACTCCGACCATAAGAGCTTACAGTATGTATTCACGCAGGAACTGAATTTGAGACAGAGAAGATGGATGGAATTTCTTTCAGACTATGACATCAACTTGCAGTATAAGGAAGGGAAGGCAAACATTGTAGCCGATGCCCTGAGCCGTCGAGCACACTCGCTCCATTTGCTACTCGCTTCTTCTAGCTTGGTTGACGAGGTGCGAGACGCTCAGTTGAGCGACCCTTACCTAACCGAAATCAGACACAAGATCGAGAATGGTACATTTGAGAAGAAGAAGTATGACTTCAAGCTACATGAAGATGGTTTGATTCGGTTGAATGGCAGGCTATGCGTCCCCCAAAGCAATGCTGAGCTAAGGGATCGCATCCTGCGAGAGTCACACTGTTCCACATTGTCAGTCCATCCGGGAGCCTCCAAGATGTACAAAGACATGAAGAGGTACTTCTGGTGGTCTAGAATGAAATCAGACGTGACAGAATTTGTATTGAGATGCTTAACATGCCAGAAGGTAAAATTTGAACACCGTAGACCGGGCGGAATGGTACAATCTATGCCAGTTCCGGAGTGGAAATTTCATGATATCTCCATGGATTTTGTTGTAGGACTCCCACCTGCTAGGGGAGGACTCAACATGATCTGGGTTGTAGTAGATCGCCTTACCAAGGTTGCCAGATTCATACCGATGAAGGACACCTGAAAGGTAGTAAAGCTAGCTGAGCTTTTCGATAAGGAGATTATCAGACACCACGGAGTCCCTAAGACTATAGTATCTGACTGCGACACCAGGTTTCTTTCGAGATACTGGAGAGCTACAAGGGAAGTGTTGGGTACAGAATTGAAGTTGAGTACCGCCTTCCATCCTCAGACCGACGGTCAGACAGAAAGGACCATCCAGACACTAGAGGACATGCTTCGGGCATGTGCCTTGGACTTTCAGGGGAGTTGGTTAGATAAGCTTCATCTTATCGAGTTCTCGTATAATAATAGTTATCATGCCTCGATTAAGATGTCGCCTTTCCAAGCTCTATGTAGTAGACCTTGCCGTACACCCTTGTGTTGGGATGAGTCAAGTGAAGCGGTCATAATAGGACCGGAGTATCTTGAGCAAGTGCAAGCTGAAGTGCAGCAGATTAGAGCTAACATGAAGGCAGCCCAAGATAGACAGAAATCCTAGCGGATGTGAGACGACGCGACCTTGAGTTCGCCGTGGGTGACCAAGTGTTCTTGCGAGTTTCACCTATGAAGGGTGTCTTCCGTTTTGGTCAGAAGGGCAAGCTAAGCCCAAAGTTTGTAGGGCCGTACACTATCACCGAAAGAGTTGGATCCGTAGCCTACAGGTTAGCACTACCTGAGGACTTGGGGCGTGTCCATGATGTATTTCATGTGTCACAACTCAAGAAGTATATTGCTGATCATTCTCATGTGTTGGAGCCCGAGCACTTATCCATTGAGCCAAACATGAGATATGTTGAAACCCCAGTGAGAATCCTCGATAGGAAGACCAGAGACACTCGCCATAAGTCTATACGAATGGTGAAGGTCCTATGGTCAAACCATAATGTCGAAGAAGCGACATGGGAATTGGAAGATGCCATGAAGGCTAAGTACCCACAGCTGTTCATAGACTAGAGAGTCTAGTATTTAGCAATACGGGTACGGGTCGTACCCCTTTTAAGGGGGGTAGAGCCTTTTGCTTTTGCATTGCTTCGGGGTAAGCATTGCTTAGTGTGTAGGTATTGTAATAAACTTTGTATGACACATGTAGTGTAAGTGAATTTGGTATGTGCATGTATGTGTAATGTGTAGCGTATGAAGGTATTTGTATGATGGATGATGTATGTGTAATGTGTATTGTGAATGGTAATGATGTATTGCGTAATGTGGAAGGGTATGTATGTGAATTGTGAAGGATGCTTGAACCGTGTATGCTTGTAATGTGGAATGAAGCGAACACCTCATAGGTGGTAGTAAGACACATTAGTGCAATTGGGTTGCCTAATGAGTAGAATTACTAAACTATTAACCTTGAGCAACTTTGAGGGCAAAGTTTCTTAAGGGGGGTAGATTGAAATACCCCGTAATTAAAAATAGCGATTAATTAGGCTAATAAATAATTTAGAGGCTTAATTAAGTATAAATAATCATGAGGGAACAAATCCCGAAGAAAACGGATCCTTAAAATGGATTAAAACCACTAACGAACCTTAAAGCGCGTTTTTCGAGGTAACCGGGAAAACGTGTCTTTAAGCGGGTCAAATAGACTCGTAACAACTTTGGTCAACTAAATAATCATTAATAAATATTAGTGAAGCTTTAGGACCAATAAAATCAATAAAACGAGAGATTAGTAAAAAACTGTCAAAAACGGGAAGTTGTGGGGTAGAAATATAAATAACCAAGACTTATGTGTCCAATAATGTAAAAAGAATTTTCAAAACCCTTGTGGGTCTGTGTGCTGTCCGATTGCACATCCCCACTCACACCCTCCCTTTATTCCTTTTTACTCACAAAACAACAAAAAATAAAACTACCCTACTCTCACTTATTCTCTCTCTCCTCGACCATTCTCTTCTCTCACGTGGATTCCCCCTCCCTCACTCTCTCATTTCCTCTCTTCTTCTACCTCCAGCCGATTGCCATGGAGAAAAGGGAAGCCACACTAAAACTCTAACTTCTCTCCTCTTGAAACTCCCTCAAAACTCCTCCAAAAATTGTAAAAATTACACCATTGTCTTCCTCTCACCAAGTAGAGCATTCCTATCCTTTCAAAATTCGAAAAGGGCAACTTTCATCTCCATGGGTATGGAGCATTTGAAGCTTCAAGACCACCATTAGAAGGCCCTCCTTCTCCTTAATCTTTTAAGGTAAAAATACTCTTAAAAACTCCATCTTTTTCTAGGCTCAAGGGCAAAACGAAAATGTGAACTAAGCCCTTGCTTGCTCCTCTTGTGCCCAGCTGGTTTTGGCATTCTTGAAAGGGTGGAAAGACCATTCTTGAGCTGCTCCAAGTGTTTCATAAACCCTTGCAAGGTAATGAAACTCCTAAACCCTAGAATGTACATTAAAAACTTAAATGAGAATTAGTGTTGGTTTTAGTATTGAAGCATGTATATGAATGTTGGTAGTGTTAAAGGAATTGGGATTACAAATCGGTAGAGAGAAGGAAGAAGAAAGAAACAAAAAGAAGAAAGAACTAGTAAGAAGACAAGGTAATTACACTCATCCTTGTGCAGTTTTGTATGTTGTGTAACAGATTTTGAGAAATGAAAATATGTAATGTAAAATAGTAATGCCTTGGTAGTGTAATGTGTAGGAAGAAATAAGATTGTAGAACCTTAAATGACATTTTAAAAACTGTTACAAACAGATTGGGGGTTAGTGTTTATGTGCAGGAATTTTTAGGAGTGTTTTAGTGTTGTTGATTGTTATGGGAGCTTGTTATTGATGTCTATTGAAACAGGTGAAATGAGTGTTGAAATGTGAACTAGAATATGTGGTGAGAGTGTAAAAATATAGGGGAGGTTATGTCAAAATTTAATAGGATTAGAACACTTAGTGAATTTTAAACTAGGGGAATAAGGTAGGTTGTAACAGATTTTGTTTGAGATAGATAGAGGGTAAGTTGAGAGAGATATAATGTAGTCTAAATGCATTAGGAGTGTTGGAATTGTTAATAGAAGAGGGAGATATAGGAGGAGAGTAAATGTCAAAATCTGTAGCAAATTCAACTAGAAGAGAGTTAGTGTAAGTGCTGAAATGAATCTAGAAACAAGAGGGTAAATTGGTATAGGAATGAGTGTTGAATTAAAGAATGAACTAAGGTGTATTAGGAGGTTTATTTAGTGGTAAAACATGTGGGATTAAGTGTAGGAACAATGGGGAAGTAAGGGTAAAAGAGGGGACTGAAAACAGAAATAAAAATGCAAATACTGGGCCGGACCGACCTTGGACCGAACTTGCAAGGTCGGTTGAGCCCAGATTTACAAAGACGGGAAAGCTTTGGAATCGACCGGACTTGCGACCGGACTTGCAAGTTCGGTCGGACTAGAAAATTCTCCCGTCTGTAACCTACTGGAATGGACCGACCTTGCGACCGGACTTGCAAGGTCGGTCGACTCGAAAATTTTCCATCGGGTAAGCTACTGGAATGGACCGACCTTGCGACCGACTTGCAAGGTCGGTCGGGTTAAAATTCGCCTGTAGCGAAACTTACTGGAATGGACCGACCTTGGGACCGGACATGCAAGGTCGTCGACTCCAGAATTCGAAACCAAAACTTACTGGAATGGACCGACCTTGGGACCGGACTTGCAAGGTCGGTCGGCCAGAAGAATTTCCGTAATCTGAGCTACTGGAATGGACCGGACTTGCAAGGTCGGTCGCAAGTCCGGTCCGGTCAAAAAAAATATATTATTTAAATTAAATAATTATATATATATACCTACTATATATATATATATATATATATATATATATATAAATATATATATGTGTACCTAATGAAAGCATGCCAAAGTTAAGTAAGAAAGTGAACTTAAGTAATGAAAAATAAGTAAGTAAAGTGTAAGTGTGAGAGTATAAGGACATAGTAAGTAGAGTTAAGTTGATGATAGGTATATTAATCATTCAATTGTATGTATATAATAGGACTCGATTTGTGACACCGAAGGACGTTTGGAACACGTACAACGGTGAACGGTATGGATTCCTCATGCCCCGTATGCTATCTTGGTTACTCTGATTTGTGTGTTGTGTGCTAATTGATCACCAAATAAGATAAATGCACGAATCGGAGTTAATATGCATACTGTGGAAATGTAATGTTGTATGCTGTGAATATTCTTCTTAAATCTTAGTTTGTATAATTCATGAAATGTATGGATGAATATGAATGCTTGTATGAATGTTGTAATGTACTGTGACCGTTTATTATTGTGTTTGGACTTCTAACTTATTCCTAACAAGCTAACCAATCTAACTTAAATTGGTAATTAAATTGGAATGAGTAGAAGTCCGATATAGTTTCGGCCACGCGAGGATGCGGAGTCACGAGAGGTTGGCTCCAATTCCTGACTCTTAAACTGGTCGCGGCCCAAATCCCTTAAGTGGGTAGCATCCCGGATTGGTGAGTCAAGTAAATCCCGGAGGTGGGACGGCGTAGTCCCCAGGGCCGGAGGTCCCGACGACTTAACTTGAGTATAAGTAAGTAAGTAAGAATGAGTAAGTAAAGTAAATGAAAGTAAGTAAGTGTAAGTAAGAAAAAGTAAGTAATGAGTAAAAGAGTAAAAGCATTCCGATTAACCCGGATGCATAATTTGGCTAACCTTGTGAAGGTAAGTAAGTTATGTGCTACTGTATTGTTGCCTTGAATTGTGTAATGGATTGTATAAGCATGTATGTTGTATGAAAAGCATGTATGTATGAAATAAATGAACGGCATGTTTAGTGGACGTCAAATAGTCGGCGTGCCCTAGCTAGCACGCGGTATATGCGGAGTTTATACGCAGCGTTTGCTGAGCCCCTTGGGGCACCATTTTTACTACACGCAGGTACCCGCGAGGGATGAAGATGTGAAGGCTTAGCTCTATTTCTTTATCTTCTTTTTGGATTGTAAACGATGAATTGTGATGGGTGTACTGAGTAGTACATGGCTGTAGTTTTTGAATAGCCGGTGTACCATGGGGTACACCTTTTTGGATCTTGATAGAATGGGAATTGGTATAGATGAGTAGTTGGTAAACTCATTCTTTTGGGGAAAATTGGTAAAGGATGTAATTCGATACTTAAATACTCGGTGATCCAAGAATTGTAAGTATGTTATGTTTTGGTAATGGAAGCAATGTCTTAGTAGCTCGGTACGTTATGTTCATCAGACCGTGACTGTAAGTAAGGTAAGCCTAGCTAGCCGTATGGGCGGTTAGCGGTAGAGGTGATCATTCGGCGGGCGGGCCGGGTTCGGGTCGGGCCAGAGGAAAATTTTAGGCCCGTCGGGCCTATTTTCAAAAACCAAGCCCGGTTTTTTACATGCTCGGGCCGGCCGGGCCGGGCTAGGCCCGGTTTTTTCCAGACTTTGCCGAAGCCCCGCGCCCGGCCCGGTTTTTTAATTTTTTTAATATAAATTAATAAAAAAAATTAAAATTATATATTTTAATATAGATTTATATATTATATATATAACTTATTTAAAATTAATATTATATATATACTTATTTAAATTTATATATATATAATTTTTGTATATATTATAAAAATTAAATATGTATATATTACATTTTAAAAATATTAATAAATAATATAAAATCGGGCCGGGCCGGGCTTGCCCACGGGCTCAAAAAAGTGCCGCGGCCCGGCCCGGTTTTTCATTCGGGCCTAATTTTATGTCCAGGCCCGCCTGGAAGCCCTATCGGGTTCGGGCTCGTCGGGCTTTTTTACGGGCCGGGTCGGACCGGGCTGCCGGGCCGGACACATTATGATCAGCTCTAGTTAGCGGCGTTGTACCACCCGCCGTAGTAAGCATGTAATATTTCCGCTGTGAACTCGTAAGATTAATAGGACGATTAGACGGTAAGCATAGGATTAGCGGTTGGGGTGTTACAGCTCTAATCTTCTCCGGGTCCATGGAGATACCATCCTTAGAGACCACATGTCCCAAGAATACCACCTGGTCCAACCAGAACTCACACTTCTTCAGCTTCGCGTACAGCTCCTTCTCCCTCAAAGTCTGGAGAACGGTCCTCAAATGATCCTCGTGCTCCTCAGCACTCTTGGAGTACACCAAGATGTCATCAATAAACACCACCACTAACTAGTCCAAAACCGGCTTGAAGACTCTGTTCATCATATCCATAAATACAGAAGGCGCATTCGTCAGACCGAATGACATCACTAAGAACTTGTAGTGTCCATAACGAGTCCTGAAAGTGGACTTAGGCACATCGTCTGCCTTAATCCTCAGCTGATGGTAACCGGACCTTATATCGATCTTCGAAAACACCTTAGCTCCTGCTAACTGGTCGAACAAGTCATCAATGCGCGGGAGAGGGTACCTATTCTTAATGGTAACCTTGTTGAGCTCCCTGTAGTCAATGCACAAACACATACTACCATCCTTCTTCTTAACAAACAGAACAGGCGCACCCCAAGGCGACACACTAGGGCGAATGAAGCCCTTATCCAACAACTCCTGCAACTGAATCTTCAGCTCCTTAAGCTCAGCAGGCGCCATCCGGTATGGGGCCTTAGAAATTGGCTGAGTCTCAGGTGCGAGCTCGATCGAGAACTCCACCTCTCTGACAGGGGGAAGCCCAGGTACGTCATCCTGGAACACATCTGGGAAGTCTCTGACCACTGGTATGTCCTCCAGCTTCGCATCCTTGCGAACTTCAGGGATGTAGCACAGAAATCCCTGGCATCCCTTCCTCAAATGGTGAAACGCCTGCATAGCTGAGATGACTGGCGGCGAACACGGGATTCCATTCCCTGCTACAACTAGGCGGGGCTGACCCGGCTCCTCAAAAGTGACTCTCGAAGCTGCACAATCAATATGGGCATGGTGGGCAGCAAGCCAATCCATACCCAGAATCACATCGAAATTAGTCATCTCCATGGGGATGAGGTTAGCACACAGAGTCCTATCTCTGACTAACACGGGACTATCTTTACAAACATAAATTAATAGCATAGAAGAGTCCCTAACCAATGGACTATGCATACACAACTCAACACCCAGAGGCACAACAGGCAAACCAAGCTCACCCACCAACTCAGCAGAAATAAAATAGTGGGTGGCTCCAGAGTCAAACAAGCAGAAAACAGAACGAGAAGACAGCTGGAGAATACCTGTGACAACTCTGTCAGTGGATCGGTCTCTCTCTCCAGCCATCGCATACACTCTGGCCTGGCCCTGGGGCTTCTTCTGCTCAGCCCGGTCTCGATCCCTGGACTCTGAGGTAGATCCTCCAGTCCCACCTCCTGAGCTGCCTCTGCTCCTCTCAGCCTGAGGGCAGTCAGCAATTCTGTGATCCAATGAGCCGCACTTGAAGCAGGCTCCTGACTTCTTATAGCAGTCTCCCCTCTGTGAAACTTGCCACAGGCCTGGCACTTCGGAGCGGATGACGACAAGGATGATCCTCCTCTGTCTCTCGAACGGTCTCTAGGGAGGTCTCTAGTAGACTGCTTCTTCTGAGAAGCAGACTGATCCCTCCTATCAGTGTCGTCGGACCTCTGCTTCCTCTTCTGGTCCTTCCCAGACTGGCGACCCTTCAGATCAGCCTCTACCACAAAGGCGACATCAGCAACATCCCTGAAGGTCTTGTGACGCAGAGGCGTCATAGCAGAACGGAAATCTGGTTTCAGGCCACTCTCAAACTTTCTGGCCTTCCTATGCTCATCTGGCTCAGGCGCGAACTTGGACAGACTGATGAACTTCCTAACGTACTCCTCTACACTCATATCGTGCCCCTAGCGAAGCCTATTATACTCCAGAATGCGCTGGTCCTTATACACATCGGGGTAGAACTGTTTGTTGAACTCCCCTGTGAACTGGTCCCACGTCCATGGCTGTGGGAACTTCCCCGTCACTGACCTCCACCATTCCTTGGCTTTGGCCTTGAAAATAAAGGTGGCAAAGTCCACCTTCTGCTCCTCCTCTGAGCCCATAACTCGAAGCAAGTCCTCCACCTCAGTCAACCAATGATTGACCTCCTGGGGATCTCCAGTCCCATCAAAGGAAGGGGGCTTCAGCTTCATAAATTCCTGAAGCGCCTTTACGTTCCTTCCTCCAGCATCAGCCCCAGCTGGGCCTGGTCCGCCAGCTGGTCCACCCCCTGCAGCCATCGTCTGCATGAGCTACGTCATAAACTACTGAACATCATCAGCAACATTTCCTGGAGCCCTTCTTGGCGGCATTCTGAAAGTCCAACAGCAGGCAGTTAGAATTAGACACTAGTACTAACGTTTCTGACTGACTGGCTAACTTAAAATCCCAGCAGATTAGAACCCAGAGCTCTGATACCACTAAATGTAACACCCCCAAACACTGGCCTAGAAGTTAGGGGTATTACACGCCGCGTATTATAACCTAATAACACAATGCTCTAACTAACACGCATAATTAAATAGAAAAGGCCCAAAACGAATACTTATTAAAAGTATAGCGTATCAAAACATAACAGGGTAGCTCAGACCCGAATACAAAATACCAGTCAGAAGTAGTGTCCAAGGCTACTCATCTAAATGTAAATATCTCAAAAGAATCAGAATAACATAACAAAAGCTAAACTCTAGAAGCTGAACAAATTGATCCTCGCTGATCAATCTGCAATGTTAGATAAAGTAGGGGAATGAGCAAACAACCATGCCCAGTAGATGACCAACTTCATCAACCAACATGCTCAAAACATTTATAGAATGCTATCAAAACAGATTAGACAGAAGGAAACCATATTCCATGACAATCAGAAACATAAGTCCAAACACAAAAGGACTAATTAGAGTTCAAAAGCAACAGAAGGGGACCCTAGTTGATCACAGCATACAGACAGAACGAGCAACAACTCGTGAACAGAACGAGAAAACCTCACTCGTAAGCAGAACAGGTGGAGCACCTGTGAACAGAACGGGGAACATCACCCGTGAAACAGAAGGATATCCTATATAGCACGCTATGAGACAGCTAAACCAGCCATCCAAAGGTTCAGATACAGAGATAACTAGGTCCCAAAACAGAAGCTCAAAACAATTAAGCACATGTGCACCAATGGCACCAGAAAGCACATAGATAGCTTGGAAATCAGAAAGGGAATCCAACCCCGCAAATGGATGTCAAAACGGAGCTCAAACGAGCAAGTTATGGTTAAAACAACACCACATCCGAACTTGTGTCCGGACATCAATGTTCGGACATAAGTCAAGACTTTAGAAATCGAAAACAGACGGGTGTCCAAACATCAAAGCCCGGACGGATGTTCGGACGCTTTTCGGAAACCAAATACACGTAATGTCCGAACATGTGTCCGAATATCAAAGTTCGGACACAAGTCGAAGCAAAATCAGAGAATGCAGATGTTCGGACGCTTTTCAGAAACCAAATACGCTTAATGTCCGAACATGTGTCCGAATGTCAAAGTTCGGACACAAGTCGAAGCAAAATCAGAGAATGCAGAAGGGTGTGTCCGAACTTCTGTCCGGACTTACAAGTTCAGACACCATTCGAGACTTGTAAGTCGGACTCGTCCACGCACCCCGTCTGAACATCAAAGTTCGGACGGAAGTTCGGACACAGCGAAAAACTTCAGAAATTCTAAGCGCATCAGGGCATGTCCGAACGTCAAAGCTCGGACAGCGTTCGGATATACCAAAAAGTGCAGTTTCCAGAAATGAATTGCACAACAAAACAGAGGTTTAAACACAACAACACGGAAGCAGTTTGTAGAAAACAACCTTGGGGGTTTGTGCATCATTAAACAGCAATTTAAACGGACGAATTCGCAAACACAAGGCAGAGACAGAACACACTCAAACCCAGAACTGAAACTCCCTAAGGCTGAACACACTGACTGAATCCATAAGCCACCTACCTCGATTAAATAGAAGACGAAACCCAATCTGAACAGTAGAGTCCCAACCAACGCAGAATCCCAGAACACAACCCGGAAATGCAATTCCCAAACTCTGAATTCGACCCCGGAACGTAGAGAAAGCCAACCGCAGAAGAAATTGGTAGAGACACAGGAACCAACGCTCGAAGAAACCAGGAATTCGCAATGACTGGGAAATCCGCAGTTGAACTTTGACAGCAGAAACAACGTCAATGTAGTCTTGATTGATTGAGAAAAGGAACGACGCTGAGAGAGAAGAGAGAGAGAGGCAATGCTAGGCAACTGTCAAATGAGGAAACGATCTGATCGTGGTGTGGAGCGTGAGATTAATCAACAAAAGAGTTAATTAATACTTACCAAAATTCATTAGAAGGAAAGGTCCACTTCGCCCCTCAACTTTAATCCAAAGGACATCTACGTCCTGAATTAAGTAAACCAACTTAAAATTACTACGCAATGAAATAAAATTTACAACGAATTCATGGGTTATAACAAAAATTGTCCCCTTTTTGTATTTTGACTTTTTTTTGTTCTATTTTTTTACCCAAATTTAACTTAAAAAGTATTGTAAATACATACAAAATACCTTTGAATAAATTGCTCGTATGTCCTCATTGATGTTAATGTCATCCAGGTGTTATTAGCTGTAGTTTTAGGAAAGTTATTGTGTGTTGGGCATTGTTTGTAACATATCACAAGTTTTGGGTGAATATTATAATTTTTGAAAACATTTTGAAACTGTCATTTTCCAACTACACGAATTGGACCTAACTGCGCGTATTAACCCTAAATACAAGGCATATCAAACATACCCCCTCCTTTTCTAAATAAATGATGTTTTAGCTCTAGGCACAAGACTTTCGGAGGTAAAAGTAGGACTATTTTGTCTTAATTTTTGCATAGAGAATTGAAATAATTTGAAAAGTAAAGCTGCGAGATAAATGATGAGGGGTAGGATTGGAAAGAAGATGACAAAAAGACACCCTCTATTAAGAACGGGAGAGAGTAATTTACTGTTTATTTTGTTTGTTAAAAATGTTGATAAATCATATTCTTGATGAAGTTTGACTCTAATTAGTAGTCTTTTTTTTAATATTTCAAAGTTCTCATTTGAATATTATGACTTTGATTAGTAGTCATCAATATGACATTGGATTTGTATGATATCAGTAGTCAGTTAAGTGTTTGCAAATATAGCATTAACAAAATACTAAATGTATTAAAAATGATACTCCATTCTATTATAAATAAATAATGTTCTAGCTTTGAAACAAGAATTAGGAAAATAAAGTAGAATTAGAAATTAAGATAAAAAAATTCAAAAATATCTTATATTTCAAAAAATAAGGTGAGAGTCCAAGAAAATATTTTTAAAACTATTTCTAAAATTGGAGAAGACTATTTTTCAATAGCAATAGGAAAGACAACTTGGACAGATTTAATAAACCATGTACTGAAAGGATCTGCGGACAGCAATTTATTCCGTCAGAGAAAATAACATTATTTTTTGCCATTGTTTCGAGTTTCCATTGATAAAACACGGTACAGCGTCCATAGTTTCAGTAGCTCGACCGTAGCAGAAGGCAAGCAGTTAAGTATAAGGGCACCCGGGACCCGACCATTTTCTCAAGGGGCCAAAAAAAAAAAGAAGCCAACAAATTCATCCCGCCGTAATCTGTAACATCTTGGAATGGTTGCCTTATCAAGGCGATAATACATGGACATTGGGTCCTAAAATATAATCTGAAATTTCGGAATGGGGGGTGGGGTGAGGACAAAATCAAATTCCGAATGCATCCCACTTGTGACCCCCCCTCTGTCTCTTCCTGCTTGCCTTCCTCTCTCTCCACATCATTATCAACCCCACGGTCGCATTTCCTTTTTTCGAGATCGGTTCGCGCTGTTTTAAATAGACCGTTCCCAATTGCTGCACCGTTTCCCAGGTCAATGTTCATCCGGTATATGCTGTATTGAACTCGATTCCATCACTGGCTTATTGTTTCCTAATTCCAGTCTTCATTCTAATTATATCTCACAAGTCTCGTGGGTAGAGGAGACCCAACAAAAATAAAAATTAAAAGCCAAGAAATTTGTGCCATAATCACATTTCTGAGTCTGTACTGAATCTGATTTGAGACATTTTGGATCTGAAACGAATCCGACTGCCGGTTTGCGAACACCCATATCTGTTTCGCGCTGAAACCCAATAATTCTTCAGCTAGTTCAGCGGTAATGGGTAAAAATGCTGTGGCAGCGATGGCTGCAGTAGGAACGCTTACCGCCTGCGTGGCGGCAGCAGTTGTGGTGCGGCGCCGGATGGAGAAATCGGACAAATGGAACCGGGCGATGGAGATTGTGAAGGATCTAGAAGAGAGGTTTGCGACGCCAACGACGAGGCTGAAGGCGATTGCGGATGCCATGGTGGCGGAGATGAATGCTGGCCTGGCTGTGGAGAACGGGAGTCGAGTGAAGATGTTGATTAGCTTTGTGGATAATCTGCCAAATGGGTAAATTTCGAATTGATCTCATATGTTCTGGAATTGATATTGAAATCATATGTTCTGGAATTGATATGTTTTCAATTTGGTTTTTATATTGTTTCCTGTTTATGGTGATTTTGGGTTTGTTTACTGCGGAAAAGTGGGGAGCTTTATGTTTTTCCTAGTAGCTAATATGGCAAGATTCATGGAATATACTTTTGTCTTAATAATATATTGGATCTTATTTGTCCTGTCCTTTAGCTCTTTATGAATTTGCCATAACTTTCTTTTCACATTTTTTTTTCAAATATAAGCGCTACAAACTGCATGTAGTTTCATCAACATACTGTTGCCTAAACTTGCCTTACTTATTTGTCTTAATATCGTTAATTTCCATCTGTCTTGGCTCGGTTTTTCATACTTATCCCAGCAAAAGCACAATATAAATTTCATCGTTGTTTCGTGTGAGTTTGAGGCTCCGAGCTGACAATTTGATTTTTCACGTTTAAAATGATCTGCGGTGAACGTTCTGCATCTTGGTCACTTTAATTTGTTTCTGGTGAAATTCAACATCCCCTTCAATAGATGCAATGAAGTTCGTCATGCATTATGCCTTGAAATTTTTGAACCGTTTTGCAATTTGGATAGCCATCACTAAACATTGTGCAATTGCGTTGTTATTCTGGATGTGGCATTCATTAGAGAATCCCCAAGCCCTACTTCAAAGCTTGGAACGTACAGTTTTCTCTACTGTTGTCCATATCTAATGTGCCTTGAGACTGTCTATGCTATTGCTACTTATGCACCAAGTAGTGATAAATCTGCCTAGAAAATCAGTGAGGAAGGGACATTCTCTCTTCTTAATAGTAAGTCGTTGTTTGTACATAATGTTATTTTAGAAAAGAAGAAGGTTTATTCTATGCATTGGACCTTGGTGGGACAAACTTTCGCGTTCTTCGAGTTCAACTGGGTAGCACGGATGGTGGAATTAAATCTAAAGAATTTACTGAAGTGGCCATTCCACCTGAACTGATGGTTGGGACATCAGAAGTAAGTCAATGCTGTATCTTTCGGATCTTTAGGCAGTTATCTTCTTGGATGGTCAATATCCATGGTTTTTCTCAGACCTTACCAGTGCTTGGTGCCATATGTCAGGGACTATTTGGCTATATTGCAGCTGAGCTAGCGAAATTTGTAGCTCGAGAAGGAGATGATTTTCAGCTTCATGCAGATAGAGAGAGGGAGATAGGGTTCACCTTTTCCTTCCCTGTCATGCAGACATCCATCAATTCTGGAACTCTAATCAGATGGACCAAGGGATTTTCCATAGAAGATGCGGTAATATATTAATTGCTTCTGGTTCTTGTGAGTTAACCTTTATGTGATTTAAACCACCTTTTAAAGTTGCTGGGATGATATCTTCTCGAATGGTTGTGGGTAATAGCTTGGTAAAGATGTGGTAGCAGAGCTGATGAAACAAATGAGAAATCAACGTCTTGACATGCATGTAACCGCTCTGGTGAGTGGGATTGGGTTTAATCCCATGAAAATTGTTCTTATGCTGCTATTGTCTCTTCATAGGTGCCCAGTACGCCCTTCCTATCTAAGTGAAACTACTGTACTTCAATGATTCAGGTAAACGATACAGTGGGTACATTAGCTGGGGGTAGATTCACGGACAAAGATGTTATTGCTGCGGTGATACTGGGAACTGGTACTAACGCTGCTTACGTGGAGCGTGCAGATGCCATAAATAAACTGCAAGGTCCTTTGCCAAAATCAGGAGAGATGGTTAGTATGTAATCTGTTTAACACGACTGGTTAATTATTATGATGGAGCATAGACTTCTTAACTTCTCTGATATTTTTGGTTAAGTGCATGTTAAATGACTGAAGCAACATAAAAGTTCATTTTGATTCTTCAATCTTGGTTCCATGGAGGAATATGCACCAGATTAGAAATTGTTGAGTCTGATGATTCTCTAAAGTTTTGAAGATCGGTTGGTAAATAATTTAGGTTATCAATATGGAATGGGGGAACTTTGCGGAGGACTTACCTTTGTCGGAGTATGATAAAGCGTTGGACGAAGAGAGTTTGAACTGTGGTGAGCAGGTTGGTTAGCTGTCAACTTATTTTTTTATGTGGTTATCTATCATGCATTTCCATATAGGCATAGCTAGTTGAGAATTTGTATTTCTCTTCTGATGTTTATGAGCTGATATGAAACAGATATTTGAGAAGATGATCTCTGGCATGTATTTGGGAGAAATTGTACGACTAGTTTTACTCAAATTGGCAAAAGAAGCAGATTTCTTTGGCAACACGGTTCCACCGAAACTCGAGCAGCCTTTTATATTGAGGTATACATTTGAAATTGATTTCATTATGATCATGTGATGACTTAGATTTGTCTGTGAGTTAGATCTAGGATGGCGCTGGAGATTAAGTACATCTTGGAAATTTCGGGTTGCAGGACACCAGTCATGTCAGCTATGCACCACGATGCTTCTCCTGATCTCAAAATTGTGGGAACCAAATTCAGTGAGGTTTTAGGGGTACGCTTTCTGTACCCGAACTCGCAGAACATTTAGGGAGAGGATAGGGCTCTTGATTCAGAAGTATTTCATAAAAAATAAAGACTGAGAAATTTGTTTACCATTCATAATTAATGTACTTTGTCTAACACGAGCACTAACCTTGTACTGAATTTTGAAACTTATCAGATACCCGATTTGTCTTTGAAGAAGAAGAGGATCATAGTCCAGATCTGCAGCATTGTTGCAGCACGAGGTGCACGCCTGGCTGCCGCTGGCATCCTAGGAATCCTAAAGAAGGTAAAGAGAGACAAGTTGACTGGAAATGGAAATGAACAGAAACGGACAGTTGTGGCAGTTGATGGTGGGCTGTTTGAGCACTATGCGGAGTTCAGAAAGTGCTTGGAGACCACGTTGCAAGAGCTCCTGGGCAAGGAAGCCTCACAGAATGTGGTCCTGAAGCTCGCCAATGATGGGTCAGGTATTGGAGCTGCCCTGATTGCTGCCTCTCATTCTCGGTTCCTACCTTGAGACTCGAGACTAAGAATTCTTTTGGCATGAGTTGTAGTAGTTTTATGGGGAGCTTTGACTTGTGAGGATTCATAGCATTATCGCGTCCTGGTCACCTTTACCACCACCTAAAATGGATGATACTTTCACATGATGATTCCTTATTTATGCCTCCTTCTAAGATGTAAACTAGCAAGTAGTTTCTTGTGGGGTTGTAATTTGTGACCCTACGTAATTGTGTTTTCTGGCACTGAATTTTTGTTCCTTTCCAAACTTGAGGACTAATAAACACATCTGAAGTCGCAGAGGCATTGCTCGTTACTTCTATCTTGTGTTGGGTTAAGCAAAGTTCGAGTTACTTTTAGAATGCACCTTAAGGACGGAACTATTCTTTTGAGAATACCTCAGGATTGAAATAAGAGGTTGAGCACTGTTGCATGAACTGTGTTTCGAAAGGGATAACCTTCTTGTTATACCGAAGGTTTCAGTTTCAGACAAGTGTAAAGCTTCATGGATTACTGTAACAGACTGTGAACTCGTAAAGGTCTTGAAAGAGAAAACCTTGAGTTTAGACCAAAGGGTTCCATTTCAGCCTAGCCTAACGCTAATAGATAACTGTTGTGAAGTGGAGCTAGAAATATGGAGAACTTGTGAAACTGATGTTTTGATCTGCAGGAGTTTGAGAGCATTAACTGGCATTGACACACAGAGGAGATGTATAGTATCTTTCTCCACCCGCCCCCACCCTATATGAACTGGCAATTTCAATCCGAGCTCTCGACTGCAATTTACATCACGGTAATGTTCATGGAAAGCAAATATATCTGCCGACCAAACCTCTCCACTTTCATGTTATCTTTCATCTAATAGTTGTATTGGCCACTCCGCAAAATAAACATATGAATAAAGTAGTGATTGGCCTTTTTGACCAAAAGAATGAGAGACATCGGATCACGCTCTCAACTCGTCTTTTGGCTTGTCTGTTAATTGTTGTATTCAGTCAGTGTTCGTCAGTGGGTGGAAGCGGTTGTTTGTCTAAGAATCTTTCCCTTTTGGGGATTGAGTCCAAAGCACAATGAATTCTTAATTTGACATGAATTTTAGTGTGCTCTTCCCTGGATACATTATATCTGGGTTTAATACCGCCAAATAAAAATGAAAAGAAAGTAAGAAAGAGAAGACAGGATTGTCTTGGAGAAAATATGTTACACCCTTTTGCGTGTAACATCTTGTAGAATTGAGTGAGAATAATCTCAAATTTTCTTTTGAAAAAGCAAAATCTACAAGTTTTTTTTATATTGGCCTTATAATAATTCTTTTTCAGAAGTTATGGAACTCTTCCATCAATCACTGGTGGTCAATAATGCTAGGGTTTCATAACCAATGTTTTTAGGATCACGATCCTAGCGTAGGATCGTAAGTGACCCCTAGGATCGGATCGTGGGATCGAATCGTGGGATCGTTAGATCCTACAAAAAGTGAGTAAATGTTGTTCAAAATTATACGTATGTTATAAACAACTATTTAAAGCATAAACTTTAATTTGAGTAAGAATAGATAGCATTATTGAATTAAAAACAAAACTTAAGACCACAACAATGATAGTACGCTTACAAAATTGAAATATAGCTAGATAAGCAAACCATATGAATTATCATAATATTGTCCATAAAAAAAGATAAATTTAATAAGATAGGTTAGACATAAATCAAATCCACAGACTGTATAATTTTTATGTGCGTTTTTATTTCTTTCATCACCCTCCCAACAAACATTATGAGCTACAAGTTATTTATTAACATTGGTTTTCTAATTCATCCTCATTCGAAAGAGCAAGTAAGCAATGAAACACAAAGCCAAAATGAGTTCTAACAGCTTATTGCTTCAATTATAAATCAAGAAGAAAAAGATAAACTATAAACAAAGTTGGGATCGATGGGATCGTAGGATCGTACTATGGATCTAGAATATAGGATGTAGGATCGAGCAATTGAATCGTGATCCTTTGACGATCCTACCTGCGATCCGGATCGTAACTATGAATTTGGATCGTAAAATCGTAGGATCCTGTGAACATTGTTCATAACCCTAATATCTCTTGTAGTGACACGTATAGAAAATTGAGCTTAGATTTTTTTTTTATTAAGCTGGTACATGAAATCAAGTTTATAAAATTTTGCTTATTTTAGTCATGTGCTTACAAATCCTTGATTAATTGATATGAGGTACTTTTAGCTCTACGATTGTGAAATTTCCAATGTGAACATGAAGAGGCAAATTGATTACATTGAGTGTTATTCACAAATATGAATTAAACCTACACCCATATGAGTTTCATTTTGTGTCTTAGATTGTATAATCTACATATGTACTATATATATGTCAAGCCCATATGGCTTGGTCGGTAGAGGAGTGGTATACAGGAACTAAATGTCCTGTGTTCGAAATCTACCTATTCCTAATGGTGCCATCCAAGTGGGATTAGAGCACGTTGTATAAACAGATGAAGGCAAAATCCAAGTTATTTGTTCTCATAACACATGTTTATCTATTTCCCCACTGCAAGACCATATATGGAAGGAATTGTCCTTATCTTGGAACAAGATCTAGAGAAGATAATCAATGTTTGCATCCCTCTGATTTTACTTAGCTTTGGTCGTTGGTCTTCTTCAACCCATAACCGGTCAATAAGTCTCCATAAGGACCATAACATCTTTGTCATATCAAAAGTGTCAAGTTTCCGACTAATATCCCTTCATAATTCTTCATAAGTAACTCAATTAGTTTTTGCATCGATCGTCATAAAAGTCAATGCGCCCAATCACCTCTAAGTCCATAATGAATGAACTTAGAACTAACCGAGGATGATCTGATAGCTAGTTATTGACTAAGTATCACATTTTAAGTCCCATATAACTATTGATACAGAATGGAAAAAGAAAAAGGGAGAAGGCTCACCATGAGGGTCCTATCAAGGGAGGGACCGACAACACGAGCCATAACTTACATATCAAGCAAGCAGAACAACAGAAGCGGGGAAGGATGAATAAACAGAAACCACCCCTCAAACTATAACAGCTCCTGTCTATTTCTCCTTTGCTTTCTGCCGTGTCTGATGACGGACTACCCCTCTTCACCCCCTCCTAACTACTGCACAATGCACCTCAACGTTCTATCCTTCTCTTGTGCAAGCCAGTGACATGGAATCTGTGAGGACGGCTAAGCAACCATGGTTGCGCTGGCGGCGGCCTAGCTAGCTAGTTGTTCTGAGTGACACAGGCACATGATTTGCTAAGCTGTGTCTCTATAAACATCAGTCCGTCCCTGTGCTCGTGGCGCGGCAGACAGGGTCATGCCAGGCAACGTTTTCTTTTCTACTTTTTTTTATTCAGATTAATCATAGTTCTTCAATTACAAAATCTGATTCCGAGGGGCATCTGGTGCTTTTTCAATCATCCTGTTTCAGTTAAGCGCTACTTGTAACTGTGCTTCTGAGTTCTAATTAATCCGTCCCATCTCCCTCATAACTTTCATCTCTCTTCTCCACCTATTTGTTTTATATATTGGTCTGTTCTCAACATGCATTCTATCTCATTTTGAACTCGAATTCTTCACACACACAAAAAAAAAAAGAAACATGAGATCTTTTTTATTGTTGAAAATTTCTGGTATCTACAACCTCATATGCGGAATACTATTCTTATTTTTTATCCAGTATAATTAGCTATGTGTCTCTTGTTTTAGAACTCTAAATGCAAAGAAAGAAAATAATAAGAGCATTTTTCATATAGCATGATATACAAAGAGGAGAGTTGACAAAAATTTACAAAGGTTACTACACAAACTGGCTACTATGATGTTTCAAAATCATTGAGCCCAAAGTTAGTCTAATGAAACAAAACTATCATGCTAGTGTTAAAGGTTTCTTGTATTTAATCTAGAAACAACAACTAGCTAACCCAGAAGCAACACTTGAGGAGCACTAACTTATTGCTCTATTCACTTCATATAACCCTGACAATTGATATTCCAATCAGGTTTGGTATGGATAGAGTGAACTTTGTTGTTCGATTATGTTGGGTTGGTTTGGATTAGTTTGAGTAAATTTAGTTTAGGTGTGTAGGATCACGTCAAGGTATTAGGATACGAGTGACATCGATTCGGTTGATTTTGTTTTGGGTAACTTCGGTCTATTTCAGGTTGTACCTATTTTTGATATGCTCTGAAATACAGGTTATCTTTTTAGATTATATTATTGTGTCAGATTACGGCCTCAAATGAGGTTGATTAGATTTAATTCACTTTTTTTTTAGATCAAGCTCCATTATTGTTGGTCCTTAGCAAATAGATGCAATAGCAGTATCTGATTAAGTGTTACAACCTCAAGATATCAAATACAAAAACTAAAATTTAAAGTTATATAGGAAAATAAAGAATTTGGGGTTATGTTGTGGAAAACTTAACATCAAGGATATCTTGTAAATTATAAACTTTAATCTCTACTAGTAAAAATACATTAAAAAAGAAGAAGAAGAAGAACTTACGCCTTAGGATGAACGGGTATAGATGACATTTTAGTAACTTTTGGAAAAAACATAAACGAAAATTTGACAAAAATAAGTATTTTTGAGCACAAGATAGCGAATTGTCATTTAAACCGACCATACAGTATCAAATTTCATGGCATCTAAACAAAAGGTCGATCTAAACCTTTACAATCTCAAAAACAGAAGTCAAAGTGTTATGACACAAAAGTAGAGAATGACAAGCACCAGCACTGCAATGTCGTATGCTCTGTTGAAGTATAACAAACACCAGCACGGTTTTTCTTCAGGCACCTTTTGACCATGTGTCCATCTTCTTGCCCTGCACAACTCCCTTTGTAGAGGTTGTCTCGTTGGTTCTTTTTCTCTTCCTCTTTGAAACAGCTGATCTATCCTCTTGCGTGGCTGCACTCCTTATGTTCATGTCTAAGAACTCAAACGTTTCCATATCTCTAGCTCATACTCATAATCTGACATTACCACCATCTCATATTCACGGTCTGGCTCAAACTCTGCCATTATTGGATGATCCTCAGGAAATGGCAAATCCATATAAGAACGATCCCGAAGTGCTTCACACACTTGCTGTGGTCATGGTCGTACGGGTATTTTAGAATACTCTTCTCAAACTCGGCAACAATTTTTTAGCAAGCAAGAATTCTTCCTAATCAACATTGAACATATCTTTGAGATTAAGCTGCTTCTTAGGCGATGACTTCAAAGCAATGGGTGGATGTTTCTTGTTCAAAGAATCTCCCAAAGGTCTTCTTTTTTTGCCTACACTTTCTTTTGATTTTTTGGATATCACTGCCTTGGGATTCTTGTTATTCCCAACAAGAACAGACTTTTCGTGTTGAATAATAGACCCACGACAGCCGATTGTTGCCATTTCTTTTGGTCGTTTATTCTAGAACATTCCAATTGCACTAACTCAAGACCGATAACCGATATTTTTCCCCTTCCTCTTCGGTTTGAAGGGGAACCACTTCTTGGTTTCCTTTTCAATTTCGTTTTCTTCAATACAGAGTGTGAATGCTGCGGTTCAGTTATTCGTCACCTCTGAGGCCCAAAACCAAGATGAGATTGAAGATAGACGCAACGCAAGTACGTTCCTTGTTCGCTAGTTAAAGCTTCTAAATAGGAGGATGAGAGAGAGGAGAGGCGAACATGTACATTCCTTATTCACCGCAGAGTGGAGAGAGAAAACGGCGCACAGCATGTGTTCCTTGTTCGCCCGTTCGGAGAGACGGGTATGAGAGGTGTGAGGGTTTAATTTGGAAAAAATAAGTAAGTAGAGTTTAGAATTACTTAAATTTAAGGGTTATATCGTATCGATTATAAACCTCCATTTTATCTTGTGTAGAAACGCTGGAGTTTAGGATTATTTTGATAAAAAAATTACACTTAAAACTTCTGGAATCAAATATGGGCCAATATGTACCTAAACTTTTATATTTATTCCACTGATAATCTGGGCCGCTTTTTGTTTATGTCGACATCTCCAAATAGCCCATCTATCATCGGGCGTGAAGGCCTAGACACTATACTCTCTTCATCGACAACTACAGTATCCTAATATTTTGACAGTATACCTTAACTGAGACTGTGAACATATGTTTCGAGGTTGATTTGTTATTTCAAAAAAAAAAAAAAATGTTTCGAGGTTGATAACTTGTGGTTTTCAAAAAAAAAAAGAGGTTGATAACTTGATATACTATCCGGCACTCTCGATCTCCCGCAATAACCAGATGATATTGAGCAATAAGCACTAACTGTAACTGACGCGACGTATCATTTTAAATCGTAGTAGTTGGTAAGTATAACAGTTGAGCACAACTTCTAGGATGAAGCAACAAAGACGGATAATGGCCATTTGTATATGGAATAACTAAGAAAACTAAATTTATAAATTTAAAATGTCCATGGGCTGCAAAAATAAATCCCGGTCAAAGAGTATATTGAATTATAAGTTACTGGGGTCGAATCCACGAAAACTTAGTAATTAAATTCAATCCTATTACATCAAATTAAGAGGGTTGTCGTTTGTTTTGGTTTTTAAACTAATGAGAAAAAAATAAGTAAATGACAAACAAATAAAAGTGATTAGATCCAACAATTATGGCGGAACCCTGGATTCAGGTTGTTTCTCCCTGGATACATTTAGTAATTTCTACAGTTTAACTCGAGATATGGATTGACGAATTCTTTATTTTTTTCTTTTCAAAACTAAATCCTAGTCACCAAAAAGCTCACCTAACAGAATTTGAGAGTTCGAATCTAGAATCAAGCAAAACACGAATAGGTAGATTACGCTCAAAAAATTTTAAACATCTGAAGGAAAACCTAATGTATCCAATTTAATTCTCCACAGATTTTTAGATTAAAAAGATCTTCATAATACTAGGGGTGGCAATTTTTACCCAACCCGATAACCCGACCCAAACTCAACCCGTAAATAGCGGGTATGGGTTAAGATTATTGACCCATTTAATTTTTGGGTCGGGTATGGGCTACCTATTAAATATATAGGTTGTGTATGGGTTAAGGGTCCTAACCCGCGTGAATGCCCCGACCTGTTTACTTATTTAATTAAAAATAAATAAATAAATAAATATGCATATATTTTACTTTGATATGTATTAATTCTATAACCATTAGTATGATAGCAAACAAAAATAATATAACTTATTTAGGCCCACACAAATAAATATTTTATATATCAATTTACATTCTCTAGGTCATCTATATCCACCATTCACTGTTTGTTTGAAAACCTAAATACTATGTCAATCATTAGTCGCACAAAATCCACCGTTTACACTATTTCATCCACACAAATAACGACTATGGGTTAAGATCATTGACCCATTTAACAAAATATTGACATTTGGAAAAATGGCACATAATGATTTAAAATATATGACCGTCATGTGCACGATTTTATGGATGACGGATCATTCTGTATAAAAACAAGAGTATTTGTATTTAAATGGGTTAAATGAGTCGGGTATGAGTTTAATGATTTTATATGGGTTGGGTATGGGTTAAAAGTTTGAAACCCGATTATTTATGGCTCGGGTGTGGGTAATACAATTTTAATTGGGTTGGGTATGGGTGAGCTTCAACCCGACCCATCAACCCGAATTGTCACCCCTACATAATACCCATCGATCAGTTTGTAGTAGGATTCGCAAAGCAATTCAATTAGCTCATGAGATTAATCAAATAGCGCAAAGAATAACTTTTAATCCAAAACAATCCATATAATTCTTGAATTTAAACTGCAAAATATAAAACTAAATCATATCCAGATCACAACAATCATTCCCCAGAGTTAAATCCTCTTAGCCAGACGTATTAAAAAAAGAAGTTCCAAAATGTTTGTCTACCCAAAACTAGAATCTGCAGAGCGAAAGGTTGAGCAGAGATGATTCCGGTGATGAAGATGACCTTGCTAGGGTTGCAACTTCGCTTGGAAGAAAAGAGCAAAGCGCGGCTATATTTTATGTTTGTGTATGAGATTGATGTGTAAATCGTGGTTGTTGTTTCTTTCCCTGTCTCGCATCATTTAAATATAAATTTGTACGCAAAATACATACGTCTGGCTAACATGTGCGGGTGGAAGAGCTAGACAATACACTGAGGTATCACGCGAGATTTTCAGAATAGTGAGGTGTTCAGACCACCTGTCCGGGTCATTGAGCCAGACGCGCGAGACGAACAAATATATATATAAGGAATTCTCCGTGCTGCACTTGTGGTCGTAAATACAGGCGACATGAGCACGTACGTGTCCGGGTTACAGGGTCGGACAGGAGAGCCGGACATGTGAAGAATTCGAAAGACACGCTTCTGGCCCGTCCGGACGGTAAGGGTCAGACAAGGAGCAGGTGTCCGGATGGAAGTATCGGATGTAAGTCCGGACAAAATAAAAACAGCATTTGGGCGTGTCTGGACCACGGACACCCTACCCGGTACCTTGAATGGCCTGTCCCGGTGAGAGGATCAGGCGGTGGTCCGGACATGTGTATGATTTGTGCTCCTTTGCTCTGAAACTTGCTCAATTCCTCTAGATTCTTTGTTTGAGCTCCGATTTGTTCCCGTTTGTGGCGTTGGAAAGCTCGTGAGAAGATCTATGCATTCCCATAGTCATTTCTTGCTTTTGATATATATTGACATCAGTTCTTGCCCAAAGTAAGAATAATGAAAAGTATGGGATAAGTGTGAGAAAGCGCATAAAAAGTTGCATAAAATAAGAATTCAACACCTATAAAACCATATCAATTTCACATTTATCAATAATTAGATTTGTAAAGTAAAAAACAATCAAATAATTATAAAAGGGTGTAATAGACTTTACAATTAAAGTTTCAATAACTTATTTTTTCCACTGATAACTTCCCCTTATGGAAATTTTTTCTCAAATCCATTATCAACTTCCGCTTCTACTTTTTTTTCTACTAATAACTTCCTCAAATATAGTGGAGATTATGGAAATTTATTCTCACATCCATTATTAAAAGAATTTTTTAATTCGTTATTTTTAAGAAAAGTAGTTTGCTTAAATGTGGTATCTTTATTAGAATGGATGGTTTATCATTTTTTTAAAAAAAATTAGATTTTTAAGTAAAATGATAGAATTTTTGAAATGCAAGTGTAAATTTGTTTGATATAAGTGTAGATTTTAAATAATTCCTCATTTATAAAAAACTGTAGATATTTAAGTAAAATAATAGAGTTCTCAAAATGTAGGTGTAGATTTGTTGGACAGAGGTGTAGATTTTTATTAATTCCTCGTTTAAGTAAAAGTATAGATATATAATTAAAATGATAGGTTTTTTCTAAATGTAGGTGTAGATTTGTTTGATAGAAGTGTAGATTTTTATTAATTCCTCGTAACAATGTAGATATATTAGTAAAAGGACAGATTTTTCAAAATGTGGGCGTAGATTTTCTGATTGCTTGTTTTCAGCACTTTGCTTAAAATGTGGATTTTAGTTTCTAACTAGATGGAAATATCCCAATTTAAAGAAAATATTGATGATTTATATTTTTTTTCAAATCAGAATGTGGGAATATATAATCTCATCTAATATACTTCTTGTTCTTGTAAAAATGTAGATATTTAAGTAAAATGATAAATGTCTCAAATGTAGGTGTAGATTTGTCTAATAATAGTGTAGATTTTAAATTTATACAATTTATAAAGTAAGAAAGTTGGGTTGTTTTATTTGATCATAACAATATTAAAAAAAAATAGAATTCAAACTTTTTGTGAGGGGCATAATGGTCATTGCTAGATCGGGTTAATGTCGAATTTAATGCTTGTCACCCAATAATGGTATTTTGTGAATTTCAAATTCAATTCGTGGTATATTAGGGACAACTTTCCAAAAGGGGTATATAGTGAATTACAAACTCAAATTGTGGCATATTATGAATTTTCCCATAATTTTTTTTAAAAAATTTAAACTTTTCGCTAGGGCCATTTTGGTTATTTCTAGAGAGGGTTAACAGTGAATTTAACGTCTGTTACCGGACAATAGCATTTTGTGAATTTCAAACTCAAATCGAGGCATATTAGGGACAACTTTCCAAAAAGGGTATATCGTGAATTACAAACTCAAATCGTGGCATATTGTGAATTTTCCCTAAGAAGTTTTGCCAACATAATTTCTAATTTGTTATTTCTAAATTAAATTTTTTTTGCTTAAAATGTGGGATTTTTTTTCATGTCACTACTTCACTTCAATTTCAATTAAAAAAATATTTCTATAAATCATGGAAATATTTATTAGAATTGATAGTTTATTTTTTTCTATTAAAACTAGATGGTGGGAATACACACTTAATAGTTTTTCTTTATTTCTAAAGTTATAAATTAACTTTAACATCTATACCCCTATAATAAATATTAGTATCTATACCATCAATGTATTTTTTAGAGATCCAATGATCACAATAGTCTTAGGCACTATGCTCAAAAATTGTTTTGGACACCATCCCCTAGTTGAATCAAGGGATATCATTATATGACTTTTTAAAATTCTAGATTTTAATCTTTCATTTCATCTTGGTTTAATCACAATTGAAGCCACTTATTTGATTGTAATAGAGTATAGCACACAACAAAGTGCGAAATCCCTCTATGCGTCTATGCCTATGGGTTAGGCAGCTCTCAATTATAGAATTGATGTGCATATATGAGATGACAACTCGAACTCATAGCTTCCTATCCGTCGACATTTTTTTTCTCTCCTCTTCCAAAAATGGCAACTTTTTTGTAGGTTAAGATATTTTGAGGATTTCTATTTTAAGGCCACTTCGACTAAAAAGTACATAAGAAGGTTGGGTGCTTTTTTTCTAAATTATTATGAACTATTTATTTATTGTTTTGTTTGTGTGTTTTTTTCTCATAGAAGGTTATAAGCAGATGGGTGTTTCATAAGTTTTGATTTCTTTATAAATGAAATATAGATTAGTGAATTGATTTAGGTGTATTAAATGTGGTATGTTTCTGACATATTTATAGTATATTAATATGATCTTTGTTTGGATCTCATAGTGTGTCGAGTAACATACTGACATATACACAAGACAACTAAGAAATAGGGACTGAACAAGAAATTAAAATTGTGGGGTATGGACAAAATTATAAAAAGTTGGGGGTCTTTTATCAAAATTTTCTAATTTTTTTACATTGTAAATTTATGTAATTTAACAAAGTTAGACCCTCACCCTCCGCCACTGCTAAGAAACAAATTAAAACAAAAAATCACAAATATACCAGTGCACAAGAATGATTGATGAAACAGTTCATAAAGTAAACTTGAACCGCTAATCGATTACTTCTTATCCTATCACTATTTTAAAAGTAGTTATAAAAACATTAAGTAATTTAACATACTTGCACAACAACTACTATGTGGGTGGGGGAGATAGAAAAACTTATTCTGACACGGCCGGCAAATTCAACAATAAGGATTTTGGACCACAAAACCACTACTACAGTCCAGCCCATTCATTCTCATGCGGTGCAATGCACCTTCCCCTTTCTTTTACTATATTCTTTCATCAAACAGAACAGATGCCAACTACTACTAATCTCATTTCACACATAGGATAGGTATGCATATGTAGGTGGGGAACCTTCCCCGGGTTTCTTATCTCGGATCAGATCTCGTGGCCTAAGGATGTCGTTTTGTTTTTGGGTAGCAGTTCATGTGCTAATAACTAGCACCACCTGGCTATCTTTAATGATTATCTATAGTTTGCCATTTTCCTTTTGGTGAAGATTCTGAGCTAGAATAGAATAGTTAAGAGCACAAATTCAAAGTTGCAAACCTGACACGCCGAAAGCAATCCCAAAAATTTGTAAAAATAAATAATGGGGATGATGATTATTGGTGTAGAATCTTTCCTCGCTATATTACATCAAGAGTGCTCTTATAGTTCACTGAGACATAATTATAAACAGGGTTGGTTAGTAATGGTGTGATACTCTAGTTAGTGGACAATGGGCACCCCCCACCACTTGGAGAATCGCAATGATTTATATTCTGGTAGGCTGAAGCGTCTGTGTAGGCCTGGTTCTCATTTTATTTGAAGTCAATTTAGCGGTAGCTTATTTAGAAGAGGAAAGAAAGTAATAGGTTTAGGTTGTGTGAAAAAACTTAAGTCGATGTGTTTAATGTATAGAAAGGATAATACTATTTGATCAAATTAGTTAATAAATAGAGCCGAATATATAATATATTTTTACCATTTCATAAGGAGGGGAAGGTAACAATTTTTTTTTTCGAAAATAAAACTTAGATTAAAGATAAGAGATGACAAGCTTAAAAGACCATGATCTAATAGCCAAAGGGGAAACAAAGATTACCAATAAAAACATCAAACATAAATAATACTAGGAGCATCCTATGACAACCAACCTAATAGAGTACAACGATGTAAGATGAATCTTTAAGAGATCTCCTGGCCCATAGCCGAAGCAGGACCACCACAACCAAGCTGAAGAGAGCAAGCAACTGAGGTCAGCGGACTCAGCCCTATCCAAATGAACGGTTGCCTATCCAGCTGTGAGGGAAAGCATTCTTATAAGAGGAGTGCAAAAAGAGGATAATAGTGCCAAGAAAGGCACCACCACGAGCACTTGAAGATCTCACTGCTGATTCCACCAGCTGTGCTCAGGAGGTCGACCTAAAAGGATTTCCAACAGACAATAGAACTACAAGATATCCTCAATAGCTCGATAAGAATCCAACCAAAACAGAAAAAAGACCCAAACCCATAAAGTCCCACAGATGAATGAGACGTTGCTCTTATTAGAAACATGCAGAGTTGGAGCTCCAACCAACCTATATAGCCACCAGGAACCTCTACCATGCCTGACAGCCATGGCCAAGCAGATCATTTGCCTAGGTAGTCCCTGGACTGGCCAGAGACTGCCTCGTCATTAGCAACTAGGTGAATCAGATAGACGACTAGGGACGGAAGCACGCAACCAAGCCGGCCCTTTACCCTCGTCGAGCCCAACTGGAGCGCACAAAGATGAGCCAGACATGTTTGAGATTGAGCCCACATCCAGCGGAAGGTCTTAACATCCTTAGAGGTTGGGAATGAGGACTCATTTGCATGAACTGAGGTTATAGAAGGGCCCGCGTCCGTAGGTGAATGGAACTCTGGCCGGTTGGATGTTTGCTTACCCGAAAGGCCACAAGCTATCTTCCACGTATCTGAATTGTCTTCAAAACCAGCTTGGTTCCCCGTACAAAGGCCAGAAGCACGCAACCAAGGCCATGAGGGTAGATCCCAGAGTGAATATTTTGCTGACTTGGGCAGTCCTTAGTGTAGTGGGTTAAAATGCCACATCTAAAGCAGATAGGTAGGAGTCTCTCATATGTGATGCACAAGGTAAATTCCATACCTTCAAGGACGATTTTCAAACAACGAAGCACTGACTTACTTACCGCGATCCTAATCTTGAAACACAAGAAGTCTCCACGGTAGCGTGATCCTTCATCCTTGAACTCCAGGAAGGTGCCAAATCGACATGCGAGGTTACTAGAAGAGTCCTTATTATGCAAGACGAGTGGAACGTCATGGACTCTCACCTAGATGGAAAAGGTCGAGAATTCATGATCCGAGGGGACCTTTTTCTTGTCAATGTGTTAAAGGATTAGGAGAGCGCCATTGAACGACCATGGACCACGATGAGGATTGCATGCAGCGAACCTATGCGCTCAAATTCTAGCAAAAAATCCACGTGGACACTTTCTTAATCTTCAAGTGTCCCTGGAGTTGCCAAACCTTGGACAAAGTACAATTCATCGCCCGTTGATCAACTCTACGAGTGGTGACCAGCTTACCTAGCAAGTATCTATAAAAAGACAGAGCCAAGTCATGGTCTATCAAACTATCGATCAAAATTGGCAAAGCCTCGTCTTTTATGAGGGAGAGTTCTTCGCATTGGCAAGAGAGCTCCTCCACTGATCTACTAAGAGGAGATCCCATAGAGCAGGCGCAAGTTGAGCAGGATTCGCACGAGAGATACCAGGCCAGAAAAAAAGCACCACAGAGGTATGTCGTTGTTTGTAACAAAGAGAAACTCGATAGGCAGGGGGATTTGCATGTGAATGTGGTACTCTCTTGATCTTTTGGAGTGATGGGGATCCAGAAGTAGCTTGAGTAATCATCAAGGAATCAGTAGTAATCTTGTCCAAACCAACCTCTCAAGCATATGGTCAATGAAGGGTAGGGGACAATGGTCCTTCCGAGTGGTTGTATTCAATTTTCTATAATCTATGCAAACCCTCCCTCCTGTTTGTGGTTTTCTGATGGAGTAATTCACCCTTATCATTGGGGATCACTAAGATACCTCCCTTCTTTGGCATAACTTGCACTGGATTGAAGGGAGTTGCTGTAACAGCCCAGTTTCAAGTTGCTAGTAAATATTGTCCGCTTTGCCACAGCTCACGGTTTTGTTTCTGAGGGTTTAACTAGTTACACCACTCAAAACGCGTCTACCATGAAGGAGTATCCACACCCTTATAAGAAGTGCTCCGTTATCCCCTCCAACCGACATAGAAGCTATTTCGTGGCACTCCACTCAGCCCCTGAAGGAAGCCATGTGCCCTCGCGAGTTACTGGCACATCGATTAGACGACCGGCTCTGTTACCATATGTAGCAGTCAAGTTTAAAGTCACTGGTAGATATTATCCCCTTTGCTGCAGCTCACGGTTTTTTTCTAAGGATCAACTAGTTACACCACTCAAAACGCGTCAACCATGAAGAAGTATCCACACCCTTATAAGGAGTGTTTTGTTCTCCCCTCCAACCGATGTGGAAGCCGAAAGTTGGGGGCTCGAAGATGATCAAATACCGTCCTAATCTCAACCATAAACGACGTTGATCAGGGATTGGTGGATGTTACTTTAAGGATACCGCCAGCACCTTGTGAGAAATCAAAGTTTTTGGGTTCCGGGGGGAGTATGTTTGTAAGGTTTAAACTTAAAGGAATTGACGAAAGGGCAACACCGGGAGTGCAGCCTGCGGCTTAAATTGACTCAACACGGGGAAACTTACCAGATCCAGACATAGTAAGGATTGACAGACTTAGAGCTCTTTCTTGATTCAATGGGTGGTGGTGTATTGAAATACCCCAAGTTATGAGGAAACCCTAAAGTCCCACAAGTCCCGTAAACGCTAAAAACCCTAGTTCCCGGAAATCCCAAAAGTCTCGCAAATCCTAGAAATGGTCTTGAAAACCCTAGGAAAGCCTTGGGAACTCAATAAAACCCTAGGAAACCCTAGTAGCCGGAGATGGAAGACCTTGCAAACCTTATGAAACCCCGTAAAACCCTAATAACTGGAAATGCTTCCATAGTTAGTTTTACTTCATCATAACTACTTTTCTCCTTGAGATACTTCAAAAATAGTTAGTTAAGCATGAGGTGGTGACCTAGTTGAGGTAAGCACGAGGTGGAAACCTAGTGGAGGTAAGCACGAGGTGGTGACCTAGTTGAGGTAAGCACGAGGTGGCAACCTACTTGGAGGTCAGCATGTGTTTGAGGTGCTTAGATATTTTTGTCATAAAATCAACTTCTGCTTGGACATTTGTATATTAGAACACCGTATAATCATTAATAGGTGTCACATGATCATTGGTATGAACCCTCTCCGGAAGGAAACCCTCTTAGGAAGGGAACCCACTCATGAAGAAACATATGTGTGAAAATTTAGGAAAACCTCTCATGAAGAAACATATTAGGTTTCTCTCACATGAAGAAACATGACTTAAGCAATTACACATTAATGTGGCACCAAGAACAAGGTATAATCCAGCCTTATCTTGACCTTTCTTCACCATAAAGAAACCTTAAAACATCCAGCCAAATATAGCCTAAGAATAGGCGGCTACACCTAGCAAAACAAGGCCCTTCACTTTTAGGACCAAGTGAGAACAAAGGGTTTAAAGTGGCTAGTTTTCAAGCCGGAATGGCTTGGGAGCTAGGTTGTTGGACAGTTGCCCATATGGGGTGTTAGTGCTGCAATCTGATTCTCTCATTCAATGCACCGGTTTTCCCAAAGGCATTACAAAATTCGAGGAAGAGGCTCAAGTGATTGAGGGCATCATTTGGATTTCGTCCAGTGAATCTCTCTAAATCGCGAATGGCCGTGATGAAATGGGTTTTGAATGCCCATTCGCAAGCCTCTACCACAGTTATCTTTGGGAGAACTATTGCAGACGCTCTCCCTCCAGTACAAGGTTAGTGGAGTCTTGGAGCATTTGAAGTTGAGCTTGCAGTTGATCTTCTTGTTGGTGTTGTTCGCACCCATTGTCTTTAATTACTGGTGATTCTTGATCTGCCATACTCAGATCTCTTCTGCTCCTTCCAGTCTTTAACAAGGAACACTCGAACCCGGGTCTTGGATTGACAAGTAGAGAACCCCTAACTCAAGTGTTTGGCATACAGTAAGAGACAAAAGGTACCTAAATATACACAAACCAATATACAGTTATCTATTAGAAATCCGGAAATATAAACAAGAATAACCAACACATAAAACAAACAAAAATTAAAATAAACTAAAACTAAAATACCAAAACCGGAGAAATAATACAGACTATCAATTTCCTCGGTAACTGTAACACCCCTACTACAACAATACACTTAATAACCATTTGCAGCGGAAAACATACATCATCACATTACTTAACTCGTTAGTGTTACACGCCGTTAGCCACACACGTGGCTAACAAGGCTAATACATATACATTGCATCGGTCTGATGGACCAGATTCCTGAGCAACTACACATTACAAACTTGTTCCATTACCAACATTCGTTATACACTTACATTCAAACCGTACCGAGTATTTACAAACTAATGCCGATAACAGTTTCAGTCTTACTGCACCTACGATACATAAGTAATTCATTAACTACCCGTGTAGAAACAACTACCCCGTCCTACTCTCGAACGGTCTCCAGCTCCTTGTACCTGAAATAGAAAAGGAAAGAAAGGGTGGCCCTCAAGGGGCTCAGCACCTTTGCTGGTATGGTAATCCCGCAGCCCGCATGCTACCAGGCCACGCACAACTAATTGTCGTCTAAGCATGTGGTTGATTATATTTAAATCATGCATGTAAACTATA
Source organism: Limonium bicolor (assembly GCA_023374045.1). Classification (NCBI taxonomy): domain Eukaryota; kingdom Viridiplantae; phylum Streptophyta; class Magnoliopsida; order Caryophyllales; family Plumbaginaceae; genus Limonium; species Limonium bicolor. The sequence goes on from CM041778.1 coordinate 1,471,206, forward strand.
AACACATAACACATTACATACCCACAACAACGGGGTTCAACAGATCAATCAACACAACAAAACTCGTTAGCTCACTCCTTTTGTTCCTTAACCCTTGAGGGTTTCTCCTCTAATGGAGTTATTTCCTTAATAGACAACACTTACCCACTATTCGGGTTATACTCCAAATTGTCTTATAATAAACTGGGACTCATATCCATGATCCCCACTCTCCACACAACAACTCATTCCACATTATAACGTACATACCACATAGCATCGCAATAAGAATTGTAGTACAACGTTAACACATAACATAAAGGGAACGGTTCTCTTTAGGAACCGACCCAAACATAGTTAATTCACTTGTGAGCCTAGAGAATGATATCACCCTCATGTTAAGCTCGTTATACAACACTCCTTACCGTCCTAATAGTCGGACGAGTAACTTAACTTAAAGATGGATCGGATTTAGTGACCCGAACACACCACACAAACACATGTTCCCCCTAGACCGATCATAAGCCAGAATAGTTAAGCTTTGGAGTAAGCTAGTGGGAGATCGTAATCCAAGAAGGAAAAACAACCATAACAGAGGAAGGTAAAGCAAGGATGGATACCCACTCCCAAACAACGCGCGACCGGAACGACCGGATTCCTCACCCCCCATTAGTACATATACTTATAAATAAACAGTTACAGCTCCATTATGGAACCTATCACATCCACACACCATAAGGTATTACAATCGGTTAAACACACAAGGAAGGTAAGCATACCTACACGCACAAACACACACAACCAACTCACGCATAGCCGTGGTTAGAACGTTCCCATGGTTTGGGTCGTTAAATCCAAATACCGATCTCTTATGTGATCCTAGATTTGGTTAGTTAAGGTTTAACACTTTCGAGGTTAAACGGTATCGGAATTGAACACGCCACATAAATGAATTACTATAAACTCATTACATGTTTTATCTTACAAGGTGGCAAACACACAGAAAAACACATTGGCACACAAGCCGGTGTAATCCGGTAGGACACAGGTTGCAAGAAAACCATACCTGTCACCGCAGGGAATTACTTTACCGGGTGTTCTCACACTCCTCGGCTCACACTTGTTCCTCATGTCTTACTCTTGAACCACTATTTACATGTGAAATGGTTCAATTAATATTAAGGTGTTACAGTAGGTACATAATTGCTACTCCCGTACTTACCCTTATCCCGTTATTTCGGTTTAACTTTGTGTACTTAAACTCACAACTTTCCCAACCACTTCCAACACTTGTTTATACTTCTTAGGACCTTTTAAAGTCACCAAACAAGGCCTTAACAACATCCAAAACCATTACCCATCAATCCACCACCTTTAGAACACTTTAAAACACATTTTAGGCCATTTTTGGTCTGGTCCGGGACTTGGTCCGGACCCAAGGTCCCGGACCACCTCTGGAAATTACTCTCGGCTTGTTTTTGGCATTGGTCCTGGACTTGGTCCTGGACTCAATTCCTGCATTCACTCTCGGCATGTTTTTATGGGTGGTCCGGGTACCTATACAAGGGCTAGGTCCCGGACCATGTTAATAACTTGTCAAAACATCATTTTTCAACCCCTAATCCAACCTTAAACCTTACCTAATCATTCCATAATCTTTCCACATGTTTCCTACATGTTTAAACACCTTAAAATAAGCACTAAACTTTCCTAAGTCATCACTAACTTGTTTGTCAATTCCTTACAACAATTCCTAGCACTTATAACATTTTCCTTAGATTTCTAAGTGGTATATCATGCCTACTACCTCAACTAACCAAAGTGTTGTCTCACAAACATTACCACCACTCCAAAGCATTATTTCTCACAAACACCTCCTTTACACAACTCCTTCTACATCCACAAGTTTACACTTAGGCCTTCACAAGGCATTTCTTTTCCTTTGTTTACCAAATCTTGAACAATACTTAACACTTCACATAACAATTCCTTGGTGTGTTTAAAACACCCATTTGAGTCCTAAATCCTCCAAGACACTGCCCATGGCATCTTAACACCTAAGAACACCATGATTCACTTTCTTTCACCATCTTGACACTTAACAAATCCTAGTACCTTCTAGGTCATAAAATCTCATTAAAACACATAAACTCCTTTGTTTATCAACTAAATTTTGCCATAGCTTATCTTGTATACTCTCACACCCAAACACTTATGTTTTCACCTTTAGACAACCAAGAACACTTAATCTTCACAAGAAATGCTCTTTACACACAACTAAACCTTTAAACTACACTACATCACAATATAGTGCATAAACTTAAATTGCTTGGCTCTTAGGCCCTTAAATAGCATTAAACTTAAACACTGAATTTCCACATTTAAATGCCTTCAACCTGCGAATACACACAATAATGCTCCCATGCCCTTTTAGTCCACCTTGTGGATAGTTTTCTAGCTCATTTTCCCATTGGCTCTTTAGGTTATTTATTAAGCAAATATAGCTCAATTTCCTAGTACAATAAACCACATTAAGAGAGGTCATTTACCTCTTTGTTTTCCAAGCTTTCTCACTTGTTTTCCCTTGTTTTTCTTGATTGAAAATCGGCAAGGAGCTTTTATCACTTGTCAACCTTCTAACCAATATACATATAAGGGTAATGAGCATTAAGTTTAATACTCAAACTCATAATTAAACCCTAGGTTTACATAAGTGTCTTAAAACACTAAAATTGATGTTTACCTTTGGAATTTGAAGGAGAACTTGAACAAGTGGCAAGATAGGACTCCTCCTAGCCCTTTGAAGTTTGAATTAAGCTAAGAAGATAGCAAGGTAATGCACCATTGTAAGGTGAATTTTCGGTTATACAAGAAAATGAAAGGAAACTTGGTTTTTCTTTGATTTTCCTTACCTTGAAGCATAAGAGAATGACAAGGCATGAAAAGATGAGCTCAAGCTCCTTCAATGGTGAATTTCCATGGCACCTAAATGGAGCTTTTGAAGATTTGAAAAGATAGGAATGTAGAGCTTACTCTAACTAAAGCAAAAGTAACCCTTTTACTTACTTTTCTTTCTTTCTTTTAATTGGCTAGCCAAGTGTGATGACTCACACCACTAAAACCGTGGCCCCTTACATATTAGAGATATATATGGTCTTTGTTGACCATCTAAACAACTTATGTTGACTTATGACTTAAACTAGCACTATTTGAGCATTTCACAAACTAAGGCACATATTTGTGAAATTTTTGATTTCCCATTGATCTAGACTTCCTAATGTGATACTAAGTAGTACACATGTTGATTAAAGAGTAATGATGGACATTTAGCCACTCAAAACTCATTTACAAGACAATTTTTCAAAAATGTGCTTTAAGGCTCCTTAAAGCACATTTTGTGTTTTAACTTGTTTCCAAGCTTGGTTTTGTTTGGTAATTGGTTTAATATGTTCATTAACATATAAATAAGGTCTTGGTAAGCTTATTAGGACTTAACCAAACTTATCCCAAGCTTAGAGCACATTTTCGCCCATATTGGCTTTAAGGTATTTATTTGTGTTTTGTTTGGTTTAATTGTCTACCAAAGTTTCCTAAGGACTTAATTAGCCTTATTAAATCATAATTGAATGTTATAAAGTCTTGGTAGGCTCTTTGGGTCCTAACCAAGTTCAGTCCAAGCTTAGTGCATGTTTTTGCTCAAACTGTGTCTTAGTGCTTTATTGTGTTTTTACTATGGTTTAAATTGTTCACTAATGTTTCTCAGGCACTTTTTAGCCTTTAACTACCATATTTTAACATTTAAAAAACATATTCAGGTTTGGGGTATTTCAATCTACCCCCCTTAAAAGAACTTCGTCCTCGAAGTTCACATTTCCCACGCATCATTGGTTTAGAATACGGGAATTACTTGCAAAATAAAACTTCCATAACTAACATACTTTACATCACAACCTCGGACTTAACGGTCCGGGCAACATATCCACATCCATACATAACATAACATACTTATGATAACCTCGGACTCAACGGTCCGGGTATCTTAACAACATTGTACTTGCATAACAACCCTCAGACTCTCAGGTCTGGTAACATAACAACAGTTAGACTCATAGGTCTGGATAACATAACACTTTTGGAACTCAACCACATTAGGACTCAAGGTCAAAATAGTATTTGTTACACATACCACACAACATGTCTTAGCATGTATATCAACCAAAAATACTTTTTTTTACACTGTGATCCCGCAGAACCCGGTCGCGATGGACACCTTCTGGTCCCCGTTCCTTTGGGAGATCAAAACAATCACTTAATTTTTAACATATATACTTCTCATGTCACCGGTCCGTAGGCAAAGGCTCATACGTCCTCGGCTCGTGAGCAAGTACTACAAAATATTCTTTACTAGGTTAAGTATATAAGAGAATCCTTTATTCAAATATTAATCGACGTTTTGGAAATACCAATTGAAAATCCTTTTTGAAAACGCAACACAACTCCAAGTCCAATTTATGCTCTTTGCATCTTTCTTAGCGTGGTTATTTGTGACCACTTACAGGGAGCTTCAAGAGTCATCCAACCCTGATGTGATCAGCATCAGTGTTGAACTATCCTTCCACCCCAATTTGTGTTCGGCTTCCCTTGATCTCATGAAATCAAGTTTCACCTCCCACTTCAATTTCAAGCATCAAGTAAATCACTCATTTCCAATTTTCTATCTTTTTAATCATTCTAATCATGATCATAACATCTCCAAGGGATAGAACTTCGTCTATCAGTTATTTCCATTCACTTTTAATCAAGTTACCTAGGGAATCTAATTCTCACTAGGTTCTATGTCGGTTTCTTACCTCTTCATAACTCACAATACTGTATATATACATACTTTTATCAAAATACAATACACGGTATTATATTTAGTATCATGTAAACTGTACTGTCGGGGTTTTAGTTCCCCGGAGTTTCTTTACTCCCTTACACTTGTACTAACACACACTTGTTAACAAAGTATACACACTTATCACAATGGCATTCGCATCTTTTGCGCAATTACCACAATTAAACCATGAATGAATGCATATGTTTATCTAACATGTGCACCAATCATCAAAACAAATTATCTTGTGCTATGCACACCATAGTTCACGTACACTTGTACGGTAAAACACACTAAGCGGTTTTACGCTCTACCCCCCTTAAAAGGGATTACGCCCACGTAATCAGTCACTGAACATTGGCTTAAAATGTTCTGCCGTCGTGAAGTGTTTTAACTTCCACGCGGTCTGTTATACAATGCGTTCTGGTTAGAGGATCTTAACCATACTAGCGGTTTAGTCCATAAACCAAGAATTCTCATTGGAGTTTATTTAACTCATAACCGATTTCGGTCCTGGCCTGTGAGGCTTCTAGGCATTGATAATTGGTCATTTATTCGTATTCACAATGCATATTCGGTATCTGAAGCATGGGTTCACTGGCGTCTACTACAGGACTCTGATAACTTAGAGTTTAGTTTGCCCCATTCGTTACTGTTACTGTATTGTACATCTCCCATTTATTGTAATAATGGTTTCTCAACCGACGCATGGTACCTCTTACCGTGAGCGAATTTGGTGAGTTACAAGCTTTTTATCCACTTCTCTGACAATTACCGTATATACAGCTATGTATTTCACAATGATTGACTTGATTTCTTTCCGACTTACTGTCGGTTGAGGTTGAGCTACTACCTAATGTGTAGTGCTTCCTCGGTTATTTCCCACACTTGAGGTATACTCCATACCGGAGTTTGGTATTTAGTGTTACTGTAGTCACTTATTCTTAATCACGCCTCCACATTCGGTTTTGTACATGTATTCTTTCCTTTGTACGACCTTGCATTTCCTATGCATCGGTCATTATAGCGTTATAAGTCTCTTGTTGTTCTACCACAATTAACATCTTCCCAACTTCCCCGCTATCTCACTCGATCATTACCGCGCAAGCGCAATACCAAAACACTCAGTCATACAGAGTGCAGAGGCGTAAACTCTTGGCAGTAAATCTCTTATGCGATTGCAATAGGAATTCACACTGTGTTTCACTGAGATCTTATCTCATAATACTGGCTACTGGCTTACTGCCCAGTTTATTTGCTATACTTACCGTTGTATCTCCACTGGGTCTAACTCATAACTCTGCTTATTTGCCATACTATTATTTAACAATACTTATACAACGGTCGCTTTCTGCGCACCGTGTTCTTTCTTCTTGCACAACACTAACTTACATGGTATTCACTGTCATATTAGTTTTCACACATATACTTACATCATCCGTTTGGATGACTACAGAATGCTCCTTGAGCGTTGCTCACTCGAGTTACAAGCCGGCGTTATTCAGCCCGCAATAATAACATAGTCAATCCTTAACATATTTCTTGAACTTGGTTCACATTACTACCGCTTGCACGGTTTACAATATCGAGAGGTATCCCCACTCTTAAGACAGTGGTTCGTTCTCCGCTCTATTTACTTGTACAACGTAAACTTCCATAATCAATTAAATTTACCCAACACATTTTCTTTGTGTTCTTAGCTGGTTTTACTATCCTCTTCCAGGAAGATCGATATTCCTTGGTAGTCTAAGTAATCCTTCTGGGAGTTTGATCCCGTTCATTTCACATTAATGTGTCCACATTAGGCATCTGCCTTACCATGTATAGGTTGGGTATTCGTCCCAGCTATCGTGTTTTATCCCTCGTGACACTTGAGACATATGCTATGTCTTTACTTACTAATCAGTGCACTTCGCACTTCCTGACTCTTAAACATTTCCTTGAAATAAATTCACTAACTCCTTTAGTCTTCTTAACTGGGTTCCTTTACTTCAACCATTCGTGGTAATCCTTAGCTCTTACTTGACTTTTACTGCTGACCGTAGTATGGAGTCGACTACTTCCCGTGTTCCGGACTCTGCTCGTATACATATGTGGGGTACCCTACTGATACATTACTACTTACCCAACTAACCCATAAGTAGGTCTGTCAGGCCCACAAGCTCCTATCGGAGTGCGGTCGTCCCACATTTCAGTTGGTACACTCGTAGTGTCCGTCACACGCCTAGGTGAAGTATTCTGTTGTCAACTCCCTTATATTGTCCTGTGACAATATGCATTCCCTGCTTCCCGAACTTAATCAGGGGAAGGTTTATCCACCGTTGTATCATTATGAACTCCATCCATCCCCTCGGGTTGCTACCCTTGGGTTTACCGGTTTCCGTCCGGCTATTCAAAAGTGAACTGAGTGCAACTTACCTACTCTGTGGCATTGAGGCCGGCGTAGGTCCTCTGGTTTGGTTTAAAAGATGGTTAGAAATAGGTATAGGTTTAAAAGAAAATTTTGGTTTTGAAAAGAAAAGAGTTTAAAATAGATTTGTGTTTGAAAGAAAAATTCTGGTGGTATTACCATGTCTTCTTGCCTTTACCGAGTTCAGCTTTTTGCCGACTGGTGTATTTCCACTTACAAAGGTTAGGCCATTAAGCCCTTCCAAGGTTATGATTACCTCACTTAACCTCTGGGTACTTACTAAGTACTTCGTACTTGTTAAAATTTTCCCGAACAGCCCTGTTATAGCAGCACTTGCCATGGCAAGTGCGCCATGCTAACTGGCTTATCGGTTCAACATTTACCGGTTGCGGTATTGTTTTTATCTGCACCGTATTCAGTGGCCTTGTTGGCTCTTACTTTAATCTTACAGTCTTGACATTAAACCCTCTGGGCGACTTCTCATTGTCTTCACATGACAATCATTAACTAGGGTGTTCCCCGTTCTTGGAGTCCCCTTTTTTTACTTAGTATTGTATCTTCTTCGTAGCCCGTTCCACGCATTTGTCGTGGTTACTGAGACTTGTCTCTTGTTTGGGTACTACGTTGTAGTTCCTTTGTCGGTTGGTATACCGTTGGTGTCATTATTTAACATTTGTAGTCCCGTAGACACTCGTCTCGGGTTCTATTACTTCACTTCTTGCCTGTTGCACGGTTGGTGCGTTGCAAGCTGGTTGTTCTCGACTGCTCGGCATGTCGACCCAGGTTGCCGGAAATTCCATTCTCCTGTACGTAGGATTCTTCATTCTTCGCTATTTAAATGCAGTTGACATTGTTCAGATGGGAACCGTCTCCGGGATTCCCAGTTTTCGGGATCTACTGTATGACAGGTTCTCCGTACTTACAGATATGCTTTACAACAGCCAGATCGGGTTTTCCCGAGTATGAGAGGACTTTCATCTCTCTGGCGTTCATCCCCGAGTTATAAAACAGGGATTGTGGAGGGCGGGAAGGATATTGTAGGTTTCCAGTACACGCTGGTAATTCCTAACTAGCGTATCTCTCACGCTATCACTCAACCCTTAACCCAAAGTACTAAAATCCTAACTCGGTACTTCCTAAGCTCGGTAATTCAGTCATCAGAGCGATACTTCGCTCTGATACCACTTTTTGTAACACCCCTACTACAACAATACACTTAATAACCATTTGCAGCGGAAAACATACATCATCACATTACTTAACTCGTTGGTGTTACACGCCGTTAGCCACCCACGTGGCTAACAAGGCTAATACATATACATTGTATCGGTCTGATGGACCAGATTCCCGAGCAACTACACATTACAAACTTGTTCCATTACCAACATTCGTTATACACTTACATTCAAACCGTACCGAGTATTTACAAACTAATGCCGATAACAGTTTTGGTCTTACTGCACCTACGATACATTTGTAATTCATTAACTACCCGTATAGAAACAACTACCCCATCCTACTCTCGAACGGTCTCCAGCTCCTTGTACCTGAAATAGAAAAGGAAAGAAAGGGTGGCCCCCAAGGGGCTCAGCACCTTTGCTGGTATGTAATCCCAGCCCGCATGCTACCGGGCCACGCACAACTAATTGTCGTCTAAGCATGCGGTTGATTATATTTAAATCATGCATGTAAACTATAAACACATACACATTACATACCCACAACAACGGGGTTCAACAGATCAATCAACACAACAAAACTCGTTAGCTCACTCATTTTGTTCCTTAACCCTTGAGGGTTTCTCCTCTAATGGAGCTATTTCCTTAATAGACGACACTTACCCACTATTCGGGTTATACTCCAAATTGTCTTATAATAAACTGGGACTCATATCCATGATCCCCACTCTCCACACAACAACTCATTCCACATTATAACGTACATACCACATAGCATCGCAATAAGAATTGCAGTACAACATTAACACATAACATAAAGGGAACGGTTCTCTTTAGGAACCGACCCAAACATAGTTAATTCACTTGTGAGCCTAGAGAATGATATCACCCTCATGTTAAGCTCGTTATACAACACTCGTTACCGTCCTAATAGTCGGACGAGTAACTTAACTTAAAGATGGATCGGATTTAGTGACCCGAACACACCACACAAACACATGTTCCCCCTAGACCGATCATAAGTCAGAATAGTTAAGCTTTGGAGTAAGCTAGTGGGAGATCGTAATCCAAGAAGGAAAAACAACCATAACAGAGAGGAAGGTAAAGCAAGGATGGATACCCACTCCCAAACAACGCGCGACCGGAACGACCGGATTCCTCACCCCCCATTAGTACATATATACTTATAAATAAACAGTTACAGCTCCATTATGGAACCTATCACATCCACACACCATAAGGTATTACAATCGGTTAAACACACAAGGAAGGTAAGCATACCTACACGCACAAACAACACACAACCAACTCACGCATAGCCGTGGTTAGAACGTTCCCATGGTTTGGGTCGTTAAATCCGAATACCGATCTCTTATGTGATCCTAGATTTGGTTAGTTAAGGTTTAACACTTTCGAGGTTAAACGGTATCGGAATTGAACACGCCACATAAATGAATTACTATAAACTCATTACATGTTTTATCTTACAAGGTGGCAAACACACAGAAAAACACATTGGCACACAAGCCGGTGTAATCCGGTAGGACACAGGTTGCAAGAAAACCATACCTGTCACCGCAGGGAATTACTTTACCGGGTGTTCTCACGCTCCTCGGCTCACACTTGTTCCTCATGTCTTACTCTTGAACCACTATTTACATGTGAAATGGTTCAATTAATATTAAGGTGTTACGGTAGGTACATAATTGCTACTCCCGTACTTACCCCGTTATCCCGTTATTTCGGTTTAACTTTGTGTACTTAAACTCACAACTTTCCCAACCACTTCCAACACTTGTTTATACTTCTTAGGACCTTTAAAAGTCACCAAACAAGGCCTTAACAACATCCAAAACCATTACCCATCAATCCACCACCTTTAGAACACTTTAAAACACATTTTAGGCCATTTTTGGTCTGGTCCGGGACTTGGTCCGGACCCAAGGTCCCGGACCACCTCTGGAAATTACTCTCGGCTTGTTTTTGGCATTGGTCCTGGACTTAAGTCCCGGACCAATTCCTGCATTCACTCTCGGCATGTTTTTATGGGTGGTCCGGGTACCTATACAAGGGCTAGGTCCCGGACCATGTTAATAACTTGTCAAAACATCATTTTTCAACCCCTAATCCAACCTTAAACCTTACCTAATCATTCCATAATCTTTCCACATGTTTACAAAACACCTTAAAATAAGCACTAAACTTTCCTAAATCATCACTAACTTGTTTCAATTCCTTACAACAATTCCTAGCACTTATAACATTTTCCTTAGATTTCTAAGTGGTATATCATGCCTACTACCTCAACTAACCAAAGTGTTGTCTCACAAACATTACCACCACTCCAAAAGCATTATTTCTCACAAACACCTCCTTTACACAACTCCTTCTACTTCCACAAGTTTACACTTAGGCCTTCACAAGGCATTTCTTTTCCTTTGTTTACCAAATCTTGAACAAGACTTAACACTTCACATAACAATTCCTTGGTGTGTTTAAAACACCCATTTGAGTCCTAAATCCTCCAAGACACTGCCCATGGCATCTTAACACCTAAGAACACCATGATTCACTTTCTTTCACCATCTTGACACTTAACAAATCCTAGTACCTTCTAGGTCATAAAATCTCATTAAAACACATAAACTCCTTTGTTTATCAACTAAATTTTGCCATAGCTTATCTTGTATACTCTCACACCCAAACACTTATGTTTTCACCTTTAGACAACCAAGAACACTTAATCTTCACAAGAAATGCTCTTTACACACAACTAAACCTTTAAACTACACTACATCACAATATAGTGCATAAACTTAAATTGCTTGGCTCTTAGGCCCTTAAATAACATTAAACTTAAACACTGAATTTCCACATTTAAATGCCTTCAACCTGCGAATACACACAATAATGCTCCCATGTCCTTTTAGTCCACCTTGTGGATAGTTTTCTAGCTCATTTTCCCATTGGATCTTTAGGTTATTAAGCAAATATAGCTCAATTTCCTAGTACAATAAACCATATTAAGAGAGGTCATTACCTCTTGTTTCCAAGATTTCTCACTTGTTTTCCATTGTTTTTCTTGATTGAAAATCGGCAAGGAGCTTTTATCACTTGTCAACCTTCTAACCAATATACATATAAGGGTAATGAGCATTAAGTTTAATACTCAAACTCATAATTAAACCCTAGGTTTACATAAGTGTCTTAAAACACTAAAATTGATGTTTACCTTTGGAATTTGAAGGAGAACTTGAACAAGTGGCAAGATAGGACTCCTCCTAGCCCTTTTAAGTTTGAATTAAGCTAAGAAGATAGCAATGTAATGCACCATTGTAAGGTGAATTTTCGGTTATACAAGAAAATGAAAGGAAACTTGGTTTTTCTTTGATTTCCTTACCTTGAAGCATAAGAGAATGACAAGGCATGAAAAGATGAGCTCAAGCTCCTTCAATGGTGAATTTCCATGGCACCGAAATGGAGCTTTTGAATATTTGAAAAGATAGGAATGTAGAGCTTACTCTAACTAAGACAACGGTAGTCTCGGAATTGAATTCGGAGCTTGGAGCCATGAGTTACAAGCATTCAAAGATGGAGAATGGCTACTTGCTGTAGCAAAACGAGAATGGAGAAGGGAGGATGAGGTTGGAGACGGTGGGGATCAAAAGAAAAGAAAGAAAGTGAGGAGAGAGGTAAGTTTTGGAGATATTTAAGTTATAAAGCAAAAGTAACCCTTTTACTTAGTTTTTCTTTCTTTCTTTAATTGGCTAGCCAAGTGTGATGACTCCACCACTAAAACCGTGGCCCCTTACATATTAGAGATATATGGTCTTTGTTGACCATCTAAACAACTTATGTTGACTTATGACTTAAACTAGCACTATTGAGCACTATTCATAAACTAAGGCACATATTTGTGAAAATTTTGATTTCCCATTGATCTAGACTTCCTAATGTGATACTAAGTAGTACACATGTTGATTAAAGAGTAATGATGGACATTTATCCACTCAAAACTCATTTACAAGACAATTTTTCAAAAATGTGCTTTAAGGCTCCTTAAAGCACATTTTGTTTTAACTTGTTTCCAAGCTTGGTTTTGTTTGGTAATTGGTTTAATATGTTCATTAACATATAAATAAGGTCTTGGTAAGCTTATTAGGACTTAACCAAACTTATCCCAAGCTTAGAGCACATTTTGCCCATATTGGCTTTAAGGTATTTATTTGTTTTGTTTGGTTTAATTGTCTACCAAAGTTTCCTAAGGACTTAATTAGCCTTATTAAATCATAATTGAATGTTATAAAGTCTTGGTAGGCTCTTTGGGTCCTAACCAAGTTCAGTCCAAGCTTAGTGCATGTTTTTGCTCAAACTGTGTCTTAGTGCTTTATTGTGTTTTACTATGGTTTAAATTGTTCACTAATGTTTCTCAGCACTTTTTAGCCTTTAACTACCATAGTTTAACATTTAAACAACATATCCAGGTTTGGGGTATTTCAGTAACAATGTCAAAAACCTTGTTGTAAGAAATATAAACAGTGCAAAGTTGTAATTATGGGCATGTGTACCCAGTTGGTGTAGTAAATAAAGTTTTGTTCCACTAGGAAATTGAATGTGAAATCCATCTAGTTTCGGTATCTAGTTAATAAAACAACAAATGGTGGGGGTTTAGCCAGAGGCAAGCTTGATGATTCATTCCATATATAAAGAAAACAAAACATTAAAGCAAATTGGTGGTTTGATGGATTAGATGGAAATGTACCTTAGGATAGTGTTATCACCCAAATACTCCCCAAATATAGCATTAATCCTAATTTACTCAAGTTGTCTATAAATTTAAGCTATTGACTCTCTAAAATCATAGAACAATCCAACTCTTATCTAGCTCAATAAATCCCTCATTTAGGTTAGGTCTAAATCACTAAATAGCATTAAGCACAAGTCCTTAGCAATAGCAATAGAATTCACCAACTAATTAAAGAGGACACGATCTAGGGCTTATCTCTCTCTTGGCCAAAATCTTTAAATTAGGACAAACCAAAAACGCACAAAGATGATCAATCTAGCACATTCAACAAATTTAAAGAGACAACAACAACTATATTAAGTAAATTAGGTATTACAAGCTAGTTTGGGGGATTTGGGGTCAAACCCCATCCCAAGACACAAATTAGTTTTACTCAAACATTGGAAATGCAAGGAAGAGAAATGAGAAAGAGATAAACATTAATGTGAGGTGGTAGAGCTTGGAATTAAGTGAGATGTTCTTCTTGTTCCTTCTGTCCTTGCCTCTATTCGGCCTGTAGGGGAGTCGTGAGAGAAAATGAAGTGAGAAAAGATATCTCACTTTTTTCTATTTTAAGTCGCTAAGTATAGACACAACCCCTCACATTGCACCAAATATGTCATTTTTCTTCTGTTTGGTCTTGCTTTGATTTTATACCTAATGACACGCATTCCAAGGCTTCATTTAAGCACCCGACCATCTCGCTTTGCACCTTAATTCATGCCCCAATGAGCTTTTACCTAAAATAACAACAAAATGTATAAGTCGCTAATAAACACACAATACTCTATAAAGTGATGAAATAGGTCATGAACAACATAGAATGAAGGTACACAAAGACCCTATGATTGCATTATTTCAGCACTTGTCAAGAACCCAAAATCTAATTTGTAATTGTCCAATTTCCACTATAGTGAATTATCTTCCTCATTGTCCGTCGATGTAGGCAAGGCTGAAACATGTGAATATAATATGTATAATTGTTTATTGTTATTATATGCTCAAATACTGGTCAACTAGGTTTAATTTTTTAGTGTTCCACATCAACAGTATTTTCACACTCTTAGGGAGTGTTTGGTTTGGGCAGAGGAAATAGAATGAAATCAATAAAGGGAATGAGGAGAAATAAAAAAAACTCACTTTAATTTTTCTATATGTTTATTTGTCCACGGGAAGAGGACATGAGTCACCGGTCATCGGTCAACGGCCGGTTGTTGACCACAATCAAAGCTTGTTGACCACTTGTCAATGGTCAACACTCAATGGTCACCGATTATCGGGTCTATGATCGACGATCACAAGTCAAAGGGTATATAGGAAAGGAAATCTCATCTTCCGGTGGGCAGTGCGGAAAAAGAAGAGATTTAGGGTAATCCATGAATATAAGAAAAGGTAATGAAAGAACAACAACAATTCCCTTTGATGATTCCCAAAAACAATTGTAGTATCAATATGGGGCTCAACCGTCGACTCATAATTTTCTAACAATATTTGTCATTTCTATAGGATTAGGTGCACTCTACTTGGAACAAAAGACATAGATCCTAACAAGAATAGAAATGGCATGAAATATTGAGAAAATCATTAGAAAGAAAAAGTTCATCCAAAATGACCTTACTTTGATTTAGCAACTTTTTCTCAATCATATCACTATTCACCTCTAACCAAGTAATCAAGCAACTTTTACGTTAATTCTCGTATCTTGAATATGGGATCTACTAACCTCAGACATTACGTACATTTTTTCTTTTTGAAACCCTGGCACGGATTCTAATTAAGTTATATTAATGGGTTGTCTATAATAAACGTGTTGATGCAAGTGCTTTTTGTACTGAGATTTGAGATTTCAGTTCATTTCAATATTCACGTGGAACAAAAACAGAGAAAATAGTTAGTTGCATTATTATATGTTCCTTCCTAGATAATAGATTCTATCTCGGATTAGTTTAGATAGTCTTGTTAGAAGATAAATTTAGTCACATAATGTATATATAGCTTAAATTGAGGATTTATAGGCTTAAGCTTTTCTGAAACAGAAGAGGGAAGAGCAAACAAGAGAGTGGAGAAGAATAGAGAGAAAACGCCATTAACTGAGTTGAGATCACGAGGAAAAGTGTTCTTGATCTCTATCTCTATAATGAGAGAGTGTGAAAGGTGATTTCGTGAGTGTGTCAAACTTTGACGTTAGGATTTGAGTCAAGTGTGATACATGTTTGTGCGTTAATCGTTTATGATTGAGACATGTCAGTGTCACTGGACAATAAAACTGCTTAATCAACATCGTCTTAACTCTCTCTCATTCACTTTAGATGCATTTTTGAGGCAGTGTTGACATTTTTAGGAAAGTAACAATACTGATTAAGTAGTGTTTTTTGTCCAGCTTGACATTATTAATGTGATTAAGCTGATAGGTCAACACGTAGTTAACTTCCTGATAACAAAGTTATAGTTCGGGGGCTCGTAATCAAATATACCTTAAACTCGAGGTGGTTAACAGTAATTATGATAAACACAAGAGGGTTAACTGTAATATTCTAAATTCTCAAAGGGTTCTGACTAATTTACTCAAAATTCAATATGTGGCTTTAAGGAGGGGCAGGCAAGAAACTCATACTTGGCTTTATTAATTACTCGCCGTGGATTAAAAAAACTCAATAGGACTTGGAAAAGAAATGCAAGGTGAAGTCTAGTGTTAAAAGTCTAAATAGGAAAGAAAGCTAGGTGGCAACTAGCTTAGCTTATTTTTCTGTGTGTGATGTTGTTTTATAACTTTCGTTCAATTAGGATAGTTCTGTTTATTTTTTTAACATGTTTTTTCTATTTAGGTATAATTTTAAATATTAAAATATGGTGGTTTAGTGTATGTTCGTACGCCACATATGTTACTACCAGTGCCTCACTCAATTATCCAAAACAAAACAAAAGTTCAATCTGCAGCATATCTCACGCATTCACTGTCCTTGCTTTCAATCTCAGTCTTAGCCTGACGTAAATAGAAACTTACAATCCACCTCATAACAGAACCAACGTGTTCTCGGGCCATCAGGTGTTTCCTCGATCTAACTTGTTTGCCGACATAACCCGCAAACAAAATTGACAGTACTGATTGGTTTGGCAATTTACACTAGACAGGGGCGGCTACTGGAGAGATGTAACTTTATGAATCAACGAGAGAGACATTCAATTGAAACACATCCGCAGAACAGGAGGGGGCACAGAAGCAAACTTTGCAAGTACTGTCCGATAACGATATAAAGTAGTAGTACGGTCAACCAAATGAATGTGATTCTCATGAGGTAGAGGTGGCCACTGTTCAGGCCGGTCCTGGGCTCAACCGGTCCTGATCTCCTGAGGGACTGGTTCCGGTCCCCTTTTTTCAGGGACGGTAACTGGGTTCGAGTCGGTCGTGGATTGTAACTTGATTTTTCTTTTTAATGTTGAACTTTATGTAAATTATGACTAATTAGTAATATTGTAAAGTTATAATAATATTGGCAATATCAGGTGAGAAGACATTTTGTTATTGATAACTAGCAATAATATTGTCGAAAACTTCACCAAAATAAGAATCGGGGTTGGAAATTGAAGTGTTTCTTTTTTAGGTTTTCACGCCATTTTTTGTGGGTAGTAATAAAAGGAGCAAATATCACTAAACACTAGACTAGCAAATAGAGGAAGGAAGATTGTGAGTGTGAAAAATATGGTGGATTTTGGATTGTATTTATTGAAGAACTGGAAAATATAACTGTAATAGAGAGCAAAATTCCAAAAAAAAAAAAGAATGAGTTGTTGAAATTTTAATCCCGAGCCGGTTCCCATACATCACGGCTATATTTCAAAAATTGGGTCAGTCCCAGTCCCATAGCCAAATCGGTCCCTATAGTAGCTATATTTCAAAAAAAGGGACCGTCTTGACCCGGGTCCCAGGATGATCCCTAGCCGAGCCCAGTCAAACCCGACTTCAAGCAATCCTGATCTTTTAGAAAGTAAACCCGAACCAACTCATTACTTTTTCCAAGACGGTCTCGGTCTCTGGTCAATGAGCTCAAACGGATCTTTGACTGGGCTAAGTCCCAGTTTACCCGTCTAAGTGGCCACCTCTATCACGGGTGCATCCGTGCATGCACTCTTGAAAATAGAGTCAACAGATATATGAATACCAACCAAATTACCAATCCTTAGATAGTGAGGTTAAGGGGAGCTTGTTGCACTGTTTCTTAAGCGACAGTCAAGTGTTCACGACTTATTAGTAATGTTAGGTGAGCAATAGAGACAGATCAAACCCTGAACATACATTTAATAACTGACGTTGTTGTTTAGCTAATTTGGTCATCGTAGTAATGTAAGACTTTGCTTCATTTAAGCCCAAAGTTCAGAGAGGGTCAAACACTACTTAAAAGTGGTTTGATTTTTTAGAATATTACTTATATATGAGAATATTGTGACATTTACACATTCATCAGTGTGCCGGAAAGAAACTCCATACATAACACGGAGAACGCAGGAACAACCAACGGGGTTCAGAGTCAACCTACTTCCCAGGCTTTTAGCCAAAAGCAGAAACCGAGCACAACTATTCACTTCCGCCGGAGCCTGAAGCAACGATTTGAGGGAGATGTACCACTTTCAAGAAACGAAACAAAAACTTGAAATACATAGAAAAGCCATTGTTAGGATAGCCAAGCCGTCTACATTAAATTACAATAACTGGTTGAAGGAACAAAACCGTTCTAAAAGGTCGATCAAAATTACTTAACCACGCCCTTCTTACCCTACCCCCTATTGACCTCCGATCCCTTCTCTTTTATGAACTGCATCAACAAAGCAACAGCAGCAGCTAATTGGATGGTTTTATTCACCTAGCAGCATTTAATGACTCGGGTGCCACCTTCTTCCCTTCCTTGCTATCGTTACCCTCTGAAATTAAAACAATAATATACAAGTTCAGTTCCTCTTCAAAACAGTGACAAGTGTAAGAAGGATCGAATTTAGCGGCAGAACTCACTGCTCATTTTCAGCCACTCGGAGGTCTTGAGCACCCTAAGTCTCTTTACGGTGGACAGGAACATGCTGCATATCCACAAAAGTCAAGTTAAGCCAAGATAAGAAATCTGATATTTAAACACCAATAAAGTTCATAGAATACAAGTATATATTATACTAAGCTAGAGCTCCACTACAAGGTGGAAGTAATCTTTCAAGATCAAACAAGGCAATAGGACAATTATTGATACTTTACAGTCAACACAAAACGACAAGACAAAACCCTTAAATGGGTATTAATAACAAATTCTTGTAATACCTTGCATCTTACACATCAGCTATAAGCTATGACGTGCCCAAATAATAATTAATTAACAAAGAGATGAACTCTATCCACCCAAGAACACAACTATACAACATGACCACCGTTAATCTAAATCCAATGATGAAAAGCAAACAAAAATGATGGAAACAAATAGCATTGGATCAAGAGTAGATAGGAGCTTACTGCCATGGGACATCCCCGACTAGCATTCTGTCTCCTTCATTATCCTCATACACTAGTGTATATTCCCCATTACCGTCTAATAACCCCGTGATCGGTTTTCCACGCTGTTCATCCTCACCATCTTTCTCGTGGATTCCGACACCACTTTGAGCTGTTTAGATTAAATTGGATAAGAATAAGAACTCACTTTTATATTTTTTTAAAAAAAACTAATTAACGTCAAATGAGAATAGTCGCTTGGTGTGGTGATTTACTTACCAGCTAGAAGTCCTCTGAACAGATTATCAACAGAAGAAGAGAGTTTCTCGTAGTTATCAAACTTTGAAAGATCTACTTTCCTACCAATAGCAACACCGTCCATGTTAATCTTCACAAATTGGCCTTTATAAGTCTGATCAGCAGGTTTCTTCATCTTCTCGATGGCAGCAGGTCTGCTACTACTGCTTGGATGATACCCATTTTGATTACTATCAGACTGCTGCTTTGTGTTATTGTTGTTGGTGTTGCTGCTGCTAGCTAAGTTCTTCCGAAATGAGCGTATTGGAGGCCAACCCACAACAGGACCAGGAGCAGCTCTGTATAATTAAAGATCAGCTTTTTGTTAATATCCCATCCTAATTACGAGTTTAGTAAAACTAGTGTGTAAAAAAAAGGTAAACCGGTAATAAAGGAAAATCAAGTAGATCGTACGAGCAGTAGCACAATGAAATAGTGACAGTATGTCTAGATAGAAAGTGGTAAAATGAATAACCCAAAACAAGGAAACAGGACAAATAACTGACCAAGGAAATAATGGTGGGAGACACCAATACCAGAAGGTGCCAAAAATAGAGAGCAGCAATCAAGACGAAGCAAACATTAATATGATTATACTACTGCTGTAAGCTGGCTGCTGCTCAGTGGAATCAATTCAAGTTGTTGCATAATTACAAACATGGGTTGGGTGGGGGAAATAATTGAAGTTTTTTTAAGACAGAAGACGGACCACCATTCACTTGCCTCGTATCGAAACATATAGCTAAACATCTAAAGGTCCCCCCAACTCACCCAAATCTGCCGGTCACAGTGCTACAGAAAATATATTATGAGGTGTAGGAGACAATAATTTGAATGAGTGGGAAATGGAAATAAGGAAGAAGAATCAAATTGAAATTAATAACGAGATATAATAACATAGTAGTACACTCGTAAAATAATTGATGTTGCTGAGGGAAAGAACGGTACCGTTTCTGGGAGCTATTAGATGGCGGCAAAACAGAAGTAGTACTGGTGTTGTTGTTAGCTGGGGCTTGTGGAGATGGTCCAGTTCTGGACGGCGGTGGTTTTGGTGGGGGATGAAATCCTCCTGCTCTGTTCTTCATATCTGCAAGTTCCTCCGACGAGCCTAGGATCATGCTAGAATTACATAGAAGCTGCTGCTGTGATGACCCGTCCTTCAAATGACCCGCTGTTAACCCACCCCACGGAACAACAGCTGGGAATGATCTCACCTGATGACGTTGTGGGCTGTGGTCCTGACCATGGTTGGTCTTGTTGTTGGGGCAAGAATCGGAGTAACAGTGGGTCACAAGAGAGTGTGAATGATGGTGATAGTTAACGGCGTGATTAAAATCCCCATCTCTTTCGATGACAGGTGTTTTGTTTTTATCAATATTCACCAACCATTTCTTCTTCTGATCTTCCTGGATTGTTGTCTCTTCTTGTCCACCAGGTAGACCGAGCCCAAGCCTCAGCTCTAGGTTGTTCTCGCGTTGATGGGGTTTGTTTGAAGTTGAAATGGCGTTTTTGTATAGCGCCCATTCTTTGTTGTTGTTGGCGGTTGGGATTAAATCCAAAAGCTTGTATGGGTTGGTGTTATGATTCTCTTCTCCTGATTTGGTTTCCATTGTTGAGCCAGATCGAGAGAGTTTCGGCGACTTTTGAACTACACAACAAAAGAAGGATGGGAGACTATAAGGAGGAAGGTTAAACACGGAAAAGAAGTGAACTATGTATGTATCACAGAGATTGAAGATGATTTACCTTTCCTTCTTGACAACAACAAAAAATGTGAGAGACGAAGAGGAATTTATATATTGAACTGTCGTTTTAGTTTCAGTCAGCAAGAACACGAATGGATGAACTCTCTTTCTATCTCTCACGTCTTCTCTCTTCTTGTAAGAATGAAGAAGAAAAATGGAGAACTAGCGAGCGAGAAGGAGAGAAGTGTTTGCTTTTACTCCTTATCAATCGTCTCACCTAACTGAAAAATAGACAAGGAGAAATCAGAGTTTGTTTTGCAGGTAGAAGATGGCCACGCAAATAAACGAACATTAAGTAACCACTACCAACTGAAACCTGAAGAAAACAAGTAAACAAAAAACGCCCGGCTGACCGATTAGACTCAACGCCGCAGGGGGGAAGCAGCACTCCGGAAATTGGAAGAAAAAAACTTAACAGTTAACAACCAACTATAAACGAAACAGACTCTCTAAACAAAACCGGCCGGATGAGAGAAAAGGAATTTTCACCTTCAAACCACCAAGGAAGGGGGGACAGAGACAAATGGAGAAGAACTAATACTAATAGTAATATGGGGTAGTGGAATGGAATTCGATACAATAGAATAGTACATACTTCTTCTTCGCAAATGGTTATTGTCTGTCTGATTAGCCTCTTTCTTTTTAGAAAAGCACGCCACGCCTAATCTATAAGCCGCTCGCTTTTGTGGGGTCTCAACGCACCCTAATCTCTACTAAGTACCATTTTTGATTCATTTCATTTATGTTTGTGGTGGGGGTTTGTAGGCAAGCTATAGGGGGGGCTGCAAGAGGGGTGGCGTGGAAAAGGCGCTCGTCCGGTTCCTCTTCTGATCAGTGATCTGATTGATAATTGGATAATGAAACGCCAAAAAAGCAAAACAGGAGTGAAGAAGACAGAAGAAAACAGGGAATTGGAAAGATTGGTGAAAACTCTACAAATAAAGGAGAAAACAGAATCAAGAGGAAAGGGCACGCAACCGGCGATGGGGGGACCAATTCCCCTCCCCCTCTCCTCCCTTCCCCTTTTCCTAATTATGCATATTAATGTCTTCGTTAATGAGGTAGCAAAAGCGTGCCTTTCTGACTTTCCCCTATTACTGTTACTTACTGGGCTCAACCATTTCTATAGTCCACTTTCTATCTAACCTGCTGTCTGGATTAGTAAAAACAATTACAAGCCTGTTGCTTGCACTAGTTTATTTGTCAAAAAGAAGCATATAGTATATATTTACGCACTTAATTCAAAAGCACTGTGCGTGCGGCAAAGAAAGTTGTAAGTGATAGAGGCAGGGATGTGAAGAAGGGATATGTTTAATTAGTGTTCGGCCGTCAAAATCACCTGGCGTAATTACGGGTTTCATGCTCAATTATCTTCATACATTCACGACTTATTGATGTAGACTACACATTTTGAAATAAAATAGTACTATTCCCTACTAATTATGTTTTTGGATGCTCTTTTATTACCGCATTGGGTTTTTTAAGAAAATAATGGTTTTTATTTAAGTGGGAAGTCAAGGGAGGTACGTACATCAATAATGCATAAAGCATTACTCCCTCCGTCCTGAATTGACCGTCCTGTTTACTATTTGGACATGTCGTTTGACTTCAATTTTTAACATATAAGATAAATTAATTTTGAAAATTTAAGTTTGCATATGATTCCTTACATGATAAACTATATGTTATAAAATTTAATTTTATAAAATTATTTTATCTTATATGTTTAATATTGAAGTGGAAAAACGTGCCATAAAGCAAATAGGACGGTCAATTCAGGACGGAGGGAGTAATACATTCAGGGCAATTCTTAGTCAAGTGGCCGCAATATGAGTTGTGTAGTTTGCATTCCTACTTAGGATCATTTCATTGATGAATAGGATTGTTGAGATGACCATTTAACTATTATATCAAGATTGCCCATTTTCCCAAAATAAAAAAGGAAATTTATGGGATACAACGTTTGTTAATTCACAAAATACCACAGTTTTAAAAAAATGATGGATAATCATTCTTTTAACTACTTGGTATTTTTAATTTTTTATATTTTTAGTAATTTTATAATTATATATTTGGTATTTTTAATTTTATAAAAATTCAACCTATATATTAAAAAACCTATACATTTTTATTATTTTTTACTATTTTTTAATAAATGTTGTGGTATCTTGTGAATTAAAAAACATTTATGTGGTATACCATTAACTATGTTTATTAACAAGTAGGGGTATTTTGGTCTTAAAAAGTTTTGGGTTAGTAATTTGTAGTATTTGGTGAACCAAAATTATTTTTTGTGGTATTTGAAAAACTTTTTTAAAAACTGTGGTATTTTGTTAATTAACAAACTTTTTAGTGGTATCCCGTGAATTTTCAAAAAAAATGCCTTTTACAGAATGATCAACTTCGGTGCTTCTCATGTTTTTGCCAATGATAATTTTGTAGTCTGACTTAACCATAATCGAGAGGAAATTTAAATTTAGGGTGGTTTTAGGGATACAAGATTGCATAAAGGCAGCATTTTGCCTTTATCTAAAGGCACAACTCTCAACCTTTAGATTTAAATGATATAATCTTGTCCATTAATATAATTCCCCGTTTCATAACCATCATTCTAGAATTGTAACCTATCTCCTTCACGACGTGATAGAACCATCCCTTGTTTTCTCATCTTATCCATTTCTCCTCTTCATCCTCTCTCTCTCCCCTCGAAGGGTTTGTGCCGATGATCACTCGCTTGCTTCTCCCCCTTCCTTGTTTCCGACTACCTAGTAGCTCGTAAGGAAATATTTTCCAGATCGAGGGGGTTAGACTACCATTAGAAACCTAATTTCAATAAAAGGGGTAGGCAACGTTGGAACTGCATCTGATAGTCAGTTCTTTTGGTTTTCTTAACTGGCGGGTCAATTTGGTCGGAGCTATTATTGTTGAGCATAGTCCCACACAACGCAATAGAGGAATGGGTAGAATACCAACTAATTTGTAGTTCCAAGTAATGGTGTTTTTTCTGAGACAACGTTCAGATCTCAACGATAAAATGTATTTTTTTTCTAAGCTTGCAGTCTCTATGTTGCTTATGGCTTGAGGGAAGATGGTTGTGATGATGGATGGACTTATGTCTGCCGCTCAGACCTATTCCGGATTTTGGTAGAGTATGTTGTTGCCTTAGTGGAATACTGAGGTTTTATCTGAGCCATAACTCTACTTTCAACGTTTTGTAAGAACAACATGTTCTACCCGGTTCCAATCTGAATTTAGCAATATTCTTTATGTTGCTTTCTGTTGTCAATGGAGGAAGCTGGTTGTGATGATAATAAAGGCCGGACTTAAGGCTGTCGCCCACGCCTATTCTGGGTTTTGGTATAGAATTCCTAAAGCATAATGTTCTGCTCATTCTTTTGTTTATCATTCAAAGTAGCTATCATTGAACTATTGATTGTTAGCAGCAGTTGATCGAGTATTGTGGTTGACTGTAGCGATTTTCATCCTCTGTTAACCATTTACAATTGACAGGTTAACTTTTTTCAAGTGACAGGTTAACCATTTATTATTGACAGATTAACCATTTATATTTGATAGGTTAACTTGTCAACAAGTTAACCATTTAAGCTTGGCAGGTTAACCATTTAAGCTTGACAGATTAAGCATTTATCAATGACAGGTTAACCATTTACTAGTGACAAGTTAATAGTTTTCAAGTGACGAGTTAACCATTTACCAATGATAGGTTAACCATCTACCAGTGATAGGTTAACAGTCTTCAAGCGACATGTTAACAATTTACCAGCGACAGGTTAAAAAATTTCAAGTGACAAGTTAACGATTTTCAAGCCACAGGTTAACAATTTTCACAGATCTGGTTAAGGTAGAAATGCAATGAGTGTTTCAGTCACAACCATTCAAATAAATTAAAGTAGATCCAGTGGTCAATACTTAAGTCTTTATATAAAGGCAAATAAAAAGCCTTTATCCCATCCACGCATGGTTTTAAAGCGCACATAAGACGGTCAAAAAATATTATTTTAATTCCTTTCCCTACATTCTCTTTTCATAGGTTTCTCTTTCTAGCTTCTTAATTAAGCAATTTTCTCACACCTTCTCTCATTCACCTCATCATTTTTGTTTCTTTTTTATTATCATCAATGGAATCCACACTATTGTGATGCCCTTGAGTGCTTGAGCTTCCTCAATCATTAGTGAAGGGAGAGTGTAAATTTACCTTTCCTTTTCAATTCTTGTGCCATGACTCTGCCGCATTTGAGTATAGCTTAGAGCATGATTACCAAAGAACCCAAATTTGGGTTCTTAACACTCTATTTCCTATTTCTCTCACTACCACATCATTTTAAGAACCATATCTAATTTTTACCAACATCAGAGAACCCGTCATTTGGTTTTAAACTCTCTCCATTTGTCATATCATTTTTATACTTATTAATTATTATAAGAATACAAAATTATTATTTAATTATTATTACTACTATTTTTGATAATACACAAATAATCTTAACTTATTATTTTATGTATGACTAAATTTTATTACATTTTTGAGACAAAGATTAAATATAAAGTATATACATATATATTATTAATATTAATTTTTATTATTTTTTACTCGATATTTAGGATTAAAATATTATAATGAAGTTTGAAATGAATACATAGGTACATCTTATATTTTTCAAGTATATTTTAATATTATATTTTTATATCACTAAAATACATATAATAAGTATTAATTTATCTAAACTACATATTTATTAAAAAATATGAAAAACATAGTGAATATGGATCTTATTTTGTGAGAATGAGATTTTAAGAATTTTAATATATGTTGTTTATTTATATCATCATTAGTGTTTAAAATATTAAGATTTTAAAATATATAATATTTAACTATTTATATTTGATATATTATAATTATAAGAAAAATCATTTATGAGTTCTTAAAAGTTTCTTACCCTCTCTATTTCAAAAATTGATGATTCGTTTGTTTTACGGGTTTCTAATAATGAAGGATCCAAACTCCAAACTTAGTTCGAAAATTTTGGCCACATGGCTGCCTGATCTCCATGGTCGCTAATAAAAATTCTTGCAAAATCATAACCAGCATTGCAAAAAACCTCGTTGATGAACCTCTCCTAATTTTTATACGGTTACACATTTTTTAGATAACTTCTCCCAATTAAATACAACTAGTATTTCTTATCGCGCAAAATCTTGGCTACAGCCTCCTGTAGCCATCTCTAGCTACATACGAGGTGCGTCATTAGCTTTTTTTTTTTTTTGAGATTGTTGAGCGCCAGCGTAATATTTTTCTTTTAATTTTTTTTCTTTTTTTCATTAAAAAATTTTAAATGGTTGTAACTTTTAATATATAAGTCCAAAATGAAAAAAAAAATATCATTGTTCATCTAAATTCAAGCTCTTCAAAACAAGACCAGTCATGGATATGTTTTGACAACTTTTTTTGTAACACCCCCGATTAAACATCCAATAGCACAAACAAGCTCCTAGCCATATTACAAGATAACTACGCAGCGGATTCTCAACTTCATCCGAGTGCTACAGATGCCAACCACCCACGTGGTTGACAGACCACGTTACCAATACTAAGTTACTGAAATACCCCTAATCTCTAAAATATAATTAAATGATCTATTAATGATCTAAGATTATTATTAAACATCTAAATATTATTGGGGAACAATCTAAAAGATCTCAACAAGGCAAAACACGCCTTAAGATCGGTAAAGCCAAAAATGTGCTTTAAGACACCATGAAGGTTGTATGACCCAAGTAGGATCCAAAGTGGATTCCTAAGTATTATAATGAAGCAAGGAAACACATAAAACCATTCTCAAGAGAACTAAGCTCAGGAACACCCTGTGACACAAAAATGTGCGCTAAAACTCCTTAAAGCACGTTTTTGTGAGATTGCCTTTTAAATTGATTTTTAATGGGCTTAAAAATTATAATTATCCTTAAATATGATATTTAATCATA
Source organism: Limonium bicolor (assembly GCA_023374045.1). Classification (NCBI taxonomy): domain Eukaryota; kingdom Viridiplantae; phylum Streptophyta; class Magnoliopsida; order Caryophyllales; family Plumbaginaceae; genus Limonium; species Limonium bicolor. Next base: position 1,497,950 of record CM041778.1, read on the forward strand.
TTATATCATATTAGGAATTTAATTCCAGAAATTTACGAATTTTTACAAATTTAATATTAAAATATTAATAAAACCCTAAAGTGGGGCCCGCATGAGTCAACATTGACCAAGCTTGGTCAATGGTCAATTAATTGACTCATTTGACCAGGTGGCCGGCTGCAATAAGGGAGGAGACAGCATGCAATATTTTGGAGACAAATGCTACCTAATAGTTTACTTTTCAAAAAATGTTACTTTTTACATTATTCAAACCTTATCAATCATTCCCACCTTCTCCTCTTTTCCTTGTCCGATTCCTCCTATCCAGCCGAGCTCCTCCTTCCTCTCAAGCTCTCAAGCTTGTTCTTGCCATGGAAGGCAAGTCTAGCTCCTAAGCTCCTAATGTAAGTGTTTTAATGTCATTTTTAGCTCTTTTTCTTCATCTTTTCACACCAACACCTAAATTTCGTGGCTCATCTATTCCTATGGCTTATTCTCAGTGTTCTAAGGTTAGAACAAGAGCTAAACTCGGTTGAGACCAGTAGAGGGACCAAGGTTGTCCAAATCTACATTTTAAGGTAAAAATGTGCTTTAAGCTCATAACTTTTGATTCCCTTCGAGTTTGGCTGTGAAATTTTGGTCATAGACTCATCTTCATCTCCTTTTCATGTGGATCTGTTGGTTAGCCATTTGGAGCAAGGGTGACCGAGATCCAAGAGAAATACTCTCTTTTAAGGCATTTTTCCAAGGTAAAACCTAATAACAAGGATTTCGAGATCTAACTATTCCTATGTAATATGGTAGATCTAACACCTTGTGGTGTGTTTGGTTCAGGTCGAAAATACCTAGAACTTCCCTTGCATTTTTAAGGTGATTTTTGCCTTAAATCTTACATTAATTATTCCTTATGGTTAAGCTCAGCTTGGAGTGTAACCATATCTTTTTTTGTGTATTAAACATGTCTAAATCAAGTGGTGATTTTCCTACAAGTGACCGAGCATACAAGGATAATCAAGGTATAAACACCTTAAACTTATGATTTTTGCAATTTAAGTATATATATATATATGGCCGAGAGTGAACATACACATATAGGTCATATTGACCTAAAAATGTAAAAAAATGGCTAAGATAAATTAAGCTAGTCATTTAAGAGATTTAATTAACATAATGGTCAAATTATGACATTATGTGGAAAAATAATTAAACCATGGAGAGGCCGAATATATATGCTATATTTTGAGACATTTATTGTGTAATTTATTTTGCAAGATCAAGGTTGTAATAAGGCCATGTCATTAGGCCATTTTAATTTAAGTTTATAAGCTTATTTAGTTTTATTTATGCTTATAATTAAAGTTGGGGCCAATTCGTAATTATTAAGGAATTAGAAAAGCCGTGGGTAATTTAGAGCAATTTAGGGTTTTTAAATGAATTTAATAAAAATTATAACATTTTATAAAGTTTTGGGTCAAAATTGTAAAAATAGAAAAGTATAGGTCATTATTTGTAATTACCGAAAATTGGTTCCCATTTGGTATTAGGGTCAAAGTTGACTATATAGGAGACTTTGACCAAGTTTAGAAAATTTAAGAAATTAAAATACTCTTATAATGAGATACTTATTAAATTGTAAAAGATTTATAAGGTTTGGGGTGGTAATGTAATTACCGAGAATTAAGGGTACTAAATGGAGTTTAGTAAAGTCCTTAAGTTATTAGAAATTTTTAGAAGTTTATTTGGTTAAATTTGGAGTTCATATGAATTATATAAGTATAATATATGGTATTTTATGACATTGTTATAAATAGGTAACAAAATTATAACCGAATTAGGAAAAATAAGGTTAGGAATAATGTTTATAACCTTTTGGTATAGTTTGGTAATTTTTGGAATGGTATATAAGGTTTTATAAAGATATATGTATAATATATAGTTTTAATGGGATTAGAAAACTATGTATTATAAATTGGAATTGAATTGTGAGTTTATAGAAGTTTAGTGGTTATAAGTGAAAACCGAAAATACTAAGGCTGTTTGGTATTTAAAACAAAATATAACTATAGGTTATAATTGTTTTAATGATTTAAATGTCATAAGATATGTTATATAACTATAAGATGACATTATATTAATTAAGAGGTGGATTTTATAAATATTTAAGAACATAGGTGCTGTTCGAAAATATAACATTTTTAAATGGAATTTATAATATGGTTTTAATGTTATAGAGTTATAACATTTATAATATAAGAGATATTCATTAAAAAGAATGAATATAGATTATAAGACTTACCATATAATAAATAGTTCCATAATACACACATATAAATAAATATATGTAATGGTGTAGAAAATGTGAAGTGGTTCAATAATATAAATTATCATAATTAAAATGATAATAGTTAAGGAGAAAAGAATTATAAACATTAGATATGGAAATTCTAAAGTTAAGAGTATTCATGGGATAATAAGGATCCTAATATTAAGAGTATAGTTTACAGATGAATTATACCACATGAAATAAAAAAAAAAGAGACAAACCTTAGAAAAATAAATACTAAGGTAAGATGCATAGTGCATGACAAAGGATCACACATACAATAATGAAACAAACTGTATGATGTACAAACAAACATTAAGTTACATGCGATAACAAGTTTAACAACAACTATATAATATACAAACAAGACTACGCATGTAATATAACACCTTTTCCCAATCTCGAGTTAAACCTAAAACCCGACAACATTGATAGTTAATAACGGGGGGTTAACCGGGAGGTGTTAGTGACGGTACGGGGTACCGTAGATTGTTGTTATACAGTATGCTAATCAGTAGCATTATGTATTGTTTAGTTCGTTAGAGACTACACAAGGAGCATAGGATCTTGCTGATTCATACTCCACCGTAATACATCAGGGTGAACGGTATGTTGTTATGTGTCTCTGATTGTCTCTGAGGGCTTCCTCAGTTCAGACTTCTGTGTGATCTGTGATAAGATTGTTTGTCTGAATGTTTAATTAATATGCATGAATTGTGTATTTATAGCTGCTCATTATTTACTGTTGTTGAGTTAACAGTATTGGTTCGTATATAAGAACCTATATATAAAACGAACTAGCGGCTATGGTGCTATCTTATACGAAAATAAGGAACGTCAGAAAAACGTTGTAGCACTAGGATAATAATACATATATATTATCCAAGACTTTCATACGGAGCATTGGCCTTTCTATACGCCGCTCTCGTATCTAACACTGGATCCCGAGTTTACAGACTCCGGATTGGACTAATGATCTTGGTCTGCTGTGTTAGAAAATTTGGTAATGCGATGCGATGGTATAATTAAGTAATAATGAATGGAAGTAAAGCCAAGAGGATGTGGCTCTTGGTGCGCGCTGTGATCACAAAAACGATACCAGGATGTCCGCGTACGGGTCCGCAAGTATCAAGAAAATTTCCCGTGAGCTAGAATGGCTCGTTGGTCGGAGACTCTACCGTTGGAGTGGCTACTGCCGTGGGTGACCCGCCATAATATTGGGTAACTAGAGACATGTCGTTTTAATGAGACAATGTCACTAGGTATAACTGAACAATAATACATTTGAGAATTATACAGTGGCGAACAATATTGGCTTCTACACCATGGACGAGAATTAATACTTATTGTTACTCTCGTTGTTTCGCTTATTGTTCATTGGTTATACTTGTGGTATTATGTGTGTTGATGGTTGTGTTGTTGTATGGATTACTGTTGTTTATTTTACAGTTTATATTTAAAATGGTATTGCATGTAATGAACCTCATGCTCTCGACCAAATAATTGAGGGGTCTTTGGGGGCATGACGGGGCATGTGATGACATACTCAGCAGGGGCTGATTCCATACCACAAACCATCTTTATTTCAGGTGATTAGCTGGTGGGTCGCAGCGAGACGTGACCATTGTGATATTACAGTTGGTTTAGACTTGGTACGGTGTGATACTCAGGTTGTTTTGGACTCGGGTTGTTTAACCGAGGTGTATTTGGTTTAGATGCTCACGGTCTGTAATAATTGTTGATGTTAGATTTGTTTTAAGTTGTTTAAGTTCTACTATCTATCTCTTGTGGTCACTGCGGGAATACGTTTCGCAAGTTGATTATCAGGTAAATCGTTATCACCCGTATGGGCGAGTGATAACAGTGACACCAGTAGGGCGATAGTTTATTATTTACCGCTGCGAGATATTATTGTGCGCGACTTCTATAGGATTACTAGGAACCGGTTTAGTAGGGGTGTTACAAAAGTGGTATCAGAGCGGAGTACCGCTCTGATTACAAGAGATAGTAGTTTAAGTACCGTGAGCCTAGGTTATCTACACACCAGTACCAAGAGATAGTGTAAATGATTTGAGTTAAGATATAGTAAGGAAAGTACGGTATTTATACCAAGAGCTGACCTTGGTTTGAATTCTTCAGATGTCTTCCGGGAGGCGATCAGCAGGCAGAGGAGGTGGTGGAAGAGGCGGCGGGCCTGGAGGAGGACCTCCGGAGGCCCCACCCGTGGGCGTGGCTGAGACGGTAGCGCCGTCTTCGCTCAGCTAGCCCAGTTGGGAGGTATCCATATAGGGACACCACCTGCACCACCGGTAGTCCCACCCG